>OY821762.1:23847085-24172085 GCA_963682095.1 Potentilla sterilis | reverse complement strand
TCCCAATCTGAGATGGATTTGACTTTTCTTTCCCTTTTTGAACTTGGTTTCCTTGTCTTTGTTGGCCTAGGAACTCCCTCTTGTGTCTAGGACATCTTCATGAAGCTTCTTGAATGTGCTTTGAAACATAACAGAAACGATGCAGCCCTCGGATGCAATACCGAAAATATAAGCTTTTCTCTCGGGTGCAGACCTTGCCAGTATCGAATACTCTCGATAGCGAAAGGCAGGACACGCGCAGAAACTCGGCAAGCTGGGTGCCAGTATTGGAGACGTATCCGATACGAGATGTCATCGGCCAAATCTCGGCGGATACGCCTAGGATACGTCATTGGATACTCCTGGTCATGTATCGGATACGACATGTCATGTGTCCAATGCGAGGTGTCATGACTCGGACATGAGATGTCAACTTGGCTGGTCCTCGGCAGCTGTTGCGTAGGCTGCATGTCATCTTGTCCGACACTTTGCTTCCTTCTCGGCAGATTTGACATTTGTGTCTTGATTCAGGCATAACTTCCTGCAGAAAATAGCAATTAATGCGATTCCAAGTTCTGTAGAAACTAGACTCAGAGAGTTTCCATACATATGTGGCACACCTTCTAGTTTCAAGTGAGCCGTTCTGGAGAAATTATGGAAGTTGGCTGATGTGCACAGGAACTTGCTGATTCCAGGTCCGGATTCCTTTGCAATTCTTGGCATCTTTGCTTGGTTCAATTGTTGTAACTCCTTCCATTGCTAAATTCTTGATGTGTCTACTAAAAATCAGAGAAGTTAGATTTACAAAAGACAAGGTCGAGGCTTTACAAAAACAAAACAAATTAAGACTCCTAATTGACTAGGTTTCTTATTCTTTTCTAACACTTTATCGAATTTCTGTATTTTTCCCTATAATTAGCACATTTTCATGATAGCTCTACAAAGTATTCATTACTCTAAATTATGACTCGATCTTAGACAAATAAAGGCTAAACAAAATATAAATGTAGGCATAAACACAATAAGAACGTAGCAATTTGTGCTCCTATTAAGTTGGCTATGGTACATTCATCTAGTTAATTAAATTAAGGGAATTGTAATAAGAGCTTAGTATGCGTTCGTCTGGGTTCTCGATAGACTTCTTACTATAATATGTGTATATTCAAAAATTGATAGAAACACTAAACGTGTGGGTATGTTGTTATCTACAACTCTATTTGTAATTTCATATGATTGTCGTAATCAAGCGAACAACCAGAAATGTATGGGAAAATTGTAGAGAGGCACCAAAAATTATATGTGAAATGCTTGTTGCATGGAAAAATACATACTGAGAAAAACAAGAACTACAAACTTTGTTACAAATTGAATAGTTTTGTTATGAGTACACACGAAAAAATACTTCAATTATTAATATAGATATAACATAAGGAAAAGTTTACAAAAAGTTACACAGTATGAATATTTCAAGACATAATATGTTGAAATATGTGTTTATCACAACATCCTCTGAAACTCATCACACGACACTTTGTATGTTATATGTTTTTCTCATAACTAATATTTATGTGCTAATCTTACCACTACAAGTAACTAAGTTTTAGTAGCTTGAGATACTACTTTAGGTGATGAAGTTAGGTATGCATTGACCGTTAAGATTTGAAGTCTAAAGGCTGATTCTTTCAAATACGTACTCTATCAAGTCTTTATTCTCCATCTTCCCTGAGCTATATAACTTTCACCTTTAAAGGAGAGAGTTTTGTCCCTTATTCGCATTCACATGCTCTACTCAAGCTCTCTATTATATTTCAAAATTCAGTATTCAAAATAGCATATGCAGACCCAATACCATATTAAGTACTTTATCCTTGTTTCATCATACTCGACAGCATAAAGTTTCCGAATTGAGATATTTATCTCCAACATTATCTTAGTGCTAATTATAGTGATTTTGACTCATACTATCTCGATTCTTGTGAACGAATATTTTCAATTTCCTCACGACTACCCATTTCATCTCAATTACAATCTTCTTTCGCTTCTCATTCAAATTAGTCCTCAGTTGCTCATCTTCTACCTCTAAATTCCTTATTCATTCTTGCTTCTCGTTCAAAACTCATTAGCAAATTTCTAAACCGATTCGATACGCTCATGATTCTGCTCCTGACACCGTCACACATGTTGTCGATATGATTATGCAATTTCTTTCCGGTTTGTTGCTTATCTCCCTTTGGCAGAGTACATCTGGTGTCTAATACCCAGACTTAGATTAATGGGAAATAATCCGCAATTGAGGTGCTTTGGAATTATGTCAGCTACAATCGATATATTACAAATACCAAATTAATTACAAAATTACTCTTATCATCGCATCTAGGGGTCATCATTAAGCCCACGGATCAAGTGGGCCGATGGAGGCCCGCAAGCCCGATGGACTTCAAGCCCGGCCCGGCCCGTCTAAAAGCCCGCTTAAGCCCGGGCCCGATGGGTAGAGGGCCGGGCTTAGTTTAGGGGTTAGAAACTCGGCCCGGCCCGTAGGCCCGGCCCGTTAAGAGCCCGTCAAGCCCGCTCCATCAAAAGCCCGTAAAAGCCCGGCCCGTAAAGCCCGTTAAAATCCATACCTCAATAATTAAAGAATAAATTACCCCCATATATAGTTATTTTATATTTTTGACACATTAATATATTAATTAGATCTTTATTTTCACACACTTTAATGGATATTCACACTTCACTAGCACAATATGGATCATCTTTTTTATTAAACTCATTTATTTTATCATTTAAGTTCGTTAAAAATAATTATTATATTAATATTTTTAAGAATTTTAAATTATAGTCTAAAAATCACGAAGTAAACATATCATCGATCGAGGTTTTAACTTTGTCGGATTTAAGTGATTTTTTTACCGTCACCGTATTTCATCATAACGATCAAATTCTATTTCATAAAATTTTTCAAAATTTGACTTCTTTTATATAGTTGTTTCGAAAAGTTGTACACTTGAGTATAATCTACTAATCAAGCTTTACCGCATTAGTAAGCATGTTGTCATTATAATGGCTAAATTCACAAAATGAAAATTTTGACCGTCTAATGTGATCGTTATAGTTAAATATGAGTAGAGGAGAAAAATCAACTCGTTTCGTGAACGTTCGATGCTCGATCGAAACGGTCAACCATATTTTCATAAAACTTATCACACGAAAACACTATTAGGTACCTTTAGATGACTTTGTTTCGTCGACTCTTCCAAACATTAAACTCTTAAATAAATGAGACGTAATCAGCCATGTAAAAATTTGGGAACGTTTACCTCTCGATACTATGGCTCCCCATAGAGAGATATAAGTTTAAATAAGGTTGACCGCACCGATCGGGGTTCTAACTTTGTCGGATTTAAGTGATTTTTTTACCATCACCGTATTTCATCATAACGATCAAATTCTATTTCATAAAAAATTTCAAAATTTGACTTCTTTTATATAGTTGTTTTGAAAAGTTGTACACTTGGGTATAATCTACTAATCAAGTTATACAACATTAGTAAGCATGTTGTCATTATAATGGCTAAATTCACAAAATGAAAATTTTGACCGTCTGATGTGATCGTTATAGTTAAATATGAGTAGAGGAGAAAAATCAACTCGTTTCGTGAACGTTCGATGCTCGATCGAAACGGTCAACCATATTTTCATAAAACTTATCACACGAAAACGCTATTAGGTACCTTTAGATGATTTTGTTTCGTCGACTCTTCCAAACATTAAACTCTTAAATAAATGAGACGTAATCAGCCATGTAAAAATTTGGAAACGTTTACCTCCCGATACTATGGCTCCCCATAGAGAGATATAAGTTTAAATAAGGTTGACCGCACCGATCGGGGTTCTAATTTTGTCGGATTTAAGTGATTTTTTTACCATCACTGTATTTCATCATATTTGTTATGATTGTATTTATTATGATTGTATTTTAATATGACAACTATATATATATATATATATATATATATAGGCGTGGGGATGAGCCTCCCGGTTATGAACCGGGTTCCAAATCCTTTTTTGAAAAAAAATATCGGATATTTATTTATTTTAATTAAAGCCCGGCCCGGCCTCAAACCGCCGTGGGCCATTCGACCCGGCCCGCAAAAGCCCGTTAAGCCAGCCGTATATTGAAGGGCTTGGATCCTAGAAATTTTTAAAAAGCCCGGCCCGGCCCGGCCCGCTATTTTTAAATTACATTGTAAAGCCCGGCCCGGCCCGCTCCAAGCCCGTTATGAATGGGCCGGGCTGGGCCCGGCCCGGCCCGTTGACGACCTCTAATTCGCATCTATGTAGGAAAAAAGTATACCTACTATTACAGCCATCGAGCACATCGTAGCTTTCTTAAGGTTCTCGAGAGCGTCGTTATCATAGAAGGATCTATTAATTTTCCGAGTTATGTTATTGGAGATCAAACTCGAGAGCAGGTGAAGTCGATTTTAATGCTTCTTTCCTAAACTATGACTCAGAGATCCTAGTCTCTCTCTCACTCTTTTTCCTCTCCTTTCTTTCTCGAGAGTGTTCTCGAGACCTCATTCTCTCTCCTGCTCTACATTGCCTAAACTCTTTTTTTTTTATCCCCCTTATTTCAGTTCAAGTGTATCCATTTAGACCCCTCATTCTTTTCTCTTATTTATCTATTTTTATTTTACTTTATTTAATATTATTACACATACATTTAGAAGCATGCATGTATGTACATGATCTATATTATACATATTGTCTAGAGGGTGACAATAAGAAATTGATCATAAAGATCAAGTTGATACCAAACGAAATATTGTCGGTCGATATATTTCCTTCTATACTTTATTAAATTACTCGATAATAATTAAATATAGGATATCACAAAGTTATTATCTACAACTCTATTTGTAATTTCATATGTTTTTCGTATGCCTAGTTGCATATTGCTTGATTGTCGTAATCAAGCGGACTACCAGAAATGTGTGGAAAAAGTGTAGAGAAGCACCAAAAAGAATGTGTAAAATGTGTTGGATGGAAAAATACATATTAAGAAAAATGAAAACTACAAACTCTGGGGACATATTACCTACACCTCAGGTACTAGTACAAGAATCCTCATGGAGGACATCCCCAATAATCACAAGTGCCTCCTCTATCCAATACTCATTTAAATGATCATAACTGGCAGCATGTGCTAACGTATGAGCAAAACTATTTACTTCTGGAAAAATAAATCGTAAAGAATAAGAGTTAATGCATGGTACTCAAATAATCCTTACAATCAATCACTATGTTACCATTGTGACACACTAGCATCAGACAGGTCTTCAACATCTTCTTGAATAGTATGCGACACACTAGTATAAGTTGTCTCAATATCGACACTATGCCAATCCTGGTGAATAATTATCAATATACTTGTCCTCAAAGCCTCAAGTTCCATATGCAAAGTGGACCGAACAAAAGAAAAAGGTCTAACAACAACGGTTAAAAACATACCTTTATCATCTCACATAGTTATACCATTCCACCTTGCATTGTTTCATTATGAAATGCTCCAACAATATTCAGCTTAAGACGTCCTCTTGGAGGAGTCTGCCACCTTGTTCTCTTTATTGAGAGCTTTTAAGGTATTATCTTGTGAACACTCATGCCAGTTCAGCGAATGAATAGCCCGATATGTTGTGTTTAAAGGATTAAAAGTATCACCTGACCTCATCCAGACAACTGCGTTCCTATTCGTCTACAAAGCACACACAACATAAAGAACAACTTACATTGCTCTTTACACAGAGTACTCCAAACCTCACGTACTCAATCTGTCATCCATTGCATTAGGGAGTCCTGAGAGCGAAGACTTAGAGGGCCAAACAACCAAAATTATTTTGTAGGAAATTCTTGAATACATGGAGGTCGTCTTCCACAAAATTACTCAAAGGACATTCCACATCAATGAGACTACATTTCTTAGCAAGCGCCCATTTAGTGGGAATAATGCATTTGAGAACTTTCTACTAGAATGATGGTTGTCTGACATAAGTTTTTCAATAGTTATAGGTGTGTTAGATTAAAATGTCAAACGTTGAGCCAAAAACTGAAGCGTACGAAAAAAATTACTTCATTTTCTCCAAGAAATCTTGAGTCTGGAAGTTCAAATTTGCATTCCAATCCTTCCATATCTACTCCATATTTTGATGATCAACTAAAACCTCTAATTCAGTTTCCATTAGTCAATTCTCAACTTTTAAAGCCACCATATAGGATCAATGCTTATGAACGTGATCTTGGATTACGTTAACCTGTATGACATTATTAAGTGAATGATCATGATATTGTTCAAAAAGCCTATATTTTGTTGGGGCCATTTCAATCTCAGTTACAGTTTCCAATGACCAAATATGGGGGTCAAAACTGCAGATTTCAGTATTTTTGGTTCAAGAATAATAAATGGCATGAGTATTCAATTGTTGTTGATAAAACATATTTCTTTCCTTGCTTTCTTTTTGACACTAAAGATTATCCACATCATTCATTCACTGTGGAAGGGTTTAGAAGTTGGAATAAGGTTTACTCCAGTAATAATATGTTGGTGAAACATGTTAGAAGTCTTACATCTCCACATAATGATGCAATGCAAAAAAGGAATATGTTAAGAAACCCGAATGGTCATATTGAAACAGTTCTTGAGACAAGGTCATTGAAGGATGTGTAAGACAGTTGATTAAGGCTTAAGGCTTCAATAGAGAGTGTAAAATTGTCAGCTAATCAAAGAGCTCCTTTTAGAGGTCATGATGAATCTACAATAAGCTCCTAGTAGAACTAAGGATATTTTCTTAAAGTTATAAAGTCCTTTTTAAAAATGAGTGAGGATGTTGAGAGAGTTGTGTTGGGAAATGCTCCTAAAAATTCCAAGTATACAAGTACAACACTTCAAAAGCAACTCTTAAATATCCTTGGTCATAGAGTGAGGAGCAAGATGCGTGATGAAGTTGAGTTTTCCAAGTATTGTATTCTTGTTGATGAAGCATTAGACTCTTCTGGTAAGGAGCATATCATAATTATTCTTAGATTTGTTGATTCTCAAGGCTAGATTAGAGAACAAATTTTTTATGATCGTGAGTCTTCCTAACACTACCTCGCAAACTCTTAAAAATGAGATCTCGAAAGTACTTACTTCAGGTGAGAAACATGAGAGGTCAAGGGTATGACTATGAGAGACATTTATAATGGGTTGCAAGCATTGTTTCTTGAAGAGTGTTCTTATGCATACTTTGTGTACTGTTATGCTCACTGTTTGCAGTTGTGCTTGAAAGTTACGGCTCAAGTATAATTGTGAATTTTGTTAATGCTTCTGTTAAACAGCATTATGCATTGAAAGCTGTGAGAAATGATGAAATTGCAAATTTGGTAGCTTGTGGGGAACTTCAAACAGGAAGTGGTGCTAATCAACTTCTTACTTTGCAAGGACCTAGTATTACTTGGTGGATCTCACATAGTCGTTTTATTAGGAGTTTAATTGAATTGTTTAGCTCAACAATTAAAACTCTTAATGATATGACTGATAAAGAAATTTAAGGACAAGCTGAAGCTATTCTCAAAGCTTTGAGGTCTTTTGATTTTGTGTTCTGCTTACTTCTAATGAACAAAGTAATAACAATTACTGAATTTCTTTGTTAGACATTGCAGCAGAAATCTCTTGACATGGTGCAGGCTATAAATTTTGTTAGAGTTACAAAGTCACTTCCTCAATAGATGAGAGAAGAAGGGTGGGATGATTTGGTGAGAGTTGTGATATCATTTTGTGAAAAACATGATCGTGATATGTCTGATATGAGTGCTCCTTATAAGGATGGTACATGTCGTCGTTGTCAACCAAAGGATTTCATTACAATTGAGCATCATTACCATATGGAAATGTTCAATGTTTTGATAGATTATCAGTTGAGTAAGTTGAATAGGAGATACTCAGACTAAGCATCAGAACTCCTTTCACTTAGTTCAACCTTGGATCCTCGTGATAGCTTTAAGAGATTAAAAATTGAAGATATTTGCAATCCTGCAAAGAAGTTTTATTCTGCAGATTTTGGTGATGGTGTTGTTGACAGTAGCCACAGAGGGGCTACAACAGGCCCACAGACCCGCAGCTAGTGTACCAGGGGCCGGCCCGAGGCCCGGGAACGGATCACCAGCACCCGGCCTCGGGGCCCAGCAGTCTATCCTGCTACCAGGGGCCCGGGGACCGGGGGCACCTGCCTGCCAAAGAGGTCACCAGAGCTACCTTTTGGTGTGCAAGCAGAAGGGAACCAGTCCCACATCGAAGGGTAAGGCCAGACTTCACTCCCAGCCACCTATATAAAGGCCTCAACTACCCTCATTAAGAGGTAACTGATCCTTCCTACCGCTTATATACGCGCTTAAGTTATATCTATTCCAACTATACTAACTTAGGCATCGGAGTGGAGAAGACCGGCCCGCCCGGTATTCCCCTTAGTAAGCAGGTTTGCAGGAGATCATACGAGGATTCATCAGTCTCTACCAAGCCTACGGGTTTGTGCAGAAACAATTGGCGCCGTCTGTGGGAACGATTTGATCCACGAGAAAAGTAAGCATTGCTCTACCGGAGAATAGAACCCGATCGATCCTTTGGAAAGCAGTTAAATCCGCAGTCCGGAGGCCATGGAAGGAAGGAAGATAAAAGCTGGCGCGGGAAGGTCGAAAGAGCGAATTCAGATCCCCGACCGGGCCCAAAACATAAGGGCTGAGGTCGGTGCGAGGTTCGCCCTTTCTCCCGACCAGGACAGAACTCACGATCGCCAAGACTCAGAGAACCCCGACCGGTATGATGTGGGGGAGGAAATAAAAAAGATGAAGGCAGAAGTCGCGCGGTTGCGAGAAGAGGGCGATCGGGACCTACTAAGGGCGGATGCCCGGTGCTAGGAATTGGAAGCAGTGAACATCGCCTTAGTGGCGGCCCTGGAGAAAGGGGGCCAGCAGGGCACTTCTCGGGCGGCATCGCGGCCCGCAAGCAATGCTAACGAATTCCCGCACCTAGAGGTGGGACAGCCTACGGGAAGAAGAAAGACCGCGCATGTGCCCACACCTCTCTTTCCGGAAGCTCTAAAAACCTCCGGCCCGGTTGAGCCCCCGTACCGCACAAGCCTGGCATCGAGCGAGCAGGACAGCCCCACCGCAAGGACGCTCGAGGCGCTCTCCGCCTCAGTGTCGGACATGAAGGACCGCCTAGAGGTCAGCGAGAGAAAAGCGGGGCGACCGCAGGACAGCGCACGATTCAGCGAACGCACTGGACCTTTTCCGGGCCGGATTAGGGAGTCAGGAGGATCTGGTAGCCAAAGGCCCCTGAAACTGACGTACTCAGGAACGAGCTGCCCATTCCAGCACCTGGACAGCTTTAAGTCGCAGACGAGCACAAGGGGCTATTCAGATGCCACGTGCTGCAACATATTCCAAGAGACGCTCTCGGGGGAGGCGTTGAGTTGGTTTTACGAGCTGCCAGTGAACTCGGTGGAAATTTTCGAACAGCTGGCTGATAAGTTGTCGGCCGGTTCGCCCTTAGAGCCAAGACGGCCCAAACATCAACGATCCTTTTCGATTGCATGTAGACTGACCACGAACCGCTACGCGCCTTCGTTAACCGGTGGCATATCGCCACGGCCGGGGTCAGAAACTTGGATAGAAGGATAGCGGGGATGGCATTCAAGCAAGGGTTAAAACCTGGGGAACTCTCGTACAAGTTGCGAGTAAAGGAGCCGCTGGGGTACAATGAGTTGATGGTCGTGGCCGTCAAGCACGCCCAGGCGGAGCACGAGACGTATGGGGATAAGATGCCCAAGCGGAGTCCGGATGACGCGCTACCGCCGTCTCCCCGTGAAAGCAAGACTGGGGGGCAAGATCGCAACCATACACCTGCGACTAGCAAGAAAGCCAAAGTACGGGAGGATTGGCGACCCCGACGGAGCAGTGACAACAGTTCACGGTCAAGTAGAAGACCACCACTTGTGCGACCGACACGGCTCCTAGCAGCTGCGCCAGCGGAGCGACCACCGTGGGCTCTAGCCATTATGCCGGCAGAAAAACCCGAAGATCCAGCCCTTCGGAGTAGCAACCGAAGACCCCAGAGGACGGTGGTGGACGGCCGAGTCCGTCCGGATGACCCGCAAAAGGACCGGCAGGCAGCTCGGCAAGTAGGGACCATAAGCACCCGAGCCCCCGGGGGGATACAGGTGCACGGGAGCATAAACATGATACATGGCGGGGACCATATAGATCGACTCACCCGGAGTTCAAAGAAGCGGTGCTTAAGAGCGATCCGGGGAAAGGAGGTATATGCCTTTGGAGGAGGAAGCGGCCAGGCCGCTAAAACCAGATGGAACTCGGTTACTTTCTATGAGGAAGAAGAGCCGGAGGATCTGATTCAACCGCACAACGACCCCTTCCTCATTACGGTCCAAATAGACCACTGGATAACTAGCCGTATGCTGATCGATACCGGAGCTTCTGTCAACGTGATGTTCCGAGACGCATACAAAGGGCTGCAGAGAAGAAAGAATAAGTTATCCCAGGATAACGAGCCGTTGATAAGCTTCTCCGGTGAGGTGGTCCAGCCTTTGGGATCAGATTACCTACCGCTAATCTTCAGCGAGGGAGACAGGACGAAGAAGGAGTACCTGGAGTTCATCGTCGTGGATTGCCTGTCATCGTACAATGGCATAATCGGTCGACCAGGGTTATGGAAGCTGAAAACATTTATAGCCGACCATATGCTGATGCTGAAGATGCCTTCACCGGTCGGTATCATTACCATACGCGGGGACCAGAGGATCGCTCGCAGGTATTATGCGGAGGCCCTGACCCACGGGAGAAAGCGGACCGAGGTCTTCATGGCCACTCAACAAGCGCCGGCGCTGGGTCTAAATATTGACCCCCGTGATGTCACCGATTCTGACGACGAGAAGCTAAAGCGACCCTCGGCAGTGGAAGAAACCGAAACAGTCTCCATTTCGGAGGACCACCTGGAGCGAAAAGTGGTGATAGGGACGAAGCTCGCTCCGGCTGTCAGGAAAGAGCTCATCACCTTCCTCCGAGACAACAGTTCGGTCTTCGCATGGTCCTACGAGGACATGCCAGGTATATCCCCGGAGATAGCCGTCCACAGACTAAATTCGTTGCCCAACGTTCTCCCGGTGAGACAAAAAAGGAGGTCCTTCAGCCCGGCAAAGTATGAAGCGATCAGAGAAGAAGTACATAAGCTAAGGGGCATAGGTTTCATCCGGGAAGTCCAGTACCCCCGGTGGCTTGCTAATGTGGTTATGGTACCAAAGAAGGGAACCGACCGGTGGCGCATGTGCGTGGATTTCACCAATCTAAACCGAGCGTGCCCAAAAGACAGCTTCCCACTCCCCCGGATAGATCAACTTATAGATTCCACGTCCGGCTTTAAGCTGCTCAGCTTCATGAACGCCTACGCCGGGTACAATCAGATAAGGATGAACCCGGACGACGAAGAGCACACATCGTTCACAACTGATCGAGGTACCTACTGTTATAAGAGGATGTCGTACGGTCTAAAGAATGCCGGAGCCACCTACCAGCGGATGGTGAATCGCATGTTGGAGCAAGAAATGGGTAAAACGGTGGAAGTATACGTAGATGACATGCTGGTCAAGAGCTTGACTGCAGGGGCCCACGTCTGAGATTTGGCGGTAGTCATCGGTAAGATGCTTAAGTTTGGAATGCGCTTGAACCCGAAGAAGTGCATTTTTGGGATTTCAGAGGGCTTGTTCGTAGGCCACATCATCAGCCAGCGAGGGATAGAAGCTAACCCGCTGAAGGTCTAGGCAATCCTAGACATGGAAACACCAGGGGAAAGAAACCAGGTCCAAATGCTGACCGGCCGGCTGGCCGCCCTGGCCAGATTCATCTCCCGCCTGACCAATAAGTGCGCCCCACTCTTTAAACTGCTCAAAGCACAACAGTTCAAGAAAATCCACTGGGCGGCGGAGCATGAAGCGGCATTCCAGTCCATCAAGACGTATCTGTCTGCAGTACCTCTCCTATCCAAACCAGTGCCGGGCGAGATGCTATACCTCTACGTAGCTGCATCTGAAGCGGCCGTCTCCGCAGCTCTCGTCAGGAAGGAGGGCACGCTCGATCTCCCGGTATATTATGCAGGGAAGGGACTTACCGGAGCCGAGGGCCGGTACCCCTACATTAAGAGGTTGGTTCTGGCCCTGATCGTCAGTGCCAGAAAACTTAGGCACTATTTCCAGGCTCATTCCATCACCCTATATACCAATCAACCTTTGCGGCAGATCCTGTAAAAACCGGACACCAGCGGCAGGCTCGTACGGTGGGCAGTTGAATTGGGAGAGTTCGACATCACTTATGCTCCGCGAACGGCTATCAAGGGACAGACAGCTGCGGATTTCATATGTGAACTCACCCCAATGGTGGCAGAAGCGCACCCCGGCCGGTACGAGGGCAAGGAGGCAGTTTAGGCCATAAAGATCGAACCAGGCCTCCCCAACGGTTGGAAGCTTTACGAGTAAGCGGAGCGGAGCCGGCGTCATGCTAACCTCGCCCGATGGCCAATCGTACGAGTATGCCCTACAGTTCCTCTTCAACACTTCCAATAACGCTGCTGAATATGAGGCCCTCATAGCCGGTTTACAACTAGCCAAGGAGATGAGAATCCCATCCCTGGACATATACAGCGACTCGAGCCTAGTGGTGAACCAGATGAACGGGCTGTTCGAAGTCAAGGAACCCCAGCTAGCCTCCTACCAAGCTTTGGCCAAGGCCCTGATCGAGCCATTCCAGGGTGCCACAATCCAGCATATACCCCGAGAGGCAAATAGGCATGCAGACGCCCTCGCAAGGTTGGCAACCGGAAACTACCCTCCGGAGTACCGAAGAGCTAAAATTGAAACCCTCCAGAAACCGAGTATAAGCAAAACCATCTCCGAGATATTTGCGGTCACTACCAGAAAAAAGGCTTTTGCCGACGAAAAAAAAAAACGGCCGACGAAACCAATTTCCGTCGGCTATTCTCAATAATGGCCGACGAAAATTGTTTTCGTCACTAAAAAGAAAAAAATCGTCGGCTATTCCCCTAGAATGGCCGACGATTTTTTTTTTCGTCCCTAAAAAAAAAATCGTCGGCTATTCCCACTGAATGGCCGACGATTTTTTCTTTCGTCGCTAAAAAAAATATTTCGTCGCCTATACCCCTAGAATGGCCGACGATTTAAAAATTTCGTCGCCTATTCTCTGAAAGTATAGCCGACGAAAACTTTAGTAAGTTTGGCCGACGAAATTGTCATTTTCGTCGGCTATAAGTTTATATATTTTCAGATCAAAACCCGGTTTACTGCAGATTTAGCATCCGGCGTCCGAATGACGATTGTGATACCATTCCGGAAAGGGAACGACGCCAGGAATTAAACTCGTCGCTTTGCCACGACGTGTGTACCTTTTCGGGCTTTCGAGTTCGTTTAGGGCCTCAAAACGGCAGTTTAATATGTTTTCAAGATTTAAGTTTTCTAATTTATTTTGTTTTAAACCATTGCTTCATCCTTCAAATGCAAAAATATTGTGAAATAAGATATGACCGAAATAATGAAATACGTCTACGGTTGAAAAATGACAAGATTCTGATAAAATCTGAGTGTCGAAAGATGCTGTCAAAGGTTTTATTCTTTCGTTTCCCTAATGGTAGCGTTACCTTCGGTAAATATTTTGAGGAAAATTTTTATACGATTAGTTGCATCTCATCGATTTGAAACTATTATCTGTTGAAGGTCAGGCAAAAAAACGTCATTTAGACAGTCCAATTACCATTTCTAAGCGTTTAGAGGTTTGACTCACCCGGTTGACCGTTCCGATCGAGCCTTTAACGTTGTCAGCTGAAGTTGGATTTTTTTCCATACATGTATTTAATCTAAACGGTGATATCTGACGGTTGAAATAGATTTTCTAAACTTTTACATTCAAAATCAGAACATATGCACTAATGTTCCTTAACTTGTTTACTAAGTGTTTAAGTGAATGTATAGTTTCAAATAATTACTATACGTACACTCTTCAAATGCAAATATGTCGTCAAATAAGATATGACCGAAATAATGAAATACGTCTACGGTTGAAAAATGACAAGATTCCGATAAAATCCGTGTGCTGAAATAATGAAATAAGTCAAAACCCGGTTTACTGCAGATTTGGCGTCCGGCGTCCGAATGATGACTGTGATACCATTCCGGAAAGGGAACGACGCCAGGAATCAAACTCGTCGCTTTGCCACGACGTGTGGGCATTTTCGGGCTTTCGATTTCGTTTAGGGCCTCAAAACGGCAGTTTAGTATGTTTTCATAGAATAGCCGACGAAACATTGTAAATCGTCGGCTATTCTCTAAGTTTAGCCGACGAAAATTAGATTTCGTCGGCTAAACTCTTGTGATCCGCGCCTTTTTATTGTCCGCCGTTGGATGGCTCAGATCCAACGGCTGTTGATTTTCCAAAGTATAGCCGACGAAATATATTAAATCGTCGGCTATTCTCCTTCTAAATCTTTTAAATCGCTTCCTCGCGCCTTTTTTCTCTCCTCCTTCCCCCCCTCCTCCGGCCTCCTCCTCCTCCTCCTCCTCCTTCCCCTCCTCCGGCCTCCTCCTTCCCCTCCTCCTCCGGCCTCCTCCTCCTCCTCCTTTCCCTCCTCCTCCTCCTCCTCCGGCCTCCTCCTTCTCCTACTCCTTCCCCTCCTCCTCCTCCTCCTTCTCCTCCTCCGATCCGGTATTTTTTTTTTGCCCAAAATGCAGTTATAGCCAACGAAATTGACATTATTTCGTCGGCTATAACTTTAAAATATTAATATATTCCGACGAAATAGCAGACGAAATAGCCCAAATCTTCGGCTATACTTCAGAACAAATAGCCGACGAAACCAAATTTCGTCGGCTATAACTTTAAAATATTAATATATTCCTACGAAATCGTCGGCCATACTCGAAAATAGCCGACGAATTTCGTCGGATATTTGACCAAGCTTTGGTCGACGAAATCATTTTCGTCGGCCATAATTCGTCGGCCAAGGTTGGAATGGCCGACGATGTCGTTTTTTTCGTCGGCCATTACTTTTACCGACGGGCTTTTACCGACGAATTATAGCCGACGAAATTTTCGTCGGTAGAAGGAATAGCCGACGAAAATTTGGAATAGCCGACGAAAAAAATTTCGTCGATTCTTCTATTAAAGCTGGTAGTGGGTAGAAGAGGCACCACCGAGCTGGATGGATCCGATAGTTAGATACTTGGCTGACAAAACCAGCTCCCAGGATGCGGTGGAGGCTAGGAGGCTACACCTCCGGTGCGCCAGGTACAGCCTTCTCAACGGCAAGTTGTACCGAAGAGGGCACAGCTTCCTCCAGCTGAAGTGTGTCACTAAGGAGGCAGGAGAGGCTATCATGAGAGAAATCCACGAGGGAGTATGCGGTAATCACTCTGGCGCCCGGTCCTTGTCTCACAAGTCGCTCCGGGCGGGGTATTTTTGGCCAGACATGGCAGTAGCATCAAGAAGAATATCAGGTGGCTGCCACAAGTGCCACATGTACGCCTCTACACCCTACGCCCCGGCAATCGCGTTATCAATCATGTTAGCGCCATGGCCGTTCGCACAATGGGGACTAGACATCATCGGCTCTTTCCCAATAGCTGTGGGACAATACAAATACGCCATTGTGGCCGTGGACTATCAGACTAAGTGGGTCAAGGCGGAACCCCTGATAAAGATCACCGAGGAGCGGGTAAGAAAATTCATGTGGAAGAACATCTACTGCAGGTTCGGGGTGCCGCAGACTATAGTCACGAATAATGGGACACAGTTCAATAATGCTGATCTTATCCAATACACGGCCTCTATGGGGACTCGGATGTTGTTTGCCTCAGTGGCACACCCGCAGACCAACGGCCAGGTGGAAGCGGTGAATAAGATTATCAAAACCCTCCTCAAGAAAAAGCTGGATGCCAAGAAGGGATGTTGGGCCGAGGAACACTACTACAAAAAACTCAATACACAACGGTGAATCACCGTTGTGTGAGTTCGGAAAAACCGTTATATATCTCGAGCTTGTGTGATGAAACGTCCGACAAGTCACTTTTAATTTCTGTTGTACAACTTGTATGCCATGCCATGGCTGGCTTGACATTCGCTGCACTGACATATCTAGTTCATACAACAGAATATACATTTTTTTATGTTGTGTGAGTTTTAAACATACAACAGAATATTACAATTTTATTCAGTTGTCTGATTCACACAACAGATTTACCTTCCTATTTATTGAGTTGTCAGATTTAGACAACAGAGTTTATTTCCTATCCATTGAATTGTCTAATTCAGAAAACAATTTGATTTCATACAACATATTCTTTTTATCAACCATTTGTGTGAGTAATTTTAGGTTGTCTGAACTTTAATTGATAGTCACCTGTTGTCTGTTCATTATGTAATGCAAACCTGGAATATTTTTCTAAAAATAATGCTTCATATTACCACATAAAACCACACTTGAATCCATATCATTCAAGTATATTAGCATTCATAACAGCTACATACACATTAATGAAAAAAATCCTAGCTGCTATCTAGATCCATGCCATGAATCAAACTTCATTAGTATCAATTTCTTTAGCTGAGGTCAAGCTTCGACTTTGTACAAATTCTGTAATAGCTTCTTGATGCACCTTTGCTTGCACATAAACCTCGAGCAATGAACAAGTTTCAGTAAACTTCCAGCCCCATTCACACAAACTTTCTTATGTACATCAAAGAGCACAACCCAAAATCAGATACATGACAGTATTGCAAAACAAGGTAATCAACTACATGCAGAAGCCATGTGCATAGATTAACTTCAACAGACAGCCAATTGAGTTATCTTCACATCTTCATAGAGTCAACTACATGCACATATCATAAAGCAAAAAGATTAATCACCCTTTTGTAGTCACTACTACATGTCATCTTCTAGCAAAAGATCATGACATATATCTTCTTTTGCTCTTTCAATGGATTACAACTAAGATCTTTAATTGTTTAACCAATATAAGGAAAACCAAGTATAAACTCAAACTGCAATTCAAATTAGAGCTACCACACATAATCTGAAAAGAAAACGAAAATCAATGAAGTAATCCAACTCAATTTCAAGAACATGAAACTAGTTCAACGAATATCACTCAGTAAAGGTGTCTTGCCACCTTATAGCAAGACTAACTGATAAATAAAATAATTATCCATGAGATGAGAAATCTTTTCCTGGAAAGCCACACTTGCAATTTTTCAGGTCCTGAAGCCAGGAAAAACATCTAAAATGAAACAAAGGGAAACGGTACATAAGAAGAACATATGCCTGTTAATCCAAAGCTAACCAGAATCATCTACAGAGCCAACACCGATCACAAACACATAAATGTCTCAACAAGCCAGTCATTGTTTGTTGCAAACCTACAGAATTCCCCCAAGCAAGCAATGTAGTAAGAGATGCAGATTCTAATGGTGCAGCATATTTGAAATTTACGCACCTTTTCCCTCACGGTTTCTGTGGCAACCACCATAAGAATCTATTTTGATGTTAGTCTTTTCAAGTGCTTCAAGAGCCTGTAAGCGGAAGTTGCGGGCACCACAGTTGGAAATAAATGCAGCTGCAAGGGCTTTCTCAGTCTTAGGCAGGACAGGTGCCATGATGTCGTACTCGGCCCAAGAAAAATATCCAACAGGGACATCCGATGAGAGACTAGTCGTCATAACAATATTATAACCCTTCCTATTACACAGAATAAAAGATATTACAACTATTAGTTATACCAAAAAGGTTTCTAACAAGAATGAAATTCTCATTTTAGGAGGTTCCCACTATCCCCCACTGCCAAAAGGGAGACAACCTAAAAAAGTAGAAGGACCGTCAACCATGTAAATGATAAATGATTTAGTAGGAATATCTAAATGACTGCATGACATATAGTACGATCCACCACCAAACTGGAGCTTATATTTAATAAACACAAATCCAGGTCTTTCGTGTTTCTATGCAGCACAAAACATAGGTAAACGCTCTTTCTGTAAAATCAAAGTTGTATAGACAGTGCAGCACATGACCATCTTGTACGTTGTGCTCGAAACTTGATGAACAAAAAAGCTGGACAGTCTACTTAATGAAATGAGGACTATACTAAATGTCTATCTGCTAATGTATTTCCTCCTAGAATTTGATGAAGAATTTAAACTATGTAAACATATTCAAAAACTAAAGAAAACAATTTGGAAACAGCGTGGAAAAGAACTTTGTAAAAATTTATTAACATCTGGACAGATTATTTGCTATTTGACACAACACTGGAAGAAATCTTTTGTTTTTAGCTTTTCCAAACTTTATGGCACAGTTTACACGAAACCAAACCTTAAACAATCTTAAAACCCAGTTAAAGCAGATTTGCTCTGAAACTGTCATTCCTGTTACAAAGGGATAATAAGTTTACTTGAAAAAAAAGAACGATTCAACAAAGCCATTATAAATCGTGCTTACCCACCGTCTTGCATAATCAATGTTGTTCTCTGCATAGTATTGGGCTGATTCCATGGATCGTAGAACACTGGATGTCCCCTCTTGATGAGCTAAACCAAAAGAAGCATCAGGCTTTCTGCCAGAATCGCCTCCAAACTGGCATCCGACAGAACCAGATTTCCAGTCCTGTGCAGAAGTGAGCAAAAAACATTAAAGAAAAAAACTAATGTAGCCAGAAAAAATTAAAGAAAAAAACTAATGTGATTCATCAAGCAATATATCTCTCAGATATAAGAAGGGCAACAGATAGTAATCATATGAATCCAGTTAACACTAGGTTATGCTTAAGAGTCAAATTCATAACAAGCACACTTCATTTAATGAAATTCTAAAAGCAATTTATAGTGCCTAGCTTACAGATCTTCAAAAGTCACAAGCATATGGTAACGCATCATTATCACACTTACTAGGCAGAAATTCCATAGAAGGCAGATTTAGTCATACTCTAATTCATCAGGAGTAACTGGCCGTTTGAGAGGAATGATTGACTTCTTTTCAACATCCCCAGATAAAGCTTTCCTCATATCTGAAACATACAAAAACATTTTACTGGTGCAAATACTATAAAGAAATCTCATTATTGTAATTAAGGCCAAGACTCAAGGACTCACCTAACCCATCTTCCTCCCCTGAACATAACCGTAGTACTCGTCTATAGATTATATAACCAATCTGGGCAGAGAAAAGAAAGGAAATGGACAGTCAGCATCAACTTGTCCCAAAAGAAATGCACAAATATCTGAAAACTAATCAACTGTAGTTTGCTACACATAAAAAACTTTTGCAGAAGCTCAGAGAAGTTGTATGTGAATTGATCGAAAACATAAACCGAATGTGCAGGGCATGAAGTTGCTTAATCCAGGTGGGCTTGATCCCAAAACCATGGCAGCACTGAACATGAGCAACATTGCTCAATTGGGTGGTGGAAACATCAATTTGGGAGGGGAAGTCAAGAGGGGGAATAATCATGATCTCAGTGCCATGATGAATTTGGCTGGCTTTCATGGCAATGGCGCCACAAATGATGCTTCTTCATCTGCTGGTTTGGGTGGCAATCCCACTGCTAGTCTAGCAGCGATTCAACAAGCGCTTCAATCTCACCAAGCTCAAGTTGCAGGCAGTGGATATCAGGCTCAAGCAGCTTCTGGAGGGTTCCCTAATGGTGGTTATGCCACGGGCCAATATCCACAGACCATGATGATGAACACAAATGGGTACGGGCATCCATCTCAGATGATGAACATGAATATGCAGCAGGCGAGGCAAGCAATGCAGCAGCAGCAACCTCAGATGATGTATCACAGGTCTCCATTCCCTCCCCCTAGTACTACTGGTTATTACCACAACTATGGTCCTACTCCTAACAAGCACACTTCATTTAATGAAATTCTAAAAGCAATTTATAGTGCCTAGCTTACAGATCTTCAAAAGTCACAAGCATATGGTAACGCATCATTATCACACTTACTAGGCAGAAATTCCATAGAAAGCAGATTTAGTCATACTCTAATTGTGTATTACTATGACTAAATTTGCTTTCTATGGAACATCAGTGAAATTCATTGAGAATACTTAGCAGCAATCTCCTTTTACTTATTTCAACAAAACCAAGTAGAATTTGCACAATTTGCGCCAAGTAAAGTTCCAATAACATCAAAACTCAACTCCATCCAATTAAAATGAAATTACATCGCAATTCAACTAAAATAACATCCCATCAAACAATTAGATCTAACAGGTAGTAAAATCACACACAATTATCAAAATCAAACCACACAAAATCTACTAACAGATTATCAAACCCTAGCAACACTGTAAAAATGAGCAGAGAGAGCTGTATAGACTACCTTAGAGGGTATGCAGCCGACGTTGAGGCACGTGCCGCCGAGAGCACCGCGCTTCTCGATGCACGTGGTCTTGAGACCGAGCTGCGCTGCCTTGATGGCGGCGACGTAGCCACCGGGCCCGCCGCCGATGACGACGACGTCGTTTTCGTCAGATCCCGAAGAGGCGAAGCCGCGGGAGAAGGAGGTGATGGAGTAGGAGTAGCGCATCGCCTCCGACGAAGTGTTGGAGAGGTTTCTGGAGAGCAGATAGGCCTTGCACCGCGCAAAGCTTGCCATCGCCATCGTCGTTTAGGGATTTGGTTGAACAAGAAGAAGAAGAAGAAGAAGAAGAAGAGAGCTTTTGGTTTCGCTCAAAGGCTGGACCTCAGTTTTACGACCTAAGCTTTTCTAGTGTTCAGCCTCATACTCAATTTTCCTCTTTATTTTTATTATATTCTTTTTTGATCAACCGACGTCCTCAGTCTATCTTTTGATGCGCCGTCGAAACCAACAAAACAGAAAATAAGAGGACGTCGCTCCTTCTGAGCGGCCATGGACTAAGGACGTCGGCATTCACCAACAATTCGAAACCAACAAAACAGAAGAGGTGTTAGGGTTTGCGAAATCGAATCAATCGAAGAGAAAACTGAAATGAGGGTTTTGAAATCGAAGAGAAACATAAGAGAATCGAAAAAGAGAGGAAGAGAGAATCAAATTTAGGTCTTACCATTTTCGAGAACTGTGGGACGAGAGAGATCGAAGATTTTTAAGGACGAGAGAGAGCTTGTTGTGGTGGGTTTGTGAGAGAGAGTTGTCGGTTTAAGGACGAGAGACAGCTTGTTGTGTGTGTAAGAGATCGAGCTGCGGGTTTGTGAGAGAGAGCTAGCTGTGAGTTTGTAAGAGAGAGAGAATAGAGCTACCTGTTTTTGTGAAGAGAGAGAGAACCCGAGAGTGGTTTAAAATTTGCCTTTAACTTCCTGACACAAATATTTTGACAAAAGAGGGAAATTTGCCGCCGGCCTAAAAGTTTGCAAGTTTAGCATGACCTTCATACAACTAAAAACTTTTAAACTGTTGTACCAATTTTCTTTTCTTTACACTAGATATTTCATAGGTATAGTTCTTGTAGAAGTAACAAAACAATTGCACAACAGAATAAAAATACATTGTTGTGAGAATTGTAATACATGTATGTTTTTCAAAACCAAAAAACCATAGAGGCAACTTTCCCGCTTTCAGAGATGCTACCTCTATGCCATTGGAGCCAAAATGAAAATGGGGGAATGACAAACAAACCAACTCATACAACAAAACTACGATCATTTTTTTGCAGAACATGGAAAATGTGTACCATCATTGTTGACAGTAGCCGCAGAGAGGCTACAGCAGGCCCACAGACCCGCAGCAAGCGCACCAGGACCCGGCCCAAGGGTCGGGACCGGATTACCAGTACCCGGCCTCGGGGCCTGGCACTCTATCCTGCCTAAGGGGGCACCAGAAAGTATAAACAGAAGGGAGCCAGTCCCACATCGAAGAGTAAGGCCAGTCCTTACCCCCAACCACCTATATATGGGCCCCAACTACCTTCTTTATGAGGTAACTTGTCTCTCTCCCTGCTTACTTACGTGCCTTAGTTATATATATTCCAACAATACTAACTTAGGCATCGGAGAGGTGAAGGCCGGCCCGCCCGGTATTCCCCTTAGTAAGCAGGATTGCAGGAGATCGAGTTGGATTTATCGAGTATCTACTAGACCCCCGGGTTTAGGCAGAAACAATTGGCGCCGTCTATGGGAAGCAGTTCGAAAAGTTGTGTTGCTCTGCCAGCGGGCAGAGGTCGGTTAGTTGTGTTTATTCCATCGGGAAGAGAAAAAAAAAAAAAAGAGAGATCGGAGATGAGTCAAGAGAAAGGTACCGCCGAGGAGGGACGCCTTGCAGTAGTGCAGACGCTCACCTCCACCCCAGCCGTCACGAGGGAGCCGCGCGGCGACCGGGGCAACCGTCAGGACGGAGAGAGTTATGGGGGACCATCCGGCATGCCGGATCCCCACCGCGAATGCTCGCGAGGTAAAGGCCCGGCAGAGGAGGAAGACAGTCCAGAGCGGCTGGGCTTCGCCTTGACGTTCTCAGATGATTCAAGCGATCGATCTGAGAGCCCGGACCGGGATTTTACGTACAGCCCCGGCCATAGCGGTATGGCGGGAGAATTACGGGCGATGGCCGCAGAGGTCAGTCGTCTGAAAGAGGAGAGCGACAGGGACAGAGCTAAGTCCAACGCTCGGTACGAAGAAATGGAGGCGGTGAATACTGCCCTGGTGGCCGCCCTGGAGAGGGGACAGCAGCGCAGTGACGCTATGGCCCAGGCACAGGCGACACTCCCGCCAAACCCACCTTAACACACCGATGGAGGGCAATCTTCGGGCGGTCGGTCCGGTAACCCTATACGGCAGAAGTCGCCATTAGGCGCAGGCCCACCAAAAAGCGCGACGGCCTCCCGCCAGCCCGACGCTTCGTCAGTGGATGGAGCAGAGACACCAACCGCGCGAGCGCTGCAGGTGCTGGCCGACACCGTGTCGAGCTTGAAGGCCCAGATGGAGGCTAACGAGAGAAGGGTCGCGCAGCCGATGGAGGGCGCCCGGTTTAATGAGCGCATGGGTCCCTTTTCGCACCGGGTGATGGAGTCGGGAAGGTCTGGCAACCAGAAGTCCCTCAAGCTCACCTACTCAGGATCCGGTTGCCCGTACCAGCATCTGGACAGCTTCCGGTCCCAAACCTGCGCCAAGGGATACTCCGATGTAGTTTGCTGCAACATCTTCCAGGAGACTTTGTCCGGAGAAGCACTCAGCTGGTTTTACGAGCTTCCGGCAAACTCGATCGAGGCGTTCGAGCAGTTAGCCGACCGGTTCGTAGGCTGCTTCATCCTCCGAGTCGAGGGAGCCCGGACGTCGACCATCCTCTTCAATTGCAGGCAAGCCCCCGGAGAGGAGCTAAGAACCTTTGTCAACCGCTGGCAGACGGCTACGGCCGGAGTTCGGAACCTGGACAAGGGCATCGCCGAGATGGCGTTTAAGCAAGGGCTCCGAGCGGGCAAGTTTTCCTACGCCGTTCGGGTAGAACTCCCGCAGGGGTACGACGAGTTGATGGCTATGGCCATCCGCCATGCTCAGGCCGATTATGAGACCTATGGGCACCACCTGCAGAAGAGGAAGCGGGATGAGCAGCAGGAGGACCATCCCCAGGAAGAGAACCCCCCGCCCGCCCAGGAAGCCAAGCCCAATCAACGGACCGATAACCGCACCGCTAGGCCCAGCCGGAACGCCAACAACAGAAACTGGTCGTCGCGGCAGCAGAGGTCCTATTCTGATAAGCCTCAGAATGAGCACAAGCCGGCGCCGTTCCGCCAAGAGCGCCCCCTAGCAATCATGCCAGCACCACCACCGGCTGGTCAAGAAGTCTTCACCGCTCTCACCACTTCCTACGAGGATATCCTACTTGAGAACGGGAGTGTCATTCCCCCACCGCCTCCGAGAAGGTTCCCGAAGGGGAAACTTACAACGGCGCAGACGGGCAAGTACTGTTCTTACCATGATGAGGCTACTCATCGAACGAACAAGTGCTACGCTCTCAGGCAAGCGGTGCAGGTTTTGATTCATAACGCCAGCTCCAGTGGTACGTGGGGAAAAGAGGGACAGACCCCGACCGGGAACATGACCAGTCTTGGTAAAACCCGCTAGTCTGAGCGGTTAGTTTGGCATAGTTCATGGTTCAACTGCTGTAAAAACAAATATATATGCAAACAACTTTTGAGAAAATTTCACCGGCTCTGCCAGTTCCAGTATATTCATATTCAAGCAAGTATACAAGCAGTAACCGATCCGGAAAGATTACAAGGAAAAGGGCAAGAAAATCCTAAGGAGCTACGACTCCGCCTTCGGTAGGCAGTCCGCCAGCCTCTCCTGCGGTACCCTCGTCGTCAATGTTAGTTCCGGTATTGACTCCGGCTCGGGCAGGCTCGGCACCGTTGGTAGAAGAATCCAAGTCCGAGCGAATCACTTCATGATGGATGTCCGACTGCTCATGGATATCTCCTTCAGCAGCAGTCGACATCAGGGAAGTGTCTAACCGCCCATTCCGTGTACGCATCCGAGATGCCCTCTTCCCTGGCCTTCACCAGAATCTCCAAGAACTGATCGCTCTCGCGGTATTTGAGAACGACCCGCTCGCAGACTTCCGGGTCATCTTCCCCGGCCGGAGCAGCAGAGGCGGCGCGCAGAGCAACAGCTCCCACTTGGAACTCGTCCACTTTGGACTCCAGTTCCGCCCTCTCCTTCTCCAGGAGCCGGTTCTGCTCCGCCAGTTCGGCCCTCTCCTTCTCCAGGGTCCGGTTCTGCTCCTCCAACTTCTTGGCCCTCTCCTCCGATCTGGCCTTCTCCCGATCCGAGCGAGACTTCTCCACCTCCAGGCGCTGCCGGGTCTCGGATAAAGCAGTTATCTGTCTCTGCAGCTCCGACAGCCCCTCGCTCGCGTCCGGTTCGTACAGACTGTACAGCAACTGCACAACACCAAAGAGTTAGTCAAGCAGCAAAAGAAAACAAGTTACAAGCAGTACAGTGGTACCATGCGGTATTTACCCGGAGGACGGATTCCTTGCATTTTGGACGATTCCCGCCCGCCAAGGCTCCAGCAACCCCGGGTCTGTCCAGACCAAGGCCGGCCAAGTCCGCCGCCACTTGCCGGGCGATTGCACCATCCGGGCTTCCCCTTGATGCATCCGCAGGCGCTGGGCTACTCTGCCGAGCAGCAGCAGCAGCATTCTCCCCAGCAGCGTTGGTCTGCGCACCGCTGGTAATCCCGAACCGTTTGGCCAGGTTCTCCCGTGCCGACCCACCGGTCAGCGTCACCAGCGCGGAGGAAGGAACGTCCCCGACCTTCCATTTCTCTCCCTGGCCCTCCGGAGAAGAAGATCGTGCGCTTGCGGGGGCGACACGGGCCACGTGCGGCACAGACACCAGCCGGTTGGGAACCCTGTTCATCCCACCAGGAATCCTCACTGCCCCCCCGGTGCTCTTGCCCTTTCCAGGCGCCAGCAGGCCTGTGGAGTGATGGGTCTTCACCCGCCTCAGGACATAGGCATCCTCATCGACGTCCATGGCCCTCGGCTCCGCAAGAGTCGTAAGTCGGCCGGACCCGTCGTTCACCGACGTCCGCGAGACGATCTCGGCCTTCTCCTTCAGCTGGTTGAGGAGATCTTCCCCGTCCATAGAGAGAGTGGTTTCGGGCTTGATAATCACCCGGGAAGATGCACCTGCAAGGAAGGCAAACAGTTAGAATTTTGCAAAGCTAGCACAAAGTATCACCGCTCAAGCGTTTCCTACGCACCGGGACCCCGCCCAAGCTGGCAGTATTCCAGCACTTCTCTTCGGATGAAGTTGTAAGAACTCCGTTCCAGATCGTCCCAACATCCGGTTATGGTCGAGATCCTCCCACGCTCCAGATCGGACAGCTCGTACGACTGGTCGCCAATGGGTTGGAAGGCGTTAGGAACACAGTACATCCTATTCCTCGCCTGCCACTTCCCGCCCACCATCACCACTTTCTTCCTCCAGCTATTGTCTACCCATAAAGGCATATTGGTGACAATCGGTGGAGGCTTCCGGGTGTTGAAGGACAGGCAACCATGGGACCCCTGCTTCCTGGAGTACGACAGCCTATACAAGGCCCGGAACTCGTTTACCGTTGGTATGTTCATCCCAGAGAACTCGTACAGGCAGCCGAGGCTCAGTAGTCGTCTCCACTAGAGCCCAGGAAGCTGCGCGGGTGACACTCGCAGTGCACTGAGCATGTACTGCACGTAATGTGGCAGCGGGAACTACAGTCCATGCCAGAACTGATCCTGATGTGCAGCAACCCAACCTTCTTCCGGGTTGCAGGCTGACTCTCCAGGATTCAAGGGCCGAAGCAGCACTCTATCCGGGATGCCCCACGCTTCCCGCAGCGCCTCAATCTCTTCAGGGGTCATGCTCTCCTCCGGTTCGTCACACACCACAGCGTGCTTCCCGCTGCCGATGGTGTAGCTCGCAACCGGAGCATCTGCAAGACGCACCCCGTGTGGTATTTCAGTCTCCGAAGATTCAGCCCCGGAAGACGAAGAAGAGGACGGAGTCGAAACCCTGCTCCCGGAGCAGTCAGCGGCTTCGGTCTCAGGAGATTCCGAACTGAGCCAGTCGTCCAGCCTCTGCGCATCGTCCACGAGGGGACCTCTGGCAGCCAATTCGGAAGCCCGGTCAGAGCCTGAGGACGACATCTTAACCTAGGGGAAGAACACAAAACCCTAGCGCTCGTCAGCAGCAGGCTACAACAACGCCTTCTACGGCCTCTCCCCAAGTTCGCCGCAAAGCAATTCCGTCAGCGGCAGAGATCCCTCTCCCCCCCGCCGCAAAACAACAAAGTCAAAAACAAGAACAACACCGGGGCAAAGAAATCAAACAAACTTACCGATTAGTATGCTCAACCGAGGACAATCGGCCCTGGGAAGGCAGCGCGCAATGGTAGGGAGCGTTCAAGAAAACAGATCTCGTAGGGCAAGAAGGGCTCAGGGTGGTCGCCGGATTTCTCTCTTTCTCTTAGTTTCTCCAAAGCAAGAAGCAACAACCGAAAGAAGAGCAGAAGAGGCCTTTTTATAGAAGGGACCAGTACCCTAGGCAATCGAAATCCCTCCAAAACAAGTAATCAGAGCAACTCAAACGCCTGCGAATCCACGCCCTACATCTCAAGACCGCCCCGCGCTGGCACGTGTCCCAGCATTGGTAACCTCCCCATGCCATCATAACTGACGGGACTGATGGACTTCCTCCTTAAATACATGTCAGCCATTTGTCCCACACGCTGGCGACAGGAAGGTAGGAGCGGGAATCAAGGAGTCAGGCCCTCCCACTTCCCCAGATTCCACGCTTGCACGACAATCTTCGCTGCATTTCTCGAAGACCTCTCTCGCGGTTATGATCATCCAACCGCTTGGAGAGCACCCATCCGGGTATGAAGCCTCGTCTCGCTATGGCTGGACGCCCGGTCGAGGATCGCCCGGCACCATGGCAGTTCGCGGTTATGATCATTCAACCGGCTGCATGGCATCTTCGCTGCATTTCTCGAAGACCTCTCTCGCGGTTATGATCATCCAACCGCTTGGAGAGCACCCATCCGGGTATGAAGCCTCGTCTCGATATGGCTGAACGCCCGGTCGAGGATCGCCCGGCACCATGGCAGTTCGCGGTTATGATCATTCAACCGGCTGCATGGCTTCTTCGCTGCATATCTCGAAGACCTCTCTCGCGGTTATGATCGTCCAACCGCTTGGAGAGCACCCATCCGGGCATGAAGCCTCGTCTCGCTATGGCTGGACGCCCGGTCGAGGATCGCCCGGCACCATGGCAGTTCGCGGTTATGATCATTCAACCGGCTGCATGGCTTCTTCATCGCATATTACTGGAGACCTCGTCCGGATATGGCATGGCGACCGGACACCGGTCGAGGTCCGTCCAGTTGCATCTCTCTTGGGGGACTCGTCTCGATATGGCAAACTCGCCCGGTCGAGTTCCGCCCACCGGTTACGACGCATCCAACAAGCTCAAAAGCACATTCCGGGAATAGGATCCACCCGGCCCCATGGCACTACACTGGGGGACTCGTCCGGAGATGGCATGATGTCCGGGCACCGGTCGAGTTCAGCCCAATACCATGGTTGACCCCGGTCATGAGAACATTCGACCAGCTTGGGCTTTATACACCCGGGTGAGTTTACATCTAACCCATGTACGCTTGTCCAGCAGGATAAAAACCCTGCATCGCACTAGCTGCGGCAACAGGGGAATGCATGGCGAGCTTTGTCACCTCAACGCCACCCCCTACCAGGAACATAATGCACCTGGCCCCATGGCACTTCACTGGGGGACTCGTTCGGAGATGGCATGATGTCCGGGCACCGGTCGAGTTCCGCCCAATACCATGCCTGACACCGGTCAAAAATATTCGACCGACGGGCGTTATACACCCGGGCGAGTCTGCATCTAACCCATGCACGCTTGTCCAGCAGGATAAAAACCCTGCATCGCATTGAAAGGCGATCAAACATGGGGCTACATGGCGAGCTTTGTCACCTCAATGCCACCCCCTTACCTCAACGCTTATTCAATACAAGCTGAGAAGAACTAGCAAGTGTTCGCCGGTGCTTCAAATAGGCCGCAACACCAGGGTAATCTCCCTGCAGCCTAGCAATGGGAAACTCGTCTTGATATGGCAGATCGCTCGGTAGAGGCTCAGTGAATCCCGTTTTGGCAGATCGCCCGGTAGAGGCTCAGTGAACTCCGCTCCGCTTCAATTCGGCAGATCGCCCAGTTGAGGCCTAGTGAAGCTCTGCTTTGTACCGATAGGGCAGAGTGCCCGGTCAAAATTCCGTGCACATTCCTTGCATGGCGGATTTCAACGCCTCATTGTCATCCCATGCACAAGTCTCTTGCATGGCGGATTTCAACGCCTCATTATCATTCCATGCACACATCTATTGCATGGCATCATGGCATCATCTCATACACTCACCGGGTTCCACCCGGCTCCATGCTCATAACACCACAACACGTAGCCATATTACTGCTTATATTGCAAGTGTGCTTATAAACTATTGCTTCCCATCGGTAACAGGTACTCACCTCGGTCACGCCCAATCTTTAACGCGGACTTAGGAGACTGGGCACCGGTAGGTTGGTAGCCCTGCGGGTCTGCGGGACAAGAGCAAGACAGATTTAAGTCCCCATTCAAGATTGCACTTGACCGGGAACTTGGGGGACTTGTTGACAGTAGCCGCAGAGAGGCTACAGCAGGCCCACAGACCCGCAGCAAGCGCACCAGGGCCCGGCCCAAGGGTCGGGACCGGATCACCAGCACCCGGCCTCGGGGCCTGGCACTCTATCCTGCCTCCAGGGACCCAGGGGTCGGGGGCGCCAGCCTGCCTAAGGGGGCACCAGAAAGTATGAACAGAAGGGAGCTAGTCCCACATCGAAGAGTAAGGCCAGTCCTTACCCCCAACCACCTATATATGGGCCCCAACTACCTTCTTTATGAGGTAACTTGTCTCTCTCCCTGCTTACTTACGTGCCTTAGTTATATATATTCCAACAATACTAACTTAGGCATCAGAGAGGTGAAGGCCGGCCCGCCCGGTATTCCCCTTAGTAAGTAGGATTGCAGGAGATCGAGTTGGATTCATCGAGTATCTACTAGACCCCCGGGTTTAGGCAGAAACAATCATACAACACAAATTATTCACTTTAGGTTGTGTGAAACAGTTCAGTCATTCACACAACATGTAACTTTCAAAGTGTTGTCTGATTTGTGTTGTGTATTGAGTTTTTTGTAGTAGTGGAACTCCCTGCGGTTCTATGGGCCATCCGGACGACAGCAGCCGAGGCAACATGGGAGACCCCGTTCTGCATGGCATTCGGGAGCGAAGCGGTACTCCCTGTAGAGACCAATATGCCCAGCGGCAGGGTCGAGAATTACGACGCCGAAACAAACGCCGAGGGCATACGGCTCAACCTGGATCTCATAGAAGAGCGGCGCGACCAGGCGCATATGCGAAACCAAACCTACAAGCAACGGGTCGCTCGGTACTATGATAGAAGGGTCCGGGAAAGGAAATTACAAGTGGGGGACTGGGTCATGAAGAAAGTTCAGAAAAAACCGCTGGCCTTGGAGCCAACGTGGGAAGGGCCCTACCAAATCACCGCAGCTGCAGGCCCGACAACATTCCACATCATAGACGCCGAGGGCATCTATTCCACCCGCCCGTGGAATATCCAGCACCTGCGGTTCTACCCTAAGTGAAATCGGTCATAAAGGGACAATAATGTATTTGGCACCAACATTGCAATACACGATTATTGTATTTAGAATAAACTACAGCTGGTTGCAAGGTATATACATCTGCCAGATATATGGGTAAAGCAAAAAAAACCGCTAGACAGCGCCGCCGGAGCCCCCAATCCCTGACCCGCCAGCTTTGAGAGAGAGCTCTTGCTCCGCCATCTCAGCCAGGGCTACATCAGCCTCCATCCGCTCAGCATCAAGCCACCCTTTCTCCCTCCACTCCACATAGGCATCATTTATGCCCTTCGCACGGGCGTCCTCCAGCATCTCTTCAAGCTCTACCGACTCCCGGAAGTCGTCGACAGCTTTATCAGCCACTTCAGCAAGCCGGGATTCCGCAAGCTTCTCCCCTCCTTTGATGAATGCTGTCATTTGGGTCTGCAGCTCCAAAACAATCGCCTCCAACTCCGCATTCCTCGCTTCCCGAGCGGTTGTCTGCCGACCGGTTTCCTCTTTCTCTTGCGCGAGCTCAGTTTTCAGCCGACCAACCTCCTCTCTCTCCTGCGCAAACTTGCTTCCGCCAAGGATAGCCGCACAGTAAGCTCCTCCACTTGCTTCTCCAAAACCGCAGCCTCCCCTCTAGACTCGGCGGCGTAAAGGCTATGAACCAGCTGGCACAGGTACGCAAAAGGAACATTAGCTCGTACCACAAAGGGGAACGGAAGCGCAGAAAACACACTTACCCGAAGAGCTAATTCCACGGGCTTCGCCCTGCTCTCGCCCGGCTGCCCAGTTCCAGGGCCCTCCCGATCAAGTCCCAAGGTTTCAATAGTAGATGCCACGAACCTACCAAAACCACCACCACCGGAACTACGATCGGCTTCCGGCCCCCGACTCTTTCGGCCGTCGGTCTCCACGACTGGAACTAATGCCGACACCCCACCAGCCGAGCTCGACGCCCCGGCATCAAACGTCCTCGCCCTCTTCGTCGGGGCTTTACCGTGATCGCTTCTGCGGTACCCAGGCATTTTCGCTGCCTCTCTCTCCCGCAGGGCCCGTACCCCCATCGGCCGTGCTAGAGGTTCCAGACCCGGTAGGCCCACCGACCTTACTTCCCGGATAACGAGTGGGGCATTATCCTCACCGCCCGGCCGCTTGCCGTAGTGGGAGTCCGGAAACACGAGCGGCACAAGCCTGTTATGCACCGTGCACTCTAGGGTGACCAGATCTACAACGGTTTTCGAAGCCATCTCCCCCATCTCCATCAACCTCTAGGCCACAAGCTCGTCATCCGGTTCGACGGTCACCTCGCTCCGAACAGCGAGCCGGGGGGCATTAGCTGCAAATCGATAAACCGAGCGGTCAGAATAAAAGCGACCCTGCAAAACAAGAGTGCAAGGTACCTTACCAGGCTTTCTCCCCATCTCGCATATCTCCAGCACATTCCACCAGATGAAATTGTAGGAGCTCCTGCCCAGAATGTCCCAGCAAACAAAAAGCCGGGCTAACCGTTGCCTCTCCAAGTCCACCAACCGGTACGACTGATCTCCGATCGATTGATAAGCCCCGGGCACCTGAAAGTTCCTTGAACTACGCTGCCACCTGCCCCCGGCCATCACAACCGACCTCCGCCATACACTCGAAACTGACGACGGCAGGTGAGTGATGGCAGGATCGAAGTCCCGTGCGGCAAAGTTAACACAACCGCAGGCTTGGGCCTTTTTGCAGTAGAGAACCTTGTACAACGCCTGAAACTCATTTACCGTGGGCCAGTCCATATTGCTCAGGCTGAATAGGCACCCGAGGCCAAGCAACTGCCTCCACTGGTTGCTAGGCAGCTGAGCTGGGGAAAGATTTATACTGCTCAGCATATACTGGAGAAACTTCGGCAGCGGCAGAGATAGTCCGTGCCGAAATTGATCATCAAAAACGGCAACCCAACCCGGCTCCGGGTTGCAGGCCAGTTCCCCGGGATACAGGCCTCGAAGCTTAACGGAGGAATCAATGTCCCACTTCGTCCGAAAGTCCCTTATCTCTCTCTCAGACATACTTCTGGTTGGCTCGTCACAGAAAATCACCCTGTCGCCATCCAGTAGCTCATACCTCAAGGGCCCTCCCATCAACCCACGGCCGGAACCGACAGGATTCGCCGATCTCCCAGATGCCATAAAGCTTAAATAACGGAAGTTAGCGCTGTAGCAAAATAGCAACAAGGAGCAACAAGGTATGGCAGGAGGAGAGCAGAGGGGATGATAAATAGGGCAAGCATAAAAGAGAGGCAACCCCAGTCGCAGATCCCCTTCATCTCAGACCGTTCCTTGCCGACACGTGTCCCAGCTTGGGTAAAGGTTCCCATGCCATCATAAATGATGGGACTGATGGGCTCTCCCCTTCATTGCATGTCAGCCACCTGTCCCACCTACAAGCGGCAGTTAGGGGAGATAGGAGCGCAGAACGAGGCGTCCACTCCCCTTCGCAACATCTCACCGGTTATGAAGTATCCAACCGGCTCCGCAGCATCTCACCGGTTATGAAGTATCCAACCGGCTCCACAGCATCTCACCGGTTATGAAGTATCCAACCGGCTCCGCAGCATCTCACCGGTTATGAAGTATCCAACCGGCTCCGCAGCATCTCACAGGTTATGAAGTATCCAACCGACTCCGCTGCATCTCACCGGTTACGTAGCATCCAACCGGCCAATCCAACTAGTCCCATGACATTCCACCGGGCATGTGACATTCAACCGACTCCAAAGCATTCCACCGGTTGTCACTTTCCTTCGCATACGGGCAGGAACGAGCCAGCAACAACTCAAGGCTTCCAAACGCATGGGCTTTATAAACCCGGGCGAGTTTACATCTAACACATGTACTCTTGTCCAGTAGGATAAAAACCCTGCATCACACTGAACTGTGATACATTTGGGGATACATGGCGAGACTCGTTATCTCAACGCCACCCCACCGGGCAGATTGTTTCTCTAACACAGAACAAGTCTCCCCGCAGGCTAACAAACCTGCACATTTTCCTCACGCTTATTCCAACAAAAGCTGAGAACTAGCAAGTGTTGACCGGTGCTTCAGTATGACCGCAACACCGGGGGCACCTGTTGGCTCATTCCACGCACCAACAGGCCTTCCCGCAGGCTAGCACTCTCCGACTCGTACCGATATGGCAGAACGCCCGGTCGAGGTCCCATGCACTCCGACTCGTACCGATATGGCAGAACGCCCGGTCGAGGTCCCATGCACTCTCTGACTCGTACAGATATGGCAGAACGCCCGGTCGAGGTCCCATGCACTCTCCGGCTCATCCCGATATAGCACAACGCCCGGTCACGCCCAATCTTCAATACAGACTTGGGGGACTGGGCACCGTTGGGTTGGTAACCCTGCGGGTCTGCGGGACAAGAGCAAGACAGATTAAGTCTCCATTCAAGATTGCACTTGACCGGGAACTTGGGGGACTTGTGGACAGTAGCCACAAAGGGGCTACAGCAGGCCCACAGACCCGCAACTAGTGTACCAGGGGCCGGCCCGAGGCCCGGGACCGGATCACCAGCACCCGGCCTCGGGGCCCAGCAGTCTATCCTGCTACCAGGGGCCCGGGGACCGGGGGCGTCTGTCTGCCAAAGAGGTCACCAGAGCTACCCTTTGGTGTGCAAACAGAAGGGAACCAGTCCCACATCGAAGGGTAAGCCAAGACTTCACTCCCAGCCACCTATATAAAGGCCTCAACTACCCTCATTAAGAGGTAACTGATCCTTCCTACCGCTTATATACGCGCTTAAGTTATATCTATTCCAACTATACTAACTTAGGCATCGGAGAGGAGAATACTAACTTAGTAAGCAGGTTTGCAGGAGATCATACGAGGATTCATCAGTCTCTACCAGGCCTACGGGTTTGTGCAGAAACAGGTGTATTCTCTAGAATTAGAGTGTGCATATTATGAGAAGAATATGCACAGATCCAAAATTCAAGGAATTGTAATCCATTGCAAATTTGTGACACATCTTTGTTCAAACAAGAAAGTCCAAATTTTTCCCTATGCTTCATAGATTGATTTGTCTAGTTTTGATTATTCATGTTTCTACTGAAACACTAAAATGGCATTTTCAACTATGAATATTATTAAGAAAATAATAAGACTTAGATGTACGATGGAAGATGAGTTTCATGATGATTGTATGAGGTCCTTCACATTGAGAAAGAGTATGTTGAATCTCTTACCACTGAGGTGGTGATCGATGATTTTAAAAAATCAACCCGAACAGCTAAGTTAAGCTAATTTATGCTCTTATATTGCAGTTGAGGGGTAAGACTCACTATCAAGTGTATCTTTTTTTTTTTTTTTTTTCAATTAATAAAATTTTCCAATTTATTATAATATTTTTATTTATTTTATTAAAAAACTCAAGTCTCCCCAAACTTCAATTTTTGGATACGCTATTGGTATAACTTAAATTGTTTTACTCGTTTGCTTCTCAATCTCATCAGATGCAGCCCACAGAATGGTGGTTTGCAACTACTAATTTAAATAAAAACACATTCAAGATCTCACCGAATAGTGTGGTTTAGGGTAACTAAGAGATATACTCTCGAAATTAACTCGCAAAAAACCATGTTCTCTCTCTCTAAAGAAAACTAAAAGCGGCCGCCTCTCCTCCCTCTTTTCTTCGTCTGGCGGCGGCCGTTCGTTTTAGGCTGGCCTCTATGCTTCGCTGTCGCCTTGGGCTTGTTGTCGAACGAGAAAAATCTAGAATTGAGATCTTCTAGTTGTAGATTCTTGTATTGGCTTCCATCAATTGTTGATGGTGACGATGGTAGTTTTATGATATGGATTTTGGCTACCGTCTCCGAGCAAAGGGTTTTGGCCTATGTTGTATGGACACGGCAAAACCCGCCGAATCGGAGTGTCTGACACGACCGGACACGGCGACACGACACGACACCGAAAAATACGGTGTTGGACACGCCATCTGGCGTATCGGCCAATACTGACTTTTTAGACACTTTGACCGATACGCCACCTAATTTTTGGACAAGCCACTAGGGCTTTTTCGGGCCCAAAGAGAGGACCCTGGGATCGGCGGCGTCGTCGAAGGAGGCAAGGGTGATCAGGTGCAGGAAAGGAGGAGCGACCGTCAAAGGAGGCAAGGGGTGCTCTCGGGAGAGGGGAGGTGGGGGGCAGCGGCGCGCGGTGTCGGCCAGGAGCAGGAGAAGAGGAGGAGATGGGGGAGGAGACCTGGAGCGGGGCGGGGCTGGGGATACCTGGAGTGAGCTGCGGCGAGGAGCATGAGAGGAGGAGCGCGGGGGCGGGTGCGTGGGGAAGAGACAGAAGAGAAAGAGGTGGGGGGGAGGGGAGAGACATAAGAGAAGAGAGAGGGGGGCGAAAGAGAGAGAAGAGGGTGCGGGGAGGGGGGCGCGTGTTTGTCTGGGAAGGAGGGTAGCATGATTAGGTTAGGGAAACTTGGGCCTGGGCTGGGCTGAAAAAGAAGAAATTTTTTTTTTTGGTTTAAGCAGGGTTTCGGGCCGGGTCGGGCTTTCGGTCCTAAAAAAATCAGGGACTGAGCTAGATTAATTAAGTTTTTGGTGACTTATTATGAGAAGTTTAATTCTACTAGATTTTGAGAACTTTATATGATGTTAAGTTGTTAACTATGCACTTTTCTCACTTGCATTTGACTATTTGATGTTATTTCTTATAAATTATGGATTGAATTTACAACTTATAGTAATATTAGCAATTTATTTTATGTATTAAAAATATATAAATTATTATTTATTTGCCGTGTCCAAGCCGTGTCGAATTATCGATTTTTGGGATTTGCCGTGTCGCCGTGTCGCGCCGTGTCCAGTCGCCGTGTCCGTGTCCGTGTCCGTGTCCATGCAACATAGGTTTTGGCTACTGTACCTTGGGTAGTTCTTTTGCTCAGGTGTGGTGGTTGTGCGATATTAGTTCGAGGATGGATTCTCCATGGATGCGGTAGTGCGTCGTGGTGGTATATGTGTCAATTTTGAGTTGTAGCTAGATTTGGCTGGAGCGGCGAGAATTGGTGGTGCCAATCGTTTTCGTTGGTGACGTCGACAGAGATCGGCTAGTCCGGTTCACACGGTGGGAGGAGATGCTGGAGGTCTGGCCCAAATCAATATGATGGGCTTGTTATGAGCTTCTTACTTGGGCTGCCATTGGGTCTTCGCTATGCCCACTTTAAGTTGGGCCGTTATGTTTTTAATTTTTGCATAATTATAATAAATTCCTTTTATCTAGGAACCGCACATAATGTGCAGCCGATGTACTAGCGCTTCTAGAATAGTACCAAAAGAGGATCTCCTCTATTTTCTATGTACCACAATGCGTACTAACAATAACTGTTTGTCTGTCCATCGAGACAACGACAAGGTACGTAACGTCTGATTTGTGATGAATATATTCTTGTCCGTAGTTTATTTAAAAAATAATAATGATAATAACTAAAAGGTACATTCGTAAAATAAAAAAGAAAAAACATAGTAACTGAAAGGTAAAAGATATGTGTACAGTAATAAAAATAGAGGTACAGATGCAGTAAATTTCGAGGTGTAAACTAGAATTACATGATCCATAGAGCAAAATAGAGGTACATTACCCAATAAAAAACATAACTTTTTGCTTTATAAGTATTTCTTCTGCTGTGTTCGCTTGGATTGGCAAATCGATAGAGGCATAGAGCAAAACGAAAAAAAAAAATGCATCAACGATCGATTTGCAAATTCCTTCTGAGACATCGTCGCATCTCCAACCTCTCTTCCCTCAACCCATCTTCTCATCGCGTCTTTCACTCCACCCCATTTCCAAAACCCACCACAAACTTCCACCTAACACTCTCAAACTCACCGACCCAGTTAATAACTCCCCGCCACTTGAGCGGTCCAGGTGATTTCGACCAGAACAAAGAGGTGGACATGATCAATCTCAAGTTCGCAGAGGCGAGGGAGGAGATAGAGATGGCCATGGAGTCCAAAGAGACCGTCTATTTCGACGAGGAGGCTGAGTGTGCTCGCACTGCTGTCAATCAAGTGCTTGACAGTTATGCGGCTTTATTGGCTAAGTTGCCGGAGGACAAAAGAGCTGCACTGCAGAGGTCTATGGGGTTAAAGATTGAGCAGTTGAAGGCGGAAATCCAACAGCTTAATGAGTGATGATGAGGTTGGTCCTTATCGGCAATCATGTACTTTCAGTTTGTACTTCTGTTTTTTGTTTACAAATTTAGGCCCAAGATTTTAGGTATCAAGTTTCGAACTATGGGTTTACATCTTACTAATTCTGTAGCTTATCTTCTCAATTGCATTTGTTGGCAGTGCAAACATTGCTGATTGCCCTGTGAATTTTTCTGAAGATTCTCGGGCTTTTTTGACAATGTCTATGATGTTTTGTTTTTTCTTTTCTCCAGTGAATGCCATTTTTGGTCTAGAAATATATGAAACCTACAAGTGAATGGTGGTTTGGTTCTTACTACTGGACTCATTATGGTATGGTTGATAACATATTTGTTGGGGGATTTTTCATATGTAGAAGTGAAAATGAGATGTGACCTTTCAATGATATTCTACCAGTAAGTTTAGTTTCAGTCAGTCCTATGCAAAAAGTGAAAAAACAATCTTATGTAAGATACAACTAAGGCTAAAAATGAGAGTATCTGAAATCAGCCCGAAAGGAAATGGAGGGTAAAAAGAGGGAACATTTTCTGGCTATAACTGGACATTGATTTATCTGGAGATAGTTCCTACCTTATTTTCTGTATAAAATGCTCTTCAGTAGTGACCCTGTGCGTTAAGGGGACCCTAAAGCTCTGGTTTAGGTTCACAATTATGTCACTGCTTAAGTTGTCACACTCTGGAAATACATTGTGATAGAATCAGCGACTACATTTGTTAGTAAACATCTTCTAGGAATATTGATAACAGCTAATTCTTGTATTTGCTTTCATAAATCAAAGGCCAAATGTACACTGTAGTTAAGAGAAGTCAACAATCTGTAAGTGTTACATGGAGCTTGATGATTGTAATCTGAGACTCCTGAGTTTGTCTTCCTTCATTTTTTGAGGATCTGATGTCTTTATTAGCTAAATTAGATGGTGTGGTGCTGGTCTTTTGTAATCTAGATAGGAGAAGATGGTTTCTAGATACTTGATAAACTATCCTTGTTTTTTCTAAATTAATCATCTATACTGCAATTTAGAAAGCCATGATACCTCCATTGGTGTGTGATGTGAGCTTCAGCTGAGATTAGAAATCACCTTTTTTACATTGGTTAGTTGCTTTAAATCTTTGAACAGCATTATTTTAGGAAGCGATGGTGAATTGGGATAATCCAGCTTTAGAAAAGAAGGCTGTGGGAGGAAGAGGAGAAGGGTATAGGAAATATTTGCTATTATGGCTACTGTTTGGGGTCTTTGTGGATTGGAGGTTGGAGGAGCTGGATAGGGTGTGGGAGAGGGTTCGCTTCTTAGCCTTTCTATGGACTTCAGTTTTTTCAGAGTTTAGGGATAGTTCCTTTTTCTTTCTCCTCCATTTCTTCAAGTCTGAGAGGAGATAGCTGCTGCAGTTCTTTAGCTTTTCATTATTTTTTTGTTTGTTTAAATGGAATTTGTATCCACTGTTATGCTACCATCTGAAGGAGGATGATTATATTACATAACTGTGGATCCCCAGACTAGTAAGGTAAGGTCATATACATTTGCTACTGGATCTTAGCAAGCAGATCCATCATTTGCTACTAAAATTTGGAAGAAAGAAACTCAGGAACTAATGATTTAGTAGAGAGTGAAAAAGAAAGTGTTAAGTAAGAATAGGATTAGCTAAACATGATCTGATGCTGGAGGTGCAGGTCACAACATACTTTTGTTTCATTCTTTTTCCAGAAGCATTTCTTGACTTAGTTTGTTACTTGTTACGTAATCATGAAATCCTTTTTTATTTAGCTTAATGAATGGCACTCAAGTTGAAGTTCTACTATGCTTCTAGTTTTTCAAGGGTTTTATTTAACTCACTTGAATAGTTAGATGGTAACATTAATCAATACAGGTATACATATTAATGCGGCTTCCCTTAAATACTATTGTCAATGTAGTCATCATGAATCATGATGAAGTCCATAATTGAGTTCTACACCCAATCCTTTTTGGTGGTAACTAGGAACATTTAGACATTAGACAGGACCTCAAGCAATTTTATGTGGGGAAATAGCTGTAAGACTAACATTAATCTCTGGTATGGCTCTGACAAAACCTTCGTCTAATTTTCACTTTCTGATTCCAATGTGGTCAGGAGTTCCAAATGTTGTGCGTTTACTTATTGTTGCATTATTTCATTGTTTTCAGATTCTTGATTCATACTGGGTCTTGATTATATGTACGGATGCAACTGTGTGTTTGATGATACATTTATATGTAGGGATGCAACTCCTACTTCTATTTGTCCATGTCTTAATGTCTATCTCCTGCTATTGTTTCTTGTTCTCCTTCTGCCTTTCATCGGTTTTGAAATATAGCACCTAGGCTGGGAACAGAACTAATCACTTCTTTTCTCTAACTCGTAGGAAGAAGCTTGCTTTGTTCTAGTATTGGCACCAAGCATTTTGTTCCCAGATAGGAAATTGCTCACCCAACCTGCATGTAGGGGGTTTGTATTTGAAGCAGTTGGCTACTGGCATCTTTTTGTTGAGAAGAATTAGCTAGCTACTATTATCTGAGATGCTTGAAACAGAAGATAATATATCTAATAGTAGAGATACCAAGCTTTAATTCTTTAGTAATTTTTATATTCAGCCCAGGTAAATAAGTGGTATGAACTAGAGGTGGCAAACGGTCCAGTCCAGCCTGGCCCGTTTTAATTGGGGCTATGGATTGGGCTTGGGCCGGTCTTAGTTGGCCCATTTCTTATTGGGACCGGGCACAGGCCGGTTCATATACTCAAACATGAGGCCCAGTCTAGTCCATAACACTTGCCCATAATATTTCGGGCCGGGCTATTAATGAACATGAGTTTGGGCTGTAAGAAAATTAAAACTAGTTTTGTTTTGTGATAAAATTGATACAATCAATATAACCACTAAACATAAAATTCATATAAATTTTTGGGTCAATATTTCTCGACCCAACCCAGTCCATTAAATTCACGAGATCAGGCAGGGCCAGGCCTATAATAGGCTCGGACCAGGCCGGACGTTTCTTAACGGGCCAGAGTCGGGTCTAGCAGCCCATTTGTCACCTCTATTAGGAGCAAACAAATGGCAAGAAAAGACCTGAATATGGAATCTATATCCAGAGCGTGATCAAAAATTGTCAACCCAGCTTAAAAGTGAGACTTTAGTGTCATCAAAATGGTTCCATATCTTTGAAGTCTCTTTTGTTTTAGGGATCAGTTGATCCACCTGGATTATTTAGAAAGATTGGGGTCGGATTAGGCCGTGATGGAATGGTTGGCATGCTTTCTCTTCACGATCAATTAGAGAAGCATAATATAGCTCCAGAGACATGCAATAATGTCTTTTGTTAAGAGTATCAGAAGTTTTAACTTAATTGTGTCGAATTGACAACCTTGCATACAGTGTGTAGCCTTATTTTTGATAGGAGCACAATGTGCGTCGTTTTTAATATGTTTTTACCCCCATTTATCCAATGCTTAACCCTTATTATTGTAAGATAGAGTCATAATTTAGTTTAGTGTCATTTTGGTAGAGTTTTGGAGAAAGTGTGCTTAATTGTAAGAAAAATGACTAAGTAAATAAATCTGAGCAAAAAGTGCAAAATATGTTGTTTTCGTGATATTGAGGCCTGTGCTAAACTGATCTATCCTTTTCCAAATTTGATGAAATTTGGTGTGCATTTAATTGGGAAGCTAAAGTGTATTGTGTCAAAATTTCAGATCAATCGGAGCTCGGGAAGTCACCCAAATGAAGGCTGCAACTTGGCAGTTTGAGCAAACCAATCCAGGGACTACCAGGATTTTCCTGGGACTGTGTCCTGATTTCCGGAATTTCTGTGGGACACATCGCTTGGAACCAGAGAACGAGCCATACGCCGTTGGAAATATCTACGAGTCTAGTTTCTCTGGGACTTGGAATCGCAGCAAAATCTTTCCTGAACAAAAAGTTATGTCGGTTTGAATGCACGAAGGTCAAGTCTGCCGAAAGAAGAAAACCTAAACCGAGTTCTACATGGATTTGGCTTACGAATGTGGACTGAATTCCATCCTTTGTGCAAGATTTTTGGCTGAATTAATTCATGGAAAACCTAAAGAGATATTGCTCAATTATTCAGTCATTATCTTGGGAATTTTCGGCAGAAAATAGAGGAAGAAAATCGCAACAAATCCTGATCAAATTCGGCAGAATTCCTGTGCACGTCATCCAACTTCCACGGACTCTCCCGGACAGCTCCTAATGAATCAGAGTTCGAGCCTTATATGGATAGAAAGCTACGGGAGTCTAGTTTCCAACCCAACTAGAATCACCTTAATATCTATTTTGTAGAGAAAGATATTCCATAATCTTCACTCGAAGGTCAAATCTGCCAGCAGGATAAGTTTGAGAAAAACTAGGTTTTGTAAACCCTAGCTGCCTCCCTTGCCTCTATAAATACCACAACATAATTTCAGAATAATCATCTTCTCTTCCTTACTTAAACTTGCCGAAACTCTGCCGAATTCTCTCCAAAAATCCTCACCAAGAACATAGCCGAACCATCTTCCACCACCTTTCATAAAATCATTCCAATCATCAACACCAATCCACTTGCCGAATTCTTCAACAAGGTTGTCACTTGGATTGTAATTTTCGATGGCTTTAGTTTCTTTGTATTTATACATTAATTTGTCTATGAATTATGTATGGATTCTTGGTTTGTATTTTGGTTTTGTTAATTATTCATGGGATTTCCGAATTCTTGTTATATTGTTTGGTTTTCTTGTGTTTAATTACTGAATTATGCATGTGATTTAATTGAATATGGTATGATGGGCAGTAGGCTTTTGCATGTTTTCTTGATTTAATTAGGTTTATTTCCTTAATTCGTGTGCAACCGAAGGAGATGTCTAGATGCATTCGAAAGGCCATGAGTGTTGTCTAGATGTTGAATTCACTTGCCGATTTAATACATGTTGGATCATACGCGAAGTTGGTTTTAATGTGTATTTATCTAAGGGCTAGAGTAATTCTGGAAATTTACATGTCGATGTGGGATGAGTGACGCCATACCTGCTAACATGTTCCAATTCGACATATTGTGCTTATGTGCTTGTTTCTGCCTAAACCCGGGGGTCTAGTAGATACTTGATGAATCCAACTCGATCTCCTGCAATCCTGCTCACTAAGGGGAATACCGGGCGGGCCGGCCTTCTCCTCTCCGATGCCTAAGTTAGTATAGTTGGAATATATATAACCAAGGCACGTATGTAAGCAGGGAGAGAGATAAGTTACCTAATAAAGAGGGTAGTTGGGGCCCATATATAGGTGGTTGGGGGTAAGGGCTGGCCTTACTCTTCGATGTGGGACTGGTTCCCTTCTGTTTGTACCTTCCGGTGCCCTCTTAGGCAGGCTGGTGCCCCCGGCCCCTGGGTCCCTGGAGGCAGGATAGAGTGCTAGGCCCCGAGGCCGGGTGCTGGTGATCCGGTCCCGACCCTTGGGCCGGGCCCTGGTGCGCTTGTTGCGGGTCTGTGGGCCTGCTGTAGCCTCTCTGCGGCTACTGTCAACAAGTCCCCCAAGTTCCCGGTCAAGTGCAATCTTGAATGGGGACTTAAATCTGTCTTGCTCTTGTCCCGCAGACCCGCAGGGCTACCAGCCTACCGGTGCCCAGTCCCCCAAGTTCGCGTTAAAGATTGGGCGTGACCGAGGTGAGTACCTGTTATCGATGGGAAGCAATAGTTTTATAAGCACATTTGCAATATAAGCAGTAATATGCTTAAGTGTTGTGATGTTATGAGCATGGAGCCGGGTGGAAGCCGGTGAGTGTATGGGATGATGCCATGATGTTATGATGCCATGCAATAGATGTGTGCATGGAATGATAATGAGGCGTTGAAATCCGCCATGCAGGAGATTTTGTGCATGGGATGATAATGAGGCGTTAAAATCCGCCATGCAAGAAATGTGCACGGAATTTCGGCCGGGCACTCTGCCCTCTCGGTACGAAGCGGAGCTTTACTGGGCCTCAACTAGGCGATCTGCCGAATTGAAACGGAGCGGAGTTCACTAAGCCTCTACCGGGCGATCTGCCGAAACGGAATTCACTGAGCCTCTACCGGGCGATCTGCCGAAACGGACAGGGTGAAGTTCACAGGACCTCGACCGGGCGTTCTGCCATATCGAGACGGGTCCCTGGTGAACTTCAGTACTGGACCTTGACCGGGCGACATGCCATATCGAGACGAGGCCAGGAGTATGGGAACTCGACCGGGCGTCCTGCCATATCGAAACGAGTTCCCCATTGCTAGGCTACAGGGAGATTTCCCCGGTGTTGCGGGCTGTTTGAAGCACCGGTGAACACTTGCTAGTTCTTCTCAGCTTGTGTTGAATAAGCGTTGAGGTACAGGGGTGGCATTGAGGTGACAAAGCTCGCCGTGTAGCCCCATGTTTGATCGCCTTTCAATGCGATGCAGGGTTTTTATCCTGCTGGACAAGCGTGCATGGGTTAGATGCAAACTCACCCGGGGTTATAAGCCCGCCGGTTGGATATTCTCGACCGGTGTCAGCCATGGTGCTGGGCGGAACTCGACCGGGCGTCCTGCCATATCGAAACGAGTCCCCCCAGTGAGATGCCATGGGGCCAGGTGCATTATGTTCCCGGTAGGGGGGTGGCGTTGAGGTGACAAAGCTCGCCGTGCAGCCCCCTTTTGCCGCAGCTGGTGCGATGCAGGATTTTTATCCTGCTAGACAAGCGTACATGGGTTAGATGTAAACTCACCCGGGTGTATGAAGCCCAAGCCGGTCGAATGTTCTCATGACCGGGGTCAGCCATGGTACTGGGTGGAACTCGACCGGGCGTCCTGCCATATCGAAACGAGTCCCCCAGTGAAATGCCATGGTACCGGGTGGATCCTATTCCCGGAATGTGCTCTCGAGCCGGTTGGATGCGTCGTAACCGGTGGGCGGATCTTGACCGGGCGTTCTGCCATATCGAGACGAGTCCCCCAAGAGAGATGCGACTGGACGGACCTCGACCGGGCGACATGCCATATCGAGACGAGGTCTCCAGTAGGATGGCTTGCAGACGGCTGAATGATACCTAACCGCGAACTGCTACGGACCGGGTGGAACTCGACCGGGCGACATGCCATATCGAGACGAGTCCTCCGGTGATGTGCCATGGGGAAGCCATGCAGTCGGTTGAATGATCATAACCGCGAACTGCCATGGTGCCGGGCGGTCCTCGACCGGGCGTCCTGCCGTATCGAGACGAGGCTTCATACCCGGATGGGTGCTCTCCAAGCGGTTGGATGATCATAACCGCGAGAGAGGTCTTCGAGATATGCAGCGAAGATTGTCGTGCAAGCGTGAAATTTGGGGAAGTGGGAGGGCCTGGCTCCTTGGTTCCCACTCCTACCTTCCTGTCGCCAGCGTGTGGGACAAGTGGCTGACATGCATTTAAGGAGGAAGTCCATCTGTCCCGTCAGTTATGATGGCATGGGCAGTTTTCCAATGCTGGGACACGTGACAGCGCGGGGCGGTCTTGAGATGTAGGGCCTGGATTCGCAGGCGTTTGAGTTGCTCTGATTACTTGTTTTGGAGGGATTTCGATTGCCTAGGGCACTGGTCCCCTCTATAAAAAGGCCTCTTCTGCTCTTCTTTTTGTTGTTGCTTCTTGCTTTGGAGAAACTAAGAGAAAAAGAGGAATCTGGCGAGCACTCTGAGCCCTTCTTGCCCCACGAGATCCGTTTCTTGAACGCTCCCTACCATTGCGCGCTGCTTTCCCAGGGCCGATTGTCCTCGGTTGAGCATACTAATTGGTAAGTTTGTTTGATTTCTTTGCTCCGGTGTTGTTCTTGTTTTTGGCTTTGTTGTTTTGCGGCGGGGGGGGGAGGGATCTCTGCCGCTGACGGAACTGCTTTGCGGTGGACTTGGGGAGAGGCCGTAGAAGGCGTTGTTGTACCGTGTTGCTGACAAGCGCTAGGGTTTTGTGTTCTTCCCCTAGGTTAAGATGTCGTCTTCAGGTTCCGACCGGGCTTCCGAATCGGCTGCCAGGGGTCCCCTCGTGGACGATGCGGAGAGGCTGGATAACTGGCTCAGTTCGGAATCTCCGGAGACCGAAGTCGCTGACTGCTCCGGGAGCAGGGTATCGACTCCGTCCTCGTCTTCGTCTTCCGGGTCTGAACCCTCGGAGACTGAAATACCGCACGGGGTGCGCCTTGCAGATGCTTCGGTTGTGAGCTACACCATCGGCAGAGGGAAGTACGCTGTGGTATGTGATGAACCGGAGGAGAGCATGACCCCTGGAGAGATTGCAGCGTTCCGGGAAACGTGGGGTATCCCGGATAGAGTTCTGCTACGGCTCTTGAATCCTGGAGAGTCAGCCTGCAACCAGGAAGAAGGTTGGGTTGCCGCGCATCAGGATCAGTTCCGGCACGGACTCTCGCTCCCGCTGCCAAATTTCGTGCAGTATATGCTGAGTGCACTGCAAGTGTCGCCAGCGCAGCTTCCTGGGCTCTAGTGGAGACGACTACTGAGCCTTGGCTGCTTGTACGAGTTTTCTGGGATGAACATACCCACGGTAAACGAGTTCCGGGCCTTGTACAGGTTGTCGTACTCCAGGAAGCAGGGGTCCCATGGTTGCCTGTCCTTCAATACCCAGAAACCTCCACCGATTGTCACCAATATGCCTACATGGGTAGACAACAGCTGGAGGAAGAAGGTGGTGATGGTAGGCGGGAAGTGGCAGGCGAGGAGTAAAATGTACTCGGTTCCTGGCGCCTTCCAACCCATTGGCGACCAGTCGTACGAGCTATCCGATCTGGAGCGTGAGAGGATCTCGACCATAACCGGATGTTGGGACGAGCTGGAACGGAGTTCGTACAACTTCATCCGACGAGAAGTGCTGGAATACTGCCAGCTTGGGCGGGGTCCCGGTGCGTAGGAAGCCCTTGAGCGGGGATACTTTGTGCTAGTCTTTTGCAAAATACTAACCGTTTGCCTTCCTTGCAGGTGCATCTTCCCGGGCGACTATCAAGCCCGAAACCACTCTCTCTATGGACGGGGAAGACGTCCTCAACAAGCTGAAGGAGAAAGCCGAGATCGTCTCGCGGACGTCGGTGGACGACGTGTTCGGCCGGCTTACGACCCATGCGGAGCCGAGGGCCATGGACGTCGATGACGACGCCTATGTCCTGAAGCGGGTGAAGACCCATCATGCTACAGGCCTCCTGGCGCCTGGAAAGGGCAAGAGTACCGGGGGGGCAGTGAGGATTCCCGGTGGGATGAACAGGATCCCCAACCGGCCGATGTCTGTGCCGCACGTGGCTCGCGTCGCCCCGGAAAGCGCACGATCTTCTTCTCCGGAAGGCCGGGGAGAGAAACGGAAGGGCGGGGACGTTCCTTCCGCCGCACTGGTGACGCTTACCGGTGGGTCGGCACGGGAGAATCTGGCCAAACGGTTCAGAATAACCAGCGGTGCACAGACCAACGCTGGTGGGGAGAAGGCTGCTACTGCTGCTCGGCAGAGTAGTCCAGCGCCTGCGGAGGCACCGAGGGGAAATCCTGATAGTGCACTCGTCCGACAAGTGGCGGCGGACTTGGCCAGCCTTGGCCTGGACAGACCCGGGGTTGCTGGAGTCCTGGCGGGCGGAAATCGTCCAAAATGCAAGGAATCCGTCCTTCGGGTGAGTACTGCATGGCACCACTATACTGCCTGTGGCTTGTTTCTTTTGCTGCTTGACTAACTCTTTGGTGTTGCGCAGTTGTTGTACAGTCTGTACGAACCGGACGCGAGCGAGGAGCTGTCGGAGCTGCAGAGACAGATAACTGCTCTATCGGAGATCCGACAGCGCCTGGAGGTGGAGAAGTCTCGCTCGGACCGGGAGAAGGCCAGATCGGAGGAGAAGGCCAAGAAGCTGGAGGAGCAGAACCGGATCCTGGAGAGGGAGAGGGCCGACCTGGAGGCCAAGGTGGACGAGCTCCAAGTGGGAGCTGCTGCTCTGCGCGCCGCCTCTGCTGCTCCGACCGGGGAAGATGACCCGAAACTCTACGAGCGGGTCGTTCTCAAATACCGCGAGAGCGATCAGTTCCTGGAGTTTCTTGTGAAGGCCAGGGAAGAGGGCATCTCAGATGCGTACACGGAATGGGTAGGGAAGGGATGGTTAGACACTTCCCTGATGTCGACTGCTGCTGAAGGAGATATCCATGAGCAGTCGGACATCCATCAGGAGGCGGTGGAGGAGCAGCCGGGTGAAGCGATTCGCTCGGACTTGGATTCTTCTACCAACGGTGCCGAGTCTACTCGAGCCGGAGTCAACACCGGAACTGATGTCGACGACGAGGGTACCGCAGGAGAGGCTGGCGAATTGCCTGCTGAAGGCGGAATCGTAGCTCCTTAGGATTTTCTTGCCCTTTTCCTTGTAATCTTTCCGGATCGGTTACTGCTTGTATACTTGCTTGAATATGAATATACTGGAACTGGCAGAGCCGGTGAAATTTTCTCAAAAGTAGTTTGCATATATATTTGTTTTTACAACGGTTGAACCGCGAACTATGCCAAACTAACCGCTCGGTGCTAGCGGGTTTTTACCAGGACTGGTCACGTTCCTGGTCGGGGTCTGTTCTTCTTTTCCCCACGTACCGTTGGAGCTGGCCGCTATCAATCAAAACCTGCACCGCTGTCTTGAGAGCGTAGCACTGGTTCGTTCGATGAGTAGCCTCATCATGGTAAGAGCAGTACTTGCCCGTCTGCGCCGTTGTAAGTTTCCCCTTGGGGAACCTTCTCTGGGGCGGTGGGGGAATGACGCTCCCGTTCTCAAGTAGGATATCCTCGTAGGAAGTGGTGAGAGCGGTGAATACTTCTTGATTGACCGGTGGTGGTGCTGGCATGATTGCTAGGGGGCGCTCTTGGCGGAACGGTGCCGGCTTATGCTCGTTCTGGGGCTTATCAGAATAGGACCTCTGCTGCCGCTGCGGCCAGTTTCTGCTGTTGGCGTTCCGGCTGGGCCGAACGGTGCGATTATCGGTCCGCTGATTGGGCTTGGCTTCCTGGGTGGGCGGGGGGTTCTCTTCCCGGGGATGGTCTTCCTGCTGCTCATCCCGCTTCCTCTTCTGTAGGTGGTGCCCGTAGGTCTCATGATCGGCCTGAGCATGCCGGATGGCCATAGCCATCAACTCGTCGTACCCCTGCGGGAGTTCTACCCGGACGGCGTAGGAAAACTTGCCCGCTTGGAGCCCTTGTTTAAACGCCATCTCGCCGATGCCCTTGTCCAGGTTCCGAACTCCGGCCGTAGCCGTCTGCCAGCGGTTGACAAAGGTTCTCAACTCCTCTCCGGGGGCTTGTCTGCAATTGAAGAGGATGGTCGACGTCCGGGCTCCCTCAACTCGGAGAATGAAGCGGCCTACGAACCGGTCGGCTAACTGCTCGAATGCCTCGATCGAGTTTGCCGGAAGCTCGTAGAACCAGCTGAGTGCTTCTCCGGACAAAGTCTCCTGAAAAATGTTGCAGCAGACTGCATCGGAGTAGCCCTTGGCGCAGGTTTGGGACCGGAAGCTGTCCAGATGCTGGTACGGGCAACCGGATCCTGAGTAGGTGAGCTTGAGGGACTTCTGGTTGCCAGATCTTCCCGACTCCATGACCCGGTGCGAAAAGGGACCCATGCGCTCATTAAACCGGGCGCCCTCCATCGGCCGCGCGGCTCTTCTCTCGTTAGCCTCCATTTGGGCCTTTAAGTTCGACACGGTGTCGGCCAGCATCTGCAGCGCTCGCGTGGTAGGAATCTCAGCCCCATCCACTGACGAAGCGTCGGCCTGCACCTGATGGCGACTTCTGCAGTACGGGGTCACCGGGCCGACCTCCCGAAGATTGCCCTCCATCGGCGTGTTGAGGTGGGATCGGCGGGAGTGTCGCCTGTGCCTCGGCCATGGCGTCATTGCGCTGCTGTCCCCTCTCCAAGGCGGCCACCAGGGCAGTATTCACGGCCTCCATTTCTTCGTACCGAGCGTTGGACTTAGCTTTGTCCCTGTCGCTCTCCTCTCTCAGACGACTGACCTCTGCGGCCATCGCCCGTAGTTCTCCCGCCATACTGCTGTGGCCGGGGCTGTACGTGGGGTCCCGGTCCGGGCTCTCAGATCGATCGCTTGAATCATCTGAGAACGTCAAGGCAAAGCCCCGTCGCTCTGGACTGTCTTCCTCCTCTGCCGGGCATTTACCTCGCGAGCTGTCGCGGTGGGGATCCAGCACGCCGGATGGTCCCCCATAGCTTTCTCCATCCTGACCGTTGCCCCGGTCGCCGCGGGGCTCCCGCGTGACGGCTGGGGTGGAGGTGAGCGTCTGCACTACTGCAAGGCGTCCCCCCTCGGTGGTCTCTTTCTCTTGTCTCATCTCCGATCTCTTTCCCAACGGTGTTGCTTACACGGCTTTTCGTTCAACTTTCCCACAGACGGCGCCAATTGTTTCTGCCTAAACCCGGGGGTCTAGTAGATACTTGATGAATCCAACTCGATCTCCTGCAATCCTGCTCACTAAGGGGAATACCGGGCGGGCCGACCTTCTCCTCTCCGATGCCTAAGTTAGTATAGTTGGAATATATATAACCAAGGCACGTATGTAAGCAGGGAGAGAGATAAGTTACCTAATAAAGAGGGTAGTTGGGGCCCATATATAGGTGGTTGGGGATAAGGGCTGGCCTTACTCTTCGATGTGGGACTGGTTCCCTTCTGTTTGTACCTTCTGGTGCCCTCTTAGGCAGGCTGGTGCCCCCGGCCCCTGGGTCCCTGGAGGCAGGATAGAGTGCTAGGCCCCGAGGCCGGGTGCTGGTGATCCGGTCCCGACCCTTGGGCCGGGCCCTGGTGCGCTTGCTGCGGGCCTGTGGGCCTGCTGTAGCCTCTCTGCAGCTACTGTCAACAGTGCTATTTGTGTTTAATTTCTACGCGAAGTGTTGTTAAACCGATTAGTACCATGTTTAGGATTATACGCGAAGTTAATTCTAAATACTTGTGATGTTTTGAATAATTAGATATACCGCGAAGGCTCTAATTAAATTGGAACTTAGTTGATCTTGAATACGATATTTGCTTGCTGCCCCTATTACTTATTTTAATTTCGTTGCATGTGTAATGAGTTTTGTGTTTTGTGATTGTGTGGAAAATGTTGATCAATTGTAAATAATAATTTAGGATTTAAATTTGTAAAAATCAGTAGGTAATTAGATTAAAAATCGACAACCCCCTTATGTGCAACACTTTGTGTGATTGAAAGCCCTTGATTTCCCCGGATAGAACGATCCCAACTTGTCCTAACTACAATTGACAAAAGAAGGGTATTATGTGTATGAAGTTGTTTTGCAGGTACTTTGTGCTTGGATAATGTCCCCCTAGCCTTATTTTCAGGTTTTCATAGTGCTCCAAACCACAGAACAGTAAGATTAGTTAAGTCTCTTCTGACTTGTATGCTACGATTTCTGGTGAAATCGTGGAAATAGAAACCTTACATAATGAGTGGTAGCTGACGAGATATTAGGTGTGATCGATCTCTTTGCAGTTTTTTAGCCTATCCATTGCATTAGTTGACTGCAGTCGCATCAAGCAGAAATTGGTTCTTGATAGCAAGGATATCGCTCCTTCAAGAGTGATACCACTGGTGACCTATAAAATGAAGCAGACTTGTGCAAGATTGTGAGCTTTATATAGTGATCGATGGAACAAACTATATGTAAAAGAAAGAAAAAAAAATTTTGAGAGCTTTGTATAGTGTCACAAGGAAACTTAATGAAATTATGTTTTTCGGTTGCTATTTAATATCTTTTTCTGGGTTCTTATATATTTGTTTGTCAGTAGTGGAATGTGAGTAGACTATAAAACTGATACTGAAAAGTGATGAATGAATTTGTAGAACTTCTCCAGAATAGTGAACTCATTCTACAAGAGAACCAATTTGAATAGCTTATAGGTTATAGTCTAAAGTTGTTGAATAACCGAACTGTTCTTACTAATTACCTTGCTAGATGTATTTTCCATGTGAAAATCTGGGATAGAAAATAATCGTTCTCCTTTTCAAAGTAATTTATTAGTTTAGATGTGAGGAGGGAAAAAAACTTTGGCTTCAATTCTATATGTTCATTATCCTATAATTAAATTCTTCATTCCTTTGTGACAAAAATCGTGCTTGAGTGGAACCATGCAGCAGTCTACTTGCAAATTCTAGCAGATAGAGTAGCTAGCTCGTCTAACATAGATTCCCCTTTATTATTGCAGCACGTCGTAATATGTCATAAAACATAACAGTAGTGCTTTCATGACCTCTCGCAAGTCTCAACTATGGAAATTTTCCTTTTACTTTGGAAGAAATATTGGTCTGAGCTTTAGGAAACCCTTTCACATGTAGGAGAACCAGTGTAGCGAGAAAGAGAAAGAAGAAGAAATGGAAATGGCGATGTTGCTTGTGGACTGTGGCAATGTTTGCCGGATATCTTTGTTTGAAAATGTGGCTTTCAAGTGTAGTGAGTAAATTTTAGGGGTAAACCCACCCTCACCAATTAACCAAAACTTAGTGCAAGTGATCCGATCCTGAAAAAAAAAAAAAATTAATAAATAAAAAAAAAATCAAAAAAAAAAATCATTTTGTAGCCTAAATATTCGCAATCTCGACTTGAGGATCAAGATAAAGAAACAAAAAATCCATTTATAGAAACCTGATTGGTCCATGCCTCTTAATAAGTCGGTTCTTGCTTTATCCGAAGTTCCTTCCTTCTATAAATCCATTTTCTCAAACCCTAGAGAGTATCATTACTTTCCAGGGTACCATCAACAGGCAACAGCCTTCACATTACGATTAGGGCAACACAGTTTCTTTTCGCAAGCAGCAAAAGATCAAGTTTTTCATTCATGGAGGGTGATCACATGTTTCCAGGCCAAAGATTTTGCCCCATGGAAGATGAACTGCTGATGTTCTACCTTAAGCCTAAGGTGAACGGGATGCAAGTTCCCGGCGACGGAGACGTTATCTGCGACTTGGATCTTTACGGTGATCAAGATCCATGGAAGATTTGGGAAGACTTTGAAGCAAAAAGAGCCAACGACTTGAGGAGGAACAAAGATCTCTACTTATTCACCCAAAAGAAGAAAAAGACTGCAAGATCCTCGCGAGCAAGCAGAACAATTGGGAGTGGCGGTACTTGGAAAGGGCAGAATGCGGCCAAGGAAGTATTTCTTCTTGATGAGAATCAAGAGCCAACAACTACTGTTCTTGGTTTCAAGAAAACCTTCACCTACAAGAATAAGAGCTCAGTGCATGATGGTCGCTGGATCATGTACGAGTTTGAACTTCACATGTCAGAAGTCAAGAAACAAGTAAACAAGAATGACTATGTTCTTTGTTTGCTGAGGAAAAACGATCTTCTACAGGAAAAGAAGAGAAAAAGGCAACAAGAAGAAGAGATTCTTGAAGACTATATCGAGGAAGATGATGGAGATAACAGCGATCATGGATTCGTTAGTGAAGGGTCGCAAGAAAAACGACAACGTGTTCTACCATCATTAGACGCTGATCAAGAACGGTTCTTGCAGCCACCATTTGAAGATCAATTCGTGCAGCTACGCCCCTCATTTGAGGCTGAACAAGAAGCAGTACCAACGCCATTAGAAGATCAACCACTATTCTTCCTAGACGATGAGAATATGGAACTGCAAGAGTCAGACTTTGCTAAACTAGAAAACTCGTGGGGAGATGAATTTGAAGCAATTCCTGCGACCTTAGAAGATGGACAAGTTTCTGTGCTTGTTGATGAGAATTCAGGGCTGCAACAAGTGGAAACTGAACAACTAGGAGAAAAAAATTTGGAGCAGAAACTTGATCCACCATCAATTACTGCTGATGAGATAATGAGTGGCGTGCAGTTTCACCCAGATGAAATTCTGGTGGAGCAAATGGGAGCAGAAGCCAATGTGTATGTGGAGAACTTGGGTGACGCTATGGCTGGTAAAAACTGGCTGATGTCCTTTGCGGAAGAGCTAATGAATGATGAGCAGCTATATGGCATGGAAGTTGAAGAACTCATAACTACATCCCATGCTGATTATTCAGCTTTTGACTGTTTTGAGTACTACGCATTTTAGTCTCTTTTAATTACATCGATCTCTAAAAGAATCGATTTATGTAATTTTCAGGGGGTAGAGGCATTAAGTCCCCCCCTATTGTATCTTCAACGAAAATATAATATGGGTGTGAGGGCCTAACCCCCAGCAAGACTGGGTTCCAGCCCTCGTTACAAAAAAAATGTCATCTTCTTCATATGAAAATGCAATATCTAAAACCAAGATATAGGCTGAGAACAAAACTTGGATGTGAACTTTTATAGTTTAGAGTGAAGCATGAAATCATTACCATTTTTCCTAATCTGCAATACACATTGTGAATTACCTACCTGCATTGCCATGAAGAAGGAATCAGGGGATAAAGCATGAATTAGTTAATTAGATCATATATGAGGAAGCAACATTAAGCTCATATCAGTGATATAAATGCATTTAATACTTAAAGAAAAGAATATATTGTAGCATTATTCATGAATCATGAATGAATACATTATAGTTGGGGTATGCATTCTCGGTAGCTTTCTTAAACAACATTAACACTGGTGTGTGCGCTACTCTCAGTCAAGAATCCTATAAACAAAAGTGATAATAATAAAAATGAGACTTATGCAATCCAGGTTTTTCAGCTTGCAATAAAAAGTAAGATAACGTGACGGTAGGTCCTGCAGTCTCACTCGGTCAGATTATCCTCACAACTTCTCCACCCTTAAGCCCTGAATAATTGCAATTGAATCATAAGCTGATACGAGGAAGCTGAACACCATCCACTGACACGAAAATGAATCAGGTATCCTGAATCAGCTGTGCAACCATAGAAAAGAACACTGAGATAAACAGTTTGTTACTAACAATCCAATCTTGAAAAAGATCAACATTTGGTTATAATTGTTTGGAGGGTGCACAGATAGTGTGAGCACGACTACCAACAAACATGCTTACCCCAGAAATTAAACAAATTTTTAACACGTTAATAGTGTGCATATGCATCTGACTTCAGGCAGTTGTGACTTGTTACTATTCAAACATAGCATTGTTCCGGAGTCAGGATTGACCTGTGTTTCTTTCACAGTGTACCTTTCCGGCAAAGTCTTATTTTCCTCAATTGTAAGAACCCGATATTCAGAAACAAGAACATGCTCATCAATTTTCACTCTCATGTTTATGATACTAGCAAATGACTCGACTCATTTTCATTTTGGTTCTGGCAATAAGTGTTAGGTTTGTGCTTTAGCTAAACAAACTTGTTAACCTTCTCATTCCAATTCAGTATCAAACTTTTCGTTAGTACCTTATATACACCAACGAAAAGAATATACATGTCCAAATGCACGTCAGACACCTTTACAGAGAAAGAATTCAACTGATGATGGTAACTGAGTGATCACCAAGTGAACGAGTAAATCGGGTGTGACAATAATCACCACGTAGCAAATAGGAGTTGGAAGCTCCAAATCAGAATACTTCCTATGGGTTCTTTGAAACTTGAGAGAGCAATTTCATTATGGATCCGTTTAATGCTGAAAAGTGGTATCTAGATAATTCACTAGGCTTTTTGTTAGGATTCTCAAGAGGAGTAAATGAATATTATCACTTCCACAGGTGATAACTTACAAGGATGCAATCAATGCTAGAAGCTCATACAAAAACAAAGGGACAGAAGAAATAAAACAGGAACTTACATGATTTACAAAATTCAGTAGAATGCCTGAAATGACAATCAGGTTTCATGCTGTGAATCTTAAGCTTCTGTAGCTTTACCAATAGGTCATGACGTAAATGGACCTTCTAAAGACTAATCTGACGACAAAATATTTTCTTCTTTTTTCCTGTCAAGGGATGTTGTATGATGGGAAACCGAACGGGCCTCTTCATGTTTAAAATATCATTGGGAAACCTTAAGCCTTGGCTTCGTTTTCATTACTTTTCAAATTTGAACCACTTCCAATTTACATACATGTTTAGACTATCAAACGGTAGAGAATTGGCTCGAGGGGTTTCTGACCTACGAGATGGAACAGCAGGCAGCTTTTGCCTATACTTCTTGGCCATCAATTCAGCCTCTGAAAATAATTTCTGCCAGAAAATAAAGAAATATTAACAAATCCCGTACTCATAAGGGAAAGAATACAAAAACCAAATGAGTAGTAATTTTGAGGAAAGAGATGATACATACCTCTTTGTTTGATACAAAGAGGCCAGGCTCGCTTTCAAGTTCTGCAATGCTGTTTAAAAAAAAAAAAACAAATTAAACTCGGGAATAGTCCGCATTTTTCCAACCAACATTTCATTAAGAAAATATATAAATTAGTAACAACAATAACTAGCTCAGATGAATAACATTACCTCTTCACTAAGTTCCAATTCAATTGAATAATAATAAAAAATAAAAATAAAAAACTGGATAGGATGATAATAATAATAAACAGTAACAAACAAACAAATTCAGATAGATAAGTCAAATAAGTGAAATAACTATTTAGTTCTCATTTGATATCTGTGTTTTCTTCCTTTCCTTCTAAATTACCAAGGGGTGATATTGTTATATTCTAGTCAGGCAATTGAACAAAGAGCAGAACTAAATCCTGGGTTTGAAATTGCTTCCTAAATGACTTAAATCCCTGCAGCTTATACCGCAGATGGACCTTCGTCATAGTCACAATCACAAAAGAAACTCAAGAAACATATGTTGGACTTTAGATAATTACAGAAAGTACAAATCTCTGAGATGAAGTTCAATTAAAAAACCACTGAAAGCTATAGCCTACAAATGATTTTCTAGTGCAGTAGCAGTCTGTACTAGCTTTGTAGCGGTCACGCTGCAGAAAGGACATAAATAACCCCAAATGACAGAGAAGACTGTTAATACAGGCAGTAAACACGCATACTTCCTTTGCTCTATTTCCATTGATCCTCTTTATACGTGGCAGGTCCTCAGTTCCACTCAAGGACGAGCATTTGTTGTGTGATTAAAAAATAAATAAAAAACTAAGCAAATCAAAACGCATAGAATCATTGTGGCCAAGACTATGAAGGCCAGAAACAATTGAATACTATGATTCTCCTGGCAACGAACATATACTTAACTTAGCAGAGTATATCTTAAAAGACGGGCTATTGCAAAATGACCCCACAGTGGGCCGGCTCACAAATTCAATTTCTTGGAGAAATCCTTTGTCACATTCCTAGTATAGGATCTTTATCAAATATGATCTATAGCCCATCCTTAAACTGGCAACTCTTGTAAAGTGATCCCTGCCAATCTTGTATATCTTCTCTAGAAACCACAACATCTATAAATTATGATATGTCCATTTTGAAATAACATATTTGGATTGACTAAAACTAAATGTCGTCTACCATATGATATAGAGACCTCTCAAAGTTGACTTTATCCATGAGAACAGGTACGAAGTTCATATATGAGGACATAGTCCACAGACCTTTTCCGTAACCATTAACCAAACAACATTTTAGTACTTTTTTCCTTTCAAAATTAAGAAATTGACATAGTCCACAGACCCTTTCCGTAACCATTAACCAAACAACATTTTAGTACTTTTTTTCTTTCAAAATTAAGAAATTGTTAGAAAATGAAAAATGGGGTTCAAGGAATGAGTAGAACAGACACCAATCTAACGGTCTGTTGCTCAATGCACTTGACCAAAAAGTCATAAGTTAAGCCTGGACCAGAAATGTGATGAGTACCAAGTATAATAGATTTGACTAGTTATTAGGTTCGGGTTATTTTAGTTTTCACTCAAGAAAAGCAAGAACGATGATGCCTTCACTTGGTCCAAAAAAAAAATATGATAATAATCCCAATTCTCACGTACCTAAGAGATATTTTGTCAGGAAACATCGACTTCACAACCAAAACTTTGATCTTCTCATCAACAGAAAGTAGGTCGCCAACAGAAGTAATTCGGGCACGAGTGATGTTTGAGATATGCAGCAAGCCACTGAGAAGAAATAAGAAGGGTTCAATGCATTATCATCTAAAGTCTTTGATGCAAAATAATGGGATCAGGAATCCGAGATATGGTATTATCAAAAGAATTCAACAAAGAACAAGTTTCAGCATCCTTAAAGATATTTAATGACAATAAAAAAGCAAAGCAATGTCAGTAAACGGATTTTTTTCGTTGTTTTTTTTTAATTCTTCTATATATATCCTCAACTTGGGTAAAAAACTCGACAATTAGACCTGTATGTTTAACTCAATTTTATCTTGTCAAGATTTCACTCTAATTTCTAAATAACACATTTTTTATTTTTCATTTTCAAATTAGTTGCAAATGAAACTAATTATAACATCTATACTAAAACAAAAAAAATATATATATATATATATATAGAGAGAGAGAGTTTTTCAGGTGCGGACGTCCGCACCGTGCGGATGCGGCGTTTCCGGCCACCTCCGGCGCGTTCCTCCTCCCGCGACCCACTGGGCTTTGGTCGCCCCCTCCCAGCGCTTCTTTCTGTGCCGGCCGGACCTCCATCGCCGGCCGGAGCCGGCCGGTACAGAAAAGAGCGCCGGGAGGGGGCGACCAAAGCCCAGTGGGTTGTGGGAGGAGGAACGCGCCGGAGGTGGCCGGAAACGCCGGAAACGCCGAATCCGCACGGTGCGGACGTCCGTAGCATAGACGGACTGTATATATATATATATCCTAAGCAAAAAAATAAGGGTTAAATATTTGTTACTCCTACTTTGCTCCATTAAACAGTTTGTCCGTCACCTTTCAAATTAAACAATTTAGTCTTTATACTCTCTAATTCTCACACAATAGGTCAAAACTAACTATTTTACCCCTGATATCATCATTATTTCATTCTTTTTTTTGTTTTCCTCACTTTTTTTTCTTTCTTTTTTTCTCCAAAATTAAACATTACACTACTCGTACAAATGAATCTTTTGGACATTAGCGATAGCAAAGAACATGAATCAATCTTAAATAGAGAGAGAACTCAGAGAGCATAAAAATGAAAAAGAAAAAATTAGAAAAATTTTAAAACAGAGGAAATTGAAAAAAAGAGGAAATGAGGGGTAAAATAGTCAATATGGACCTATTGTGTGAGAACTAAGGACTAAATTGTTTAAATTGAAAAGTGAGGGATATAACTGTTTTATGGAGCAAAGTAAAAGGGGTAACAAGTATTTAGTCCAAAAAATAACAAATCGGTAACCTAGAAGGTGCTTTAAAATAGTGAATAATATGATTATAAATTTTAACCATGGAGTGTCCTCGCCCATATGTTTTCTGAAATGACAGGACCATAAAATCATAACTAATACTTTAGATATCTCAATTGATACATTACTGAATAATTAGTTTTTTTTTTTGTTTTTTTTTGAAGGGTACTGAATGATTAGTTTACTAGGATATAATTATCATTTTTGGCATTTACGAAAATACCGAGATATTTAGCTGGATGCAGTAGTAATCTTGCCAGGTGTAAATTGGAAAATACATTCCTTTCTCAGTTTGAAGCCTTGGAATCTGTATTTTCATTTCGTTGGGCTTATTTTCACTTTTTCGAGTAGTACAGCTCCTTGGAAAGTCAATTGCTTTAAATTTTCATTTTGGGGTTTAATTTTGGTATAGTACTCCACATATGTCGCATTGATTCATTGCAAAGAGGCAAAATCGGAAAACTATGTCCCCTAGACTAATAACGACATAAGAATGCAAGTTCTTTACCTTCTGTTAGTTTCACCTATTCTGACTTGGGCTCCATATGGAAAGATTTTCTTAACAGTCCCTTCCAAGAGTGTTCCATCTCTAAGGTTTATCATTTCCTGCAAATTACATGTCAAATTGAGGTCAATTTAGAAATTAATGAAAAAAAAAGGTATAAAACTACAAGCAAGCAGAATCAATGAAACAAAAGAGCATAAATCAAATGAAATTTGGTGTAAAACTCACCCAAGCTTCCCTTTCACTCAATACCAAGTCATTCTTGGCTTCGTCTATCCGAGCGATCTGCACATACATGTAGCATCCCACCTACACAGACAAACATAATTTGTAATGAACAAACTGACAATAAAACCTCTTTAATCATGTAAACAATATTCATGTATCAGTTATTAGTATAGTCAAAGTATCAAGTAGATGATGACTCTTGAAACTCACAGCCTTCTCTACTGGAAAAATAAAGGGAGGCAAAGAGGACGGAGACAAGACATTAAATTTCAAAGGGAAACATTAGTTTATAAAGATAAGAATGGGGAACATGGACCCAACCCCTCATCACCGTTCCTAGCCACATTACCTGTTCCAAGTTTTGTGCATAAGAAGCTTATAAAAACTAAACTTAGCAGAATCATAATTAAGTTCTACCAACAAGAACTTAATGGTGATTATTCAAAGTTATAAAACTTAGTTATTCATTTGCATCTGCTAAGGTCAGAATATAATTAGTACTGGAGGTTTCATTTATATTATATAAATTAAATATTTCATCGCAAAAGGCCAGTTCGAATTTTCTGTGTAAGACCTCAATCTGTATTAGGACACCCTCTGCATTTGGGATTCCAAGATCATATCCCTTTTAAAATACGGATAAGCGACTTTTATTCAACACTTTTGACAACTCAATGTAATTGATGCATTTGACATATCCGAATTGGTGTAGCAAGATATGCACAAGGAACATGACATCAGCATTAACTAAAGGATCAGATGCATCACGACAAATCAGTCCTGAGTAGCTAAAACAACTCCGCATACAAGACAAAACAAAAAATCCTAAAGATATTCAACATACATTTTCTTTCAGCTCCGTAAAGTTGTTCACTCTGCTCATTAACTCAGCTTTTGGAAGGAATGCTCGCAAACCCTGAAAATTCAAGTCATGGAACTGTCATTTCTGAGATCAGTGCATGGTCCTATGAACTAAAGTCAGAGACATAAACCTCAATTCTCGTAAGAAGGCCTCCAGTATTCCATTCTGTAATTCTAACTTTGATTGGTTCATTGAGTTTTTTTATCTGTTCAACACATAGAAATAGCTTCAAAAAAAGTGTGCATTTCATTCTTACCAAATTTCATCATTTAAAGATTAATGAGATAAGAGCTTACTCCACAAATTATGAAGCAAAAATCAAGTATCACAAATCAACGTACTAATAAACTTCCTAACAATTATTAAATAGAAGAATCTTGCTGAACAATTCATGCAACAAGCACACAGAAGAAGCAAAAAGCAAGAAAAGAACCTGCCTCACTCGGTGCCAAGCAATCCTGCGGAAGAGCCGCCTAGTCGAAAGCAAAGGCCGACCGCTGAGTGTTCTCCCAAGAACCTCAGCAAACAAAATAGTTCCAGGTTCCACAACAGGCTTCCCCGGCATTGCTGCCCCGCTCACTGCTTCACTCTTAACAATTCCCATCTTCCCTCGAACCATAAATTCCTCAGCACCATAATCAGTATCACAAAGCAAATATTCCAGCTCTTTGTGATACAACGGTAACACCTCCTTAGTCAACATTGTCCCCAGCAAATCCGCCCCCACATTCACATCAAGCTTATTCTCATTACCTGAAACAACAACACCAACCACAAAATCACCCGGTTTCGGCTCATAGTACTCAACCTTAACCTTCTCCACCTCCTTATTCTCATCATCCACTTCACTATTCTCCTCAAACACTTCTACTTCATCCCCTCCTTTCTCTTCTACTTCATCCATAGAATCTCTTGGACTGAAGAACTTCAAAAACGGCGCTAAAGCCTCGTCTTTTTCAGATTCTTTATCTACTTCAGAAGAAGACCCATTCTCCATAGGAACTGGGGAAGGCTTGTTCAGCAACTCAAGCTCTTCATTCTCTTCCATTTCAACTCCGTTAGCCTTATTGGGCAAATGGGTACTCGGAAAAACCTCAAAAACATCATTCCTAGAGCAAAAGGTGATGGCTTTCTTAGAAATTACGAGTCTTTTAGGAAACCCAAAAGAGGCATAAGTTGGAGGCTTTGGAATAGAGTAAGTTGGGAAGGTTGGTCCTAGTGTGTTGAAATTGTTGAGCAATGGTGGTGAGTCGGGAAAAGAGAAAGACTTACAGGGGTGAACAAGCAGTAGCATAGCTTTGTGTTTATATTGGTCACCTCATCAGCTCTAGCCAACCTTGGAATCCACCATTCTTTGCAGCGTGGCCTTTCCCCGGCCAGTTTTATCCCTTTAGTTCTTCACGAGATATTTTGTGTCTACACAGTTTTAACCGAAGCTCTATCGAAAAAAATGGATTTTTGTTCCAAAATACTAGAGAACGAAAAAAAGAATAAAATAAATATGGTAACATGTTTTTTTGAATGAATATCTAGAATTTTATTAAAATAAAACAAAAAACCGTGGGACATATAAATTGTGGACAAAATTCCCCACTCGCATTCTTACTCAGAAAAACCAGCAATTACAGTGGAGAAGAACCGATATGGGTTCCACTGTAACCTAATCTATTCCAGAAGTCTCGATAACTCCTCACAGCCGACCTCAATAAGAAACCGCTCGATCGATCTTGTTAGTTTAGAAAGATACATTTACATATAACATATATAAACAAGTTATGCACATTAGTAACCACATTGCTAGATTATACTTAAATGCATGTCTTTCAAAGACTAACATTAGTAACCACATTGCTCTAATCATTATCACGCATTTTTATTAGTTTATCAATATTTATACAATAGAAAGAAGAGTGTGTTGTGAGATTAAAAATACAGTAAAAAAAGTGACTCTCATTTTAACTAGATCTATTCTCACACTTGATCAAAAACACAATCCTCTCTCTCTCTCTCTCTGGAATGATAGATTGAACTTGTTTGAATGATGTACTTGCACTGTTCTCACTCTAGTAATTAATAATTGATGATTCCTTAATATTTCGTAGAAATGTCATAAGACAAATCTATTCATCATTTGAACTGAATATTTCTCTTTTAGGTCAGTGGTGATATAGATTCCATTTAACTCACTCAAAACCACTCTTTGAGCTGTCTTTGAACTTCATATTGTCTTTTCTGTGCTTAATCTTTGTTAATGTTACAAGGTATTGTTTGAACTGATATGGAGGGATTACTTCAGGTTTCTATCAGTAAAGTATGGGAAACCCCTTTTCCATCCAGGTAATGATAGAATTTAGTTTATTGTTTGTCTTCTAGAACTTGGTTTTTTTTTCCTTGGAAAGTTGATCTTTCCAAAGCTTATGACAGACTAAGCTGGAGCATTATTGAAATGGTATTATATGAAGTTAAGTTCCCTCTGACTTTGGTTAAACTGATTATGCATTGTATTAGATCAGTCTCTTTTCAGATTAGTTTTAATGGTGAGCTAACCGACTCCTTCCATGGCCAAAGAGGTATTAGACAAGGAGGCCCTCTATCTCCGTACATTTTTGTGCTATGTATGGAAAAAATTTCACATCTTATTACTTCTCTAGTTGATGATGGTATTTAGAAGCATGTAAAAGCCTCCTCATCTGGTCCTAAAATCTCTTATCTATTATCTATGAGAAATCTCTTATCTATTGCTCCCCATATAGTTCTAACTCTATTGCAGCTAACATTAGCAGAACATGTGGCTCACCTCTTACTAATGACTTGGGTAAGTTTATTGGCATGCCTTTGATTCATGAGAGAGTTAATCAATATACTTATGTAGGATTATATGATAAAGTGCAAACTAAACTTTCTAGTTAGAAGAGTACTAGAACTCGGAGCATGGCAGGTAGGCTTGTCCTAATTCAATATGTCTCCTTTATCGTTCCTAATTATGCTATGCAAACTGCAAGATTACATGATAGTGTTTATTTGAATAGAGACTTTATTTGGGGTGACACTGAAGATAAAAAAAAAAAATCATCTTGTCAATTGGAAAATTGTTTGTCAACCTAAGCATATTGGTGGCTTAGGGATTAAAAAGACTTCTAACATGAATCAGGTAATGCTTGCAAAAGCTGGATGAAGAATCTATCAAAATGACCCTGGTATTTTGGCCACTATTTATAGAGAAAAGTATCTGAAAGACTGCTTTATTGTTGATGTTAACTATATGCCTCCCTCTGTTTGTTCAAGCACTTGGAGAAGCATTACTCATGGTGCTAATATGCTCAGAAAATGTCTCAAATGGCGTGGTTGGTGATGGAAAATCTGTCAAATTTTTGTATGATGTTTGGCTTCTCCCTTCTACTCTAATTTCTCATGCCATACCTAACTCTCAAATTAATCATAATGCCATTAATGTGATTTCTCATATGATTATGGTTGGAATATTGATATGCTTTCTGCTATTCTTCCTTATGATATTGTGGATCTAGTAATTACACTACCACAAAAATGACTTAGGCGACAAAAAAAATTCGTCACCTAAGTGCTCAAGTCGTCATGTAAGTACTTAGCCAACAAAAATTTCGTCACCTAAGTGTAGTCAAGTAAATGGCGTCACCTAAGTACTTAAATGAAGAAATTTGGTGTTTCGTCAGGTAAATTCTTACCAACTCGACAAAATAAGGGTCGTCACCTTGCTTCTTAGGCGACGAAATTTCAAGTCTTACATGACGAAATATTTCGTCACCACGTGATTAACTTAGTCGACGAAATGGTTTTTCGTCGCCTTAGTAGAGTGATAAAAAAAACAATTAAATAATTCTAATATATGAAAAATATCAATTTGGATTGATTTTTTTTATTAATAAATTTAATATTTAGACATTGGAATTATTAATATTATTAATTCAAAAAAAAACCTGCCTTCAAAATTTAATATGAATCTGAGGCCAAAATAAAAATTAATATTAATCAATTAATCGGGACAATATTCTAGCTAGCTACTAATTATATGTTCATATATATACACATACAAACTAATATTTTCAAAATTAACTAGCTAGCTAACATATAGTCCCTTAGCAAAAATGCAAAGTTACAAATTCAAAACCAAACTAAGAAACCGATAAACCGTCCCCATTGCCTCCACTTTCATCATCGTTTGGGAAAGGCTGGTGAGGGAAAGCCGGTGGTTGGCATCCAAACTTCTCAGTCACGTAGCTCATCAACCACTTCACATACTGATTGGTTTCAAAGACTTGCTCCTTTGCCTTTCGGGCCTCTTCTTTCGCCTCTTTAGCTTCTTGCTTAGCTTTTTGGACTTCCTCATTGACCACTGCAAAAGAACGGCGAGGACATGAAGTGGAAGCTGCCTGTGAAGTCCTAGTGGTGACACAAAAAATGCCTGCTCCTCCCAACCCCTTAATTTCATTATTGTTTCGCGCTCCTAGTGCATCATGAAGAACTTGGGCCTGAGTGGGGTAATCAAAATAATGTATAAGTTGGTCCTTCGAAATGTCAGGGTGATCTTTTCTCACAGCCGCCATCACCTTGTCAACCTCCTTGTTGATCTTATCCTGCATTTTAAAAAAGCCAAATACAAAAAACAGTAAATTTGACAGTTGGGAGCTCATATCATAATCTGTTGAACAATATTTGGTATCAGAACAAAGAGAGTTTATCTTTTGGGTCCCTGTTGATCCCTTATGCTATGAAATCTCTAGAGAATATGACTTATCTAAATTGTATTTTTCGATGAACCTTAATTATTGAATCTTTACTGCATTATTGAATCTTTATTGCTAACTCTGTTTGATCCAAGATTTCCACGAGTAGGAAATTTTCAGAAGTACCTGAACTGTTTGGTTTATGATATTCCAATACATAGTTCATATGAGATGTTACTAATACATGTAACATTGTTGGCAGAAACAGAACAAAATCATAACAAGTTTTCAGAAGTAGGAAATTTTCAGAAGTTTTCCAAGATTTCCACGAGTAGGAAATTTTCAGAAGTTACTAATACTGAGTAATACATGTATAATTGTTGGTAGAAATATAACAAAATCATAACAAGTTTGATGTATATATGTGTTTGGCAGATTCATATCATAATCTGTTGAACAATAATTGTTGGCAGAGGTTAAGTAAACTGCAAGTTGTAATCAAAATCATAACAGAAACAGAACAAGTGTGTTGGCAGTACAGTATACTGCAAGTTAACATAATCTCAACATAAGCAGGAAACAACAACGAAAAAAAGCATTAACAGATCAAAGGGTGAGAACCCACATTTAATCTCATATTAAGGAATCCAATAGAAGGGTTTACCAAGTAAAAAGGGCCAAGAAGTTCACCACCACACACAAAATACCAAAACAATGACAGAGTAAAAATGGCCAAGAAGTTCACCATCAATCTCATATATCTAATAACAAATTAAGGAATCCATAATGAGGATAATAACAAGTTCACCACCACACACAAAATACCACAACAACAACAACAACCAATTTCACAAAAGAATCACTTACTATATTTTCAGCCGCTTTCTCCGGGTCATAGACTTGTGAATAATTAGATATAAGTGGGAGATTGTCTCCCTTGACCCTAAGCTCTTCCGCACTGCGAATGAAAGGCTTCGATCCAGTCTTGTGGTGTAGAGTCTTCTTACCTCGGTTCCTCTTGTTGGCAACAGATCGTCTCTGAAACAAATTTGGTAATATATAAGAAAAGTACAAGTTAAAATTACATGTTTATTAAATGATTAGATATATAAATAATGTACCTGAAATTCATCTGACTCAAAGTGTGTAACCAGCCACTCCCACTAGTCTTCCCTATGCAGAAACTCATTTGGTATATCCGCTAGAAACTTCTCCCTAAATGTATTGAGAGATCTCTTGAAGTTCTTGTACACAGTGTTAGCCTGCTTGGAGATCCATTTCCACTCTGGCGAAGTGACCGCAAAGTTGATTTCATAGCACGCCTATCATAAAAAGAAAACCAATTAATGAACTTAAAGAAATATGAAAATTAAAAAAAAAAATCCAAGTTGACAGGTTTTTGTCTTATAGAGAGTTCCTTTGGCAGCTTCTTTTTCTCTTCATTGTCAAGATTCTTCCAAGTAGGCGCCTCCATGTTTATGCAGTCTCGTATGATGTGGCCAATGTCATGAGTCAACATGCTGTAGACTTTGCTGTTTTCTAGTCCATGAATGAAAATGTCATCAAAAGTTACTTTGATCTTCTATTTGGTCTTATCGTAATGCTCCTGGGCCTTTAAGCCTCTTACGAACCCCCGAATTTTTTTTCGGGAAAGGTGTTGCAATATAATGATTCCCACATTTAATCTTTTAGAATAACATCACCAAAATTAACTAAAAAGGTTATGTGTTTAAGACTACCTCCTTCTTCACGAGGTTTGCGGCGAGCACTTTTTGTGGTGGTAGAGCGGTCACTTTGACGAGTAAAACTGACGGAGGGGTTGTAGTTTTTGAAACGAGTGGCAATGGGGGAGGTACATGGGGTGCTGAAGCTGGCACATGTATAGAGTGGGAGCGGGTATACTGCTCGGCCACCTCATGTTGTAGTTGGTCATCTTTTTCTTTCTGTTTCTGTTTATTCCAAACCTTACTAGTTGGTGGCATATTAATGTTCCTGCACATTGTAAGAATAATTGAGTAATGCAGAGCAAGAACAAACTGTGTAACCAAATTGGAACATAGCAGGAAACCCAATCGAACAGAGGAGGAAACCCAATCGAATAAAGGAGGAAACCTAATCGAACAAAGGAGGAAACCCAATTGAATATGTGTTAAGAATTTCATACCTTGACCTTGAAAGATTAGAATTGGGACTGCCGAATGGTGAGGGGACTGCCGAATTGGGACTGCGGAATTGGAAGGCAAGGGGAGGGTGGTTCCGGTTTAGGAGCCTCGGCGGGGGTAGGCGAGGGGAGGGTGGTTCCGATTTAGTAGCCTTGGCGGGGGGAGGGTGGTAGGCGGGGGAAGGCGGGGGTAGTGGAGGGGAGCCGAGAATACAATAATATCTTCCTTTTCTCTTTTCGGTGAAGTAGTGAAGAATAAGGATTTTAAGGGTTTTTTAGGTTTGTTTGATTTTTCGGCCAAAATTGTGGCGGCATTTTAACCTCCATTTCGGACTTATACGACGAACAACTTTTTTTTTCGTCGTCTAAGTCGTTTTTAATCTGTTTTATTTTTAAAATATGATTATTAATTTTTTCAAAAATATTATTACTTAAATAGAAAACACAAGGACTATATAGTCAAATAGAGAATCGAAATCGTTAATGCAATAATTATAAAATACTTGAATATCCACAATATATCGATATTTTTAAAATTTAAATGCATAATAAGTACTAATTAATCAATCATCCATAGTTCAAATCACACATAATCCTCATCATCTGTAGCATTAGCCTCTTCATCATCTGAATCAAACAATTCTTCAGGAGCGTCTGAGTCATCTTCATCTTCTGGATCAATGAACTCATTCAATTATACAAAGTTGAATTCGTTGTTGATGCGAATATCCCCTATGTCAGGAATATGAGAGGCTGAAAGCTCTTGATATGCATCATCGTCAACATGTTCACCTCCTCCAAGTTGCACTCCATATATTTCTATGTGACATCACGTTAACCACTTTCTAACCTCCACCAGCCTTTGGATCATCTAGATAAAACACTTGTTTTGCCATTGTGGCAAAAATGAACGGTTCATTATCATACCAGCTTGTGTTTGTATTCACTGATAAAAGGCCATGATCCATCTTTGTACTGCCCGATACACTAGGGTCAGTATCGAACCATCTGCACTTGAACAACACAACTGGTATACTATCTCCGTAGATTAGTTCGACAACGGCGAGTAACACTCTATAGTAGGAAAATTCATCCCCATCTACCATGACACCGTAGTTTTGGGTTTTACAGTTGAAATCCCGATATAGTGTCACAAACTTGACGCCGTTTACAAAACATCTGGCACGCACAGTGTGTCTTGTCCGCTTACCGGCCAAATGGTGCAACGCTGGATAGTACCAATCACTTTTTTCTCGTTGCAGTTGTCCCATCTGCAATATTTATAGGATCTTAATATAATTGAAATTACTTTAATAAGACCAAATTCAAAACACTAAATTTTGAATTGGAGAATGAACGTACCCATTCAAAAAAGTAATTGGGCAATTCCATTTTGTGCTTCTCTTCTGGCTTCCTATTTCTAGGATTTTGTTTCATCAACTTCAAATGCTCCTTAAGAAAATATTGTGCTTCCTCAGAGTGTTGCAGTACGCACTAATGAGCATCAATAATCTCAGCATCACTTAGTCTTTCAGAATTTGGTAATTTACCAAACGTTTGTACAGCATCTGAAACAAATGAAAGATTAGAATGACGTGTGTTGTTGGCCACGGTAGAAGACGACGCCTTGTCAGTATCACAGAGATATAAGCTGCAATAGGTTACAGCCTCTTGTGCGATATATGACTCCGCTATCGACCCTTCAAAGGTACTAGTGTTGTTAACATATTTTTTGTACCGCCCCAATTGCCTAAAATATACATAGTTAGTCAAGCACGCAGGATAATATATTAAACAAAATAGGTTAATTGTTCAACACATTGTACCTTTTTTGGGGAAACATCCAAGTGCAGTGTACTGAACCAGAAAGCAGTACTTGTTCAGGAAGGTGGATCATAAGGTGGATCATGATGTCAAAAAAAGCTGGAGGGAAAGTCCTCTCTAATTTGCACATAATGTAGACAATGTCTTCTTTTAGAATAAGGACATCTGACTTCTTCAGCTCTTTAGCACATAGTTTTTTAAAGAATCTGGATAATGCTATTAATGGTTCCACCACATCATCAAGCAAATAGGGCCGAATTACCACTGGAAGAAGACGTTGTAGCAGAACATGACTATTGTGAGTCTTCAGTCCAAACATCCTATTATCTGCCACTTTAATACACCGAGATATATTTCCAGCATATCCATAAGGATATTTTACTCCTTTGAACCAGATGAATACATTTTTCTTTGAAGCTGGTTTAATTGTGTAAGGAGCAATTAGGTATTTTATCGTTAATCCCACCTTCTTAGGCCACAATTGTTTTCGAATTCCAATACGTTTGAGATCATGGCGCGCTTTCTCCGTGTCCTTATTCTTCCCTTTAAGATTCATAATTGTTCCCACAATAGCATCACTTATATTTTTCTCTATGTGCATGACATCTAGGTTGTACATGAGTATCAATTTCGACTGGTACGGCAAACTAAAGAATATACTCTTGTGCGACCAACATAAAAGATCATCAGGGCGTTCCAGAACATGTACTCTTGAATCACCACTCAGCTTTCCGAAATCAAAAGAGTTTAACTTCTCTAAAATTTCATCACCAGACCAGGCTCGGGGTTTAGAACGAAACTCTATTATTTTATCAAATGAATTAGCATCTTGTCGCCACGGATGGTCACCTGGAAGCCATCTACGGTGACCAAGGTAACATACCTTTCCAGCATGTCAATCAGACTGTACTTCATCTAAGCAGACAGGACAAGCATAGTACCTTTTAGTAGTCTGAGATACCATAACCAGGAAAATCGCTGATAGTCCAAATCACCATTGCTCTCATTATCAATCAATGGTTGCAAATATACATCAAGACATTTTCCTGGAGATGTCGGACAGGGAATCAACAGAGTCATAATATTAAATTCCTTCTTCATACACATCTATGGAGGCAGGTTATACGGCACAACAATAACAGGCCAAGTACTATGAGACAAATTCATGCTACTAAAGGGATTGAACCCATCTGCTGCAAGCCCAAGTCTTACATTTCGAACGTCTGCTACAAAATCAGGAAATACATTGTCAAAAGATTTCCAAACCTCGCCATCTGTGGGGTGTCTGAGTGTATCATCATCTTTCCTTACTTCCCCATGCCATCTCATATCCTTTGAAGTGTGTGACGACATGTAGAGATGTTGCAACCTCAGAATCAATGGGAAATGACGAAGCACCTTTACTGGAATTTGTGTTTTCCTAGATGAAGAACATTCCTCCCAGTTCGACTCGTGGCATATGCGACATTGATCAAGCCCGATGTCATCTTTATAAAACAACATGCAGTTATTCTTGCACGCGTGGATTTTGTTATAACCAAGACCAAGACCTTTCAATATCTTTTTGCACTTGTAATAACTATTGGGAAGTAAGTTTCCACGAGGAAGCATATCCTTCCAACTCTGCAACATCTTGTCAAAAGACTCATTTGACCACCTTCTATTGACTTTCAATTGCACTTTTTCGATGATGGTCTCCAAAACAGTTTTAGGACAACCTTCAAATAAAGGGGTCTGGACACTAGCAAGCAACCTGGTATAAGTTACTAAATCTCGATTATCATAGTTTGAGACATCCAAGTTGTCTGGAAGAGCAGTACCATCATAAAAATTCGTTTCCTCAACTCGTGGAGCAAATGAAGGATAAATGTCATGTAGAATATTCATAGCGGGCTCCACATAAGGACGAAAACTACCGCTTGATGACCCAGACTGCTGAAAGTATCCCGCTTAGATTTCGCAAGTGTAGGATCATAATCTACTACTTCACCATGCTTGTACCATGTAGTATAACTATGCATAATACCTCTCGTATCCAGGTGATCATACATATCTGATAATGTCATTGTATTTTTATTGAAACATTTTATGCACAGACATAAGTGTAATAGCTTTCCATCACCATGATCATGTACAAACTATATGAAATCAAGAATCCCTTGTTGGTATGCAGGGTTTCCCCTGTCGTATTGCATCCATCTCTTATCCATGCCCTGTTATAATTAAGAGAAACAGCAAATAAGCACAAATATAACATAAATAAGCATACATGTACATATTCACTTCTTCTTTCACTTTATACCTCCGGTTATGGTCATAATCCCATTTAGGAGTACATGATTTTGTTAAGCAGTTTGTTGTTCATCCGTTCCGATTTCGAAGTGGGAAAATTTCGGCAGCATCTCCCTACAGTTTCTCAAGTGCACGAATAACTATACCTAGTGTGTACTCAAGGAACAATAGCGGGAAACACTACCGAAATATATAAATCCCACATCGAAAACGGAACGCATGAACAACAAACTGATTACCAAAATCATGTACTCCCAAACTGTTCAAAAATGGGACAATTCAAGAATCATAAACTGATTCTCGAACGGAATTTCTAAGGCTAAACATGTATATAAATTGATGAATGAAAGAATTTAATTCTTTCATTCACCAAACAACATAATCATTTAGTAATGATTTTTACAAAAAAAAAAAAAAAACTAATTAACAACATAATCAACACAACATATATATATATACACCTATTCAAATAATTTTTAAAAAACTAACAATTAAGTATATACAATCAGCACAAATAACATATATAATTAACAAACAAATTAAACAACATGTGACCGGATTCTTCACCGGAATAGTACCCATAGGAAAATATGGAGACTAGAGAAAAAGAGAGAGGGAGAGAGAAAGAGATTATACCTTGCTAGAAACCAATGGGTAGAGGTAGACAAAGCTCAAGAAGACCCAATTTTAAGAGTTTTACCACCAAAACTGAACTGATGCAGGAATCTGAGAAAAAAAAATTTCTTCTTCTTCTCCAATTTTCTCGATCTGGAAACAGAATGGGATTATATAGGCATAGATTTACTTAGCCGACGAAAATAATTCATCACCTAACTCAAAAATTCGTCGTCTAAGTAATTCTTAGCCGACAAAAAAATTTCTCGTCGTTTAAGGAATTTTTTTGACGACGAAAAAATATTTCGTCACTAGAAGACATTACTTACACGACGACAAATTATTTTGTAGTCTAAATGGCTCTTACCTGACGAATTAATGAGTTAGGTGACGATTTTTATTTCGTCGGCTAAGTAGTACTTAGGTGACTAAATATTTTTCTGTTCGTCATCTAAGTCGTTTTTCTGGTAGTGTTAACACTCCTACTGATTTTGAGAGTTGTGGTGCTAACGTGCAAATTTGGTATGCTTTTTCAAATAGTTTATTTATTGTGAAATCTGCCTATAACTTCATCTTTGACTTTGATTTTACCACTGCTGCTCACTGGAAAGCTGTTGACAGTAGCCGCAGAGAGGCTACAGTAGGCCCACAGACCCGCAGCAAGTGCACCAGGGCCCGACCCAAGGCCCGGGACCGGCTCACCAGCACCCGGCCTCGGGGTCCAGCATTCTATCCTGCCACCAGGGACCCTGGGGCTGGGGGCGCCTGCCTGCCAAAGAGGGCACCAGAATGTACAAACAGAAGGAAACCAGTCCCACATCGAAGGGTGAGTCCAGCCTCACCCCCAACCACCTATATAAGGGCCCCAACTACCCTCTTTAATAGGTAACTTATCTCTCTCCCCGCTTACATACGTGCCTTGGTTATATATATTCCAACTATACTAACTTAGGCATCGGAGAGGAGAAGACCGGCCCGCTCGGTATTCCCCTTAGTGAGCAGGATTGCAGGAGATCAAGTTGGATTCATCTGTATCTACCAGGCCCCCGGGTTTAGGCAGAAACAATTGGCGCCGTCTGTGGGAAGTCGTTCAAAAAGTGGGTGTTGCTCTACCGGAGAGTAGAACTCTATTGATCCTTTGGAGAGGTAGCTACATCCGCAGTCCGGAAGCTATGGAAGGAAGGAAGATAAAAGCCAGCACGGAAGGACCGAAAGGGCGAATTCAGTTCCCCGACCCGGCCCAAGCAGCCGTGGACGGTGCGAGGTTCGTCCTTTCCCCGACCGAGACAGAAAGTCGAAAGCGCGAATTCAGTTCCCCGACCCGGCCCGTAACATAAAGGCTGAGGTCGGTGCGAGGTTCGCCTTTTCTCCCGTCCAAGACAGGGCTCGTGATCGCCAGGAGTCAGAAAACCCCGACCGATATGGTACGGGAGAAATAAAAAAGATGAAGGCAGAGGTCCAGCGCTTGCGAGAAGAGGGCGATCAAGATCGACTAAGAGCGGAGGCCCGATGCCAGGAATTGAAGGCGGTGAACATTGCCCTATTGGCGGCCCTGGAGCGAGAGGGTCAACAGGGCACTCCTCGAGCAGCACCGCGGCCAGTGAGCAAGGCTAGTGAATTCCCGCATCTTGAGGTAGGACAGGTTACGGGAAGAAGAAAGACCGTGCATGTGCCCACATCACTCTTTTCGGAAGCTCTGAAAAACTCTGGCCCGGCCGAGCCCCCGTACCGCATGGGCCAGGCGTCAAGCGAGCAGGAAAGCTCTACCGCACGGACACTCGAGGCGCTCTCCGCCTCGGTGTCGGACATAAAGGGCAGCATGGAGACCAGCGAGAGGATGGCAGGGCGACCACGGGGCGGTGCGCGGTTCAACGAGCGTATTGGACCTTTCCCGCGCCGAATTAGGGAATCGGGAAGATCCAGAAACCAAAGGCCTATGAAGTTGACATATTCAGGAACGGGCTGCCCATACCAGCACCTGGACAGTTTTAAGTCACAAGCGGGGACAAGGGGCTACTCGGATGCCACGTGGTGCAACATATTCCAAGAGACGCTCTCGGGGGAGGCGTTGAATTAGTTCTACGAGCTACCAGTAAACTCAGTCGAAACTTTCGAGCGGTTGGCTGATAAGTTTGTCGGCCGGTTCATCCTCAGAGCCAGGGCAGCCCAAACGTCAACGATCCTTTTTGACTGCATGGAGACTGACAACGAGCTGCTACGCGCCTTCGTTAACAGGTGGCAAATCGCCACGGCCGGGGTCAGGAACCTGGACAAGCAGATCGCAGGGATGGCCTTCAAGCAGGGTTTAAGACCTGGGGAACTTTCGTACAACTTGCTAGTACAAGAGCCGCTAGGGTACGACGAGTTGATGACCGTGGCCGTCAGGCACGCTCAGGCAGAACACGAGACATATGGGGATAAGGCGCCCAAACGAATATCGGACGACCTACCGCCATCCCGTGGAAGCAAGACCGGGCGGCTAGATCGCAACCGTGCGCCTGCAGCCCCCAGGAAAGCAGAGGCACGGGAGGAGTGGCAACCCCGGTGAGGTGGTGACAACGATTCCCGACCAGGGAGAAGACCGCCATTTGTGCGCCCGGCACAGCCCCTGGCAGCTACGCCAGCAGGGTGACCACCGCGGGCCTTAGCTATTGCGCCAGCAGGAAAACCCCAAGATCTAGCCCTTCGGACTGGTGACCAGAAACCCCAGAAAGCGGTCGTGAACGACCAGGCCCGCCCGAATGACCCCAACAAAGACCGACCGCGAGCTCGGCAGGTAGGAACTATAAGCACCCGCACTCCCGGGGGGATCGAGGTGCACGGGAGCATTAACATGATACACGGCGGGGACCATATAGATCGGCTCACCCGGAGCTCAAAGAAGCGGTGCTTAAGATCGATTCGGGGGAAGGAGGTGTACGCCTTCGGAGAAAGAAGCGGCCAAGCCGCTAAAACCGGATGGAACTCGGTCACTTTCTACGAGAAGGAAGAGCCGGAGGATTTGATCCAACCGCACAACGATCCTTTCCTCATTACGGTCCAAATAGACCACTGGATAACCAGTCGTATGTTGATCGATACCGGAGCCTCTGTCAACGTAATGTTCCGAGACGCATCCAAAGGGTTGCAGAGAGGAAGGAACAAGTTATCCCAGGATAACGAGCCGCTTATAAGCTTCTCCGGTGAGGTTGTCCAGCCTCTGGGATCGGATTACCTACCGCTCATCTTCAGCGAGGGAGACAGAACGAAAAAGGAGCACTTAGAGTTCATCATTGTCGACTGCCTATCGTCGTACAATGGCATAATCGGTCGACCAGGGTTGTGGAGGCTCAAAACGTTTATAGCCGGCCATATGCTGATGCTGAAGATGCCTTCACCAACCGGAGTTATTACTATACGTGGGGACCAGAGGATCGCCCGTAAATATTATGCGGAGGCCCTGACCCACGGGAGGAAGCGGGCCGAGGTCTTCACGGCCACTCAGCAAGCGCCAGTGCCGGATCTAAGTATTGACCCCCGCGATGACTCTGATTCAGTCAAGAAAAAGCTAGAGCCACCTTCGGCCGCGGAAGAAACCGAAGCGATCTGCATTTCGGCAGACCACCCGGAGCGAAGTGTGGTGATAGGGACACAGCTCGACCCGGTTGTCAGGCAAGAGCTCATCGCCTTACTCCGGGACAACAGTTCGGTCTTCGCATGGTCCTACGAGGACATGCCAGGCATATCCCCGGAGATAGCCGTCCACCAGCTAAACTCATTGCCCAACGTTATCCCGACGAGGCAAAAGAGGAGGTCCTTCAGCCCGGCAAAATATGAGGCGATCAGAGAAGAGGTACAGAAACTAAAGGGCATAGGCTTCATCCGGGAAGTCCAGTACCCTCGTTGGCTCGCTAACGTGGTCATGGTGCCGAAAAAGGGAACCGGCCAGTGGCGTATGTGCGTGGATTTCACTAATCTAAACCGGGCGTGCCCAAAGGACAGCTTCCCGCTCCCCCGGATTGATCAGCTCATAGATTCCACGTCCGGTTTTAAGCTGCTCAGCTTCATGGACGCCTACGCCGGGTACAATCAGATTAGGATGCACCCGGATGATGAGGAGCACACATCATTCACAACCGACCGAGGTACCTACTGTTATAAGAGGATGCCGTACGGTCTAAAGAATGCCGGGGCCACCTACCAGCGAACGGTGAACCGAATGCTGGAGCAAGAAATGGGTAAAACCGTAGAGGTTTACGTCGATGACATGCTGGTCAAGAGCTTGACTGCAGGGGCCCACGTCCGGGATTTGGCCGTAGTCATCGGTAAGATGCTCAAATTCGGAATGCGCTTAAACCCAAGAAAGTGTATTTTCGGGATTTCAGAGGGCCTGTTCCTAGGCCACATCATCAGCCAGCGAGGGATAGAAGCCAACCCACTGAAGGTCCAGGAAATTTTAGATATGGAAACGCCAGGGGAGAGGAACCAGGTCCAGATGCTGACCGGCCGATTAGCCACCCTGGCCAGATTCATCTCCCGCCTAACCGACAAGTGCGCCCCGTTCTTCAAGCTGCTCAAGGCACAACAGACCAGGAAAATTCACTAGGCAGCAGAGCATGAAGCGGCATTCCAGTCTATCAAGGCATATCTATCTGCAGTGCCTCTCCTATCCAAACCAGTACCGGGCGAAATGTTATACCTCTACATAGCTGCATCTGCAACGGCCTTCTACGCGGCTCTCATCAGGAAGGAAGACACGCTCGAACTTCCGGTATACTATGCGGGAAAGGGACTTACTGGAGCCGAGGGCCGGTACCTCGACATAGAGAGGTTGGCCCTGGCCTTAATTGTTAGTGCCAGGAAACTCCGGCACTATTTCCAGGCTCATTCCATCACCTTATATACCAATCACCCTGTGTGGCAGATCCTGCAAAAACCAGACACCAGCGGTAGGCTCGTGCGGTGGGCAGTCGAATTGGGAGAGTTCGACATCACTTATGCCCCGCGAACGGCCATCAAGGGGAAGGCAGCTGCGGATTTCATATGTGAGCTCACCCCAATGGCGGTAGAAGCGCACCCCGCCCGGTACGAGGACACCGAGGCAGTACGAACCATAAAGACTGAACCAGGCCTCCCCACCGGCTGGAAACTTTACGTGGACGGCTCCGTAACGACCAAGCGGAGCGGAGCCGGTGTCATGATAACCTCGCCTGATGGCCAATCATACGAGTATGCCTTACGGTTCCTTTTTAGCACCTCCAACAACGCTGCCGAGTATGAGGCCCTCATAGCCGGTTTGCAGCTGGCCAAGGAGCTGGGAATTTCGTCCATGGAGATATACAGCGACTCCAGCTTAGTGGTGAACCAGATGAACGGAGTGTTCGAGGTCAAGGATCCCCAGCTATCCTCCTACCAGGCTTTGGCCAAAACCCTAATTGAGCCGTTCCAGGGCGCCACGATCTAGCACATTCCCCGAGAGGCAAATAGACATGCAGACGCCTTCGCAAGGCTGGCAACTGGAAGCTACCCTCCAGAGTACCGGAGAGCAAAAATTGAAACTCTCCAGAAGCCAAGCATAAACAAAACCATCTCCGAGATATTTGCGGTAGAAGAAGCGCCACCAAGCTGGATGGACCCAATAGTCAAGTATTTGACTGACAAAACTAGCCCCCAGGATGCGGTAGAGGCCAGGAGGCTACACCTCCGGTGCGCCCGGTACGGTCTCCTCAACGGCCAGTTGTACCGAAGAGGGCACAGCTTCCCCCAGCTGAGGTGTGTGACAAAAGAGGCAGGAGAGGCTATCATGCGAGAGATCCACGAAGGAGTATGCGGTAATCACTCTGGCGCAAGGTCATTATCCCACAAATCGCTCCGAGCGGGGTATTTCTGGCCAGACATGGCGGCAGTATCAAGAAAAATATCAGGCGGCTGCCACAAGTGCCACATGTACGCCTCTGTACCTCATGCCCCGGCAATAGCATTATCAATCCTGTTGGCACCATGGCCGTTCGCACAATGGGGATTGGACATCATTGGCCCTTTCCCAACAGCTTTGGGACAATACAAGTACGCCATCGTGGCAGTGGACTATCAGACTAAGTGGGTTGAGGCAGAACCTATGATAAAGATCACTGAGGAGCGGGTTAAAAAGTTCCTATGGAAGAACATCTACTGCAGGTTCGGGGTACCGCAGACTATTGTCACGGATAATGGGACACAATTCAATAATTCTGATCTTATCCAGTACACAGCCTCAATGGGGACCCGGATGTTGTTCGCCTCAGTGGCACACCCACAGACCAACGGCCAGGCAGAAGCGGTCAACAAGATTATCAAAACCCTTCTCAAAAAGAAGTTGGATGCCAAGAAGGGATGTTGGGCCGAAGAACTCCCCGCGGTGCTATGGGCCATCCGGACAACAGCAGCAGAGGCAACAGGAGAGACCCTGTTCTGCATGGCATTCGGGAGCGAGGCGGTACTCCCTGTAGAGATTGGTATACCCAGCGGCAGGGTCGAGAATTACGACGCCGAAACAAACGCCGAGGGGCTACTGCTCAACCTGGACCTCATTGAGGAGCGCCGCGACCAGGCGCATATGCGCAACCAAACCTACAAGCAGCGGGTCGCCCGGTACTATGACAGAAGGGTCCAGGAAAGGAAGCTACAAGTGGGGGACTGGGTCATGAAGAAAATCCAGAAAAAACCGTTGGCCTTGGAACCAACTTGGGAAGGACCCTACCAAATCACCGCAGCCGTGGGACCAGCAACGTTCCACATCATAGATACATATGGCATCTATTCCACCCGCCCCTGGAATATTCAGCACCTGCGGTTCTATCCTAGGTAATATCGATCAAGGGGCAATAGTATAAATTGGCATCAATATTACAATACGCAGTCGTTCATCATCAATAAAACTGGTTACAAAGCACACATATAGGGAAGCCAAAAAGAAACAGCTAGTCAGCGCCTCCGGAGCCCCCAATCCCTGGCCCGCCACCTTTTAGAGTTTGTTCTTGCTCCGCCATCTCGATCAGGGCTATGTCGGCCTCCATCTGCTCAGCATCAAGCCACCCTTTCTCCCTCCACTCCAAATAGGCATCACTTATGCCCTTTGACCGGGCCTCCTCCAGCATCTCGTCAAGCTCCACCGACTCACGGAAGTCGTCGACAGCCTTATCGGCCACTTCCGCAAGCTGGGATTCCGTGAGCCTCTCCCTTCCTTGGGCGACTACTGTAACCTGGGTCTGCAGCTCCAAAACCCTCGCCTCCAGCTCTGCAATCCTCCCTTCCCGGGCAGTAGCCTGGGTCAGCAGCTCCAAAACCCTCGCCTCCAGCTCCGCGATCCTCCCTTCCCGGGCGGCAGCCTGTCGATCGGCCTCCTACTTCTCCTGCGAGAGTTCATGGTGCAACCGAGCGGTTACTTCTTTCTCCCGCACAAGCTCGGTGCCCAACCGACCGACTTCCTCTCTTTCCTCCGCAAGCTTGGCTTCCGCCACGTCCGCCCGCACACTCAGTTCCTCCACCCGCCTCTCCAAAACTACAGCAGACTCCCCTCTAGGCTCCGCGGCATAAAGGTTGTGAGCGAGCTGCCAAACGTAAACAAAGGAACATTGGCTCATATCACTCCAAGGAAAAAGAAGCACAGGAAACACTTACCCGAAGAACTAGTTCCATGGGCTTCGTCCTGCTCTCGCCCGGTTGTTCCATCCCAGGGCCCTCCTGATCAAGTCCTAAGGTTTCGATGGCAGAGGCCACAAACCTACCAAAGCCACGCCCGGAACTACGATCGGGCTCCGGTCCTCGACTCCTTCGGCCGCCCACTTCCACGGCCGGAACTGCTGCCCGCTCGATCGGTCCAGCCGAGCTTGACGCCCCGGCATCAAAGGTCCTCGCCCTCTTTGCCGGAGCTTCACCATGGCTGCTTCGACGGTGCCTGAACACTTCTGCCATTTCCCTCTCCCGCGAGGTCCGTACCGCCATCGGTCGCGCCACAGGTTCTGGACCAGATGGTCCCACAGACCGCCCTTCCCGAATAAAGAGTGGGGAGTTATTCTCACCGCCCGGTCGCCTTCCATAGTGAGCGTCCGGAAACACGAGCGGCACCGGCCTGTCATACTCCCTGCGTCTCTGGGTAGCCGTATCAATAACGGTCTTCGCGGCCGCCTCCCCCGTCTCCATCAATCTCGAGGCTACAAGCTCTTCATCCGGTTCGATAGTCTCCTCAATTTTAAGCGCGAGCCGGGGGGCATTAGCTGCAAACCGATAAGTCGAGCGGTCAGAATACAAGCAACCATGCAAAAGCGAAGTGCAAGACACCTTACCAGGTTTTCTCCCCATCCCGCATATCTCCAGCACGTTCCATCGGATGAAATTATAGGAGCTCCGGCTCAGAGGGTCCCAGCGAGCAAACAACCGGTATAACCGTTGCTTCACCAAGTCCTCCAGCCGGAACGACTGGTCCCCGATCGGCTGATAAGCCCCAGGCACCTGATAGCCCCTCTAGGTACGCTGCCACTTCCCACCGGCCAGCACCACCGACCTCCTCCAGACATCCGAAACCGACGACGGCAGATGCGTGATGGCGGGACCGTATTCCCGCGCGGCAAAATTCACATAACCGCTGCACTGGGCCTTCCTGCAATAGGAGATCTTGTACAGCGCTCGAAATTCATTAACCGTGAGCCAGTCCATATAGCTCAGACTGAACAGGCACCCAAGCCCAAGCAACTGCCTCCACTGGTTGCTCGGAAGCTGGGCTGGGGAAAGCTTCAGTGAGCTCAGCATGTACTGAACAAATCCCGTCAGCGGCAGCGATAGTCCGTGTCGGAACTGATCGTCGAAAACGGCAACCCAGCCCGGTTCCGGGTTACAGGCTAGTTCCCCGGGACACAGGCCTCGAAGTTTAACAGAAGAGTCGATGTCCCACTTCGCCCGACACTCCCTAATCTCTCTTTCATCCATGCTTCTGATTGGCTCATCACAGAAAATCACCCTATCACCATCCAGCAGCTCATGCCTTCTGGGCCCGCGGCTTGCGCCGCCATAATACGCAGATCCCCCAGACGCCATAACCCTAAACACAAAATAATTCGGCTCTGCAGCAAGGTGGAGGAGGAGAGCAGAGGGCAAAGGGTAGGCAAGGTGGGGCGGGAGGAGAGTAGAGGGGACAATAAAGAGGGCAACAAGAAAAGTAAGGCAACCCCAGCCGTGGATTCCCTCCATCACAGACCGCTCCCTGCCGACACGTGTCCCAGCGTGGATAAGGGATCCCATCCATCATAACTGATGGGACTGATGGGCTCTCTCCTTCATCGCATGTCCGCCACCTGTCCCACTTACAAGCGGCAATTAGGGAGATAGGAGCGAACAACGAGGCGTCCACTCCCCTCGCTTCCCCAGAAAGTCAACTCCGAATCAATCCGGCACCACGGCAGTTCACGGTTATGATCATTCAACCGGTTGCATGGCTTCTTCATTGTATATCTTGAAGACCTCTCACCGGTTGTGATTTTCCAACCGCTTCGAGAGCATCTATCCAGGTATGAGCCATCTGCCCAGCACCATCTTCGTTGCATATCACTGGGGGACTCGTCTCGATATGGCATGTCGCCCGGTCGAGATCCGCCCGGTCCGTAGCAGTTCACGGTTAGGTATCATTCAACTGGCTGCACGCCATCCTACTGGAGACCTCATCTCGATGTGGCATGTCGCCCGGTCGAGGTCCACCCAGCCACATCTCACTTGGGGGACTCGCCTCGATATGGCAGAACGCCCGGTCGAGATCCGCCCAGCACAATAGCATTCCACCGGCCGTGTGACACTTAACCCACTCCAAAGCATTCTACCGGCTGTCACCTTCCTTCGCCTACGGGCAGGAACGAGCCAACAACAACTTACGGCTTCTAAACGCATGGGCTTTATAAACCCGGGCGAGCTTACATCGAACCCATGTACTCTTGTCCAGCAGGATAAAAACCCTGCATCACACTGAACTGTGATACATTTGGGGATACATGGCGAGACTCGTTATCTCAACGCCACTCCACCGGGCAGATTGTTTCTCTAACACAGAACAAGTCTCCCCGCAGGCTAACAAACCTGCACATAACCTCAACGCTTAACCAACAAAAGCTGAGAAGAACTAGCAAGTGTTAACCAATGCCTCAGTACGGCCGTAACACTCTCCGGGGTACCTGTTGGCTTAGTCCACGCACCAACATGCCCTCCCGGAGGCTAGCATCTCCGGGACTCGTCTCGATATGGCAGGACGCCCGGTCGAGGTCCCGTGAACTCTGCCTCGCACCGATATGGCAGAACGCCCGGTCGAGGTCCAGTCTGCAAGTTCATCCGGGACTCGTCTCAATATGGCAGGACGCCCGGTCGAGGTCCCGTGAACTCCGCCTCGCACCGATATGGCAGAACGCCCGGTCGAGGTCCAGTCTGCAAGTTCATCCGGGACTCGTCTCGATATGGCAGGACGCTCGGTCGAGGTCCCGTGAACTCCGCCTCGCACCGATATGGCAGGACGCCCGGTCGAGGTCCAGTCTGGAAGTTCATCCGGGACTCGTCTCGATATGGCAGGACGCCCGGTCGAGGTCCCGTGAACTCCGCCTCGCACCGATATGGCAGAACGCCCGGTCGAGGTCCAGTCTGCAAGTTCATCCCGGACTCGTCTCGATATGGCAGGACGCCCGGTCGAGGTCCCGTGAATTCCCAAACGTACTTATAAACTAATACTTACCATCGGTAACAGGTATTCACCTCGGTCACGCTCAATCTTCAACGCGGACTTGGGGGACTGGGCACCGGTAGGTCGGTAACCCTGCGGGTCTGCGGGACAAGAGCAAGACAGATTTAAGTGCCCATTCAAGATTGCACTTGACCGGAAACTTGGGGGACTTGTTGACAGTAGCCGCAGAGAGGCTACAGCAGGCCCACAGACCCGCAGCAAGTGCACCAGGGCCCGGCCCAAGGCCCGGGACCGGCTCACCAGCACCCGGCCTCGAGGTCCAGCATTCTATCCTGCCACCAGGGACGCTGGGGCGGGGGGCGCCTGCCTGCCAAAGAGGGCACCAGAATGTACAAACAGAAGGGAACCAGTCCCACATCGAAGGGTGAGGCTAGCCCTCACCCCCAACCACCTATATAAGGGCCCCAACTATCCTCTTTAATAGGTAACTTATCTCTCTCCCCGCTTACATACGTGCCTTGGTTATATATATTCCAACTATACTAACTTAGGCATCGGAGAGGAGAAGACCGGCCCGCCCGGTATTCCCCTTAGTGAGCAGGATTACAGGAGATCAAGTTGCATTCATCTGTATCTACCAGGCCCCCGGGTTTAGGCAGAAACAAAAGCTATTTGGAGTTTTGATATCCCTTCGAAACAAAAAATTTCTTATGGGTGATGCTTCATAAGAAATTGTTGACTAATGTGCAGAGATCTAGGCATGGTTTCACTAGTTCTAGTATTTGCACAATTTGTAATTTTTCTGATGAGACCCTCCTGCATCTTTTCAGAGATTGTCCAAGTGCTAAACTTGTTTGGAATAGTCTTTGTAAGCCTGTTGTTATTGAAAATTCCTTCACCCTTGATTGGAAAAGTTGGTTAGCTACTCAGTTTAATTATAAGTCTCTCACGCATAAAAGTATCAAATGGTGCAATTTCTTTGGAGTGTGCTGGTTTCTGTGGAAATGGAAAAATAAGAAAATTTTTGAGTCAAATTTTATGTCTCCTATCAACCCTGAGAAAAATTTTCTTGATGCTGCGGAAAAATGGAAAAAACCTGCCCTTAAATCTAACATCAATTCGGTTGGTGTTTTATATATGTTTTCATGGACCAGATCACCTAATAACTTTTTTAAAAAAGTTAAATGTTGATGGTACAAGAAATAGCTACTTGGGAAGGATTGGTGTTGGTGGAGTAATAAGAGATCAAAATGGTCTTTGGGTTTCTGACTTTTAAATTAATATGGGGATTGGTGCTATCATAAATGCTGAGGCCTGGGGAATGTACCATGGTCTTAAATTTACAGGGATCTTTGATGTGGTCCGTGAGGCTCACACAAATAATAATCTTACAAAACAATCGTTAGTAGTATAGAATAAGTAGGAATCGTTCTAGCCGGGGATTAAGGGTACTTGAAATATAAGAATGTTAGGCAAATAGTTACATATATACAAACAATACACGAGATCATGGGGGTATGGATGAATCGGCAACAAGGCTGCTCTAGACCTGGGCACAAAATAAAACCTAAAACTACTTATGTACATGTTTGGTCGACATCTTTCACATAAAACACTCATCAAAACTATCACAAAACGAAACAAGTAACAAATAAGGACTCACGAAAACATGCTTTGAAATATTCTAAACTCGACTTAATTCCAACCTAACTAGACTCCTTAGTGGTTATCTACTCGATTTTAGATTTCACGAAAGTAATTAGAATTAGCATAGTGCGTAATCCTAATCTTTAGCTAATCGATTAAAGACACTCAATGTAGAATTTAAACAATTAGCATATAAGGTACGAAATCTCTGAGTTGAAAACAAGTTAACATGCAAGGCGTCACTCTTCATATTAGATAAGCAAGTCATAAGAATTACTCTAACCCTAGGCAACAACACAAACCAAACCGACTTAGTGTTCTAATTTGACCTATATTGCTGCGGCAAGTGCATTCAACATCTAGACAACAACCATGGCCTACAGTTGTATCTAAACATCTCATTCAGTTGCACACGAATTCAAAAAACTAATCAAGAAGAAATCAAGAATCAAATCAAGCATGCATCCCTAAGACCTAACCGGTTACTTATTTGCATCTTATGTTTACACATTTATCTTTTATAAAACCATGACACCAAAACTTTAGAGTTAGCAAGACATAAAGGATCGACATCAAAAACTATTTAAACATCCAAAATTAAACAAACAAATTGTTCATACATCGACATACAAACAAATACCAAAAGAACATAGAAACTACATAGACATAGTTTTGTAAAATAATAAAATTATAAGCCTTAGGTCACACATTTAATTAGAGACCTTTGGGGCAGCAGCTTATGTTGATCGGATGGAGGATGATGGCGCACGGAATAGTTTAATACCTGGTTCTCGGCAGCGGCTGCACAGCTGCATGTGTCAGGCTTCCGATACTTTGCTTCCTTCTCGGCAGATTTGACATTTGTGTCTTTATTCAGGCATAACTTCCTCCAGAAAATAACTATTGATGCGATTCTAAATTCTGTAGAAACTAGAATCAGAGAGCTTTTCATGTATATATGGCACGCCTTCTAGTTCGAAGTGAGCCATTCTGGAGAAATCGTGGAAGTTAGCTGTTGTGCATAGGAACTTGCTGATTCCGCATCCGGATTCCTTTACAATTTTTGGTATCTTTGCTTGGTCCAATTGCTAAAACTCCTTCCATTGCCGAATCCTTACTGTGTATACTAAAAATCAGAGAGGTTAAATTAACACAAGACAAGGTCGAGACTTTACAGAATCAACGAAATATATTAAGTCCCTAATTAAACTAGGTTTCTTATCGCTTTTTAAGAACTTTGTTGATTTTCTGTATTTTTCCCTATAATTAGCACATTTTTATGTTAGCTATACCAAATATTCATTACTCTAAATTATGACTCGATTTTAGACAAATAAGGGCTAAATAAAGCATAAATATAGGCATAAACATACTATGAACGTAGCATTTTGTGTTCCTATCAATCTTCAGATTACAAGTCTTGAGATTGAGTCTAACTCTGTCATTTGTATCAACTTGTTACAGAGAACTAATCTCTCATTCCACCATCTTGGTTCTCTTATTACATGTTGTCAACATTTTCTCTCCTACATGGAAAACATCAAGATTAGTTATATTTTCAGAGAGTGTAATATGACTGCTGACTCTCTTGCTAATTGTAGTATTGATTATGCTTCTGTGCTAGTGAAGTTTGATAATCTTCCTATTCATGTTACTCAAGCTTACTTAGATGATCTAGATAGTGTTTCTTGAGCTAGGAGAATGGGAAACTCTATTGTTCCCTAATTTGTTTTTTTCTTCTTTTGTTGGGCCGTAGTACCCCCAATGTAACCAAAAGGAATGGGAAACTCACTTGTTCCTTAATCTATTGGGCCTTAGTGCCCCCAGTGTAACTAAAAGAAAAAAGGGTCAATGAATCATATATCACCCACGTACATCATGCATTCAATTTCCAAATGAAACTACATATTATCACCACTTATTAAACAAGGTACTCTAGCTTCCTTCGTTCGTAAGTAGGCAATCAGTCTCCATCTGGTGAAAAATGGAACGGGATGCATGACTGCACTAATAGTGTTCAGTAGCTCTGTTTTCTAATCTCAAATTTTTTACTCTCTCAAAAGGGAGCACTTGCACCAATAGTGTTTAAGTTATTTACGCTATTATTTTTTCAACTCCATTAGTGTCTATTAACTCCTCGGTTGGGTACTGTGCACGCCGCATTTTATAGTCTTTTTTTTACGATTTATGTTGTTGTTAATTATACTGACATAGTTGCTCCTTTCTAATTTGATTTAGTTAATACTTTACAATTTTATTTTCACTTACCTTTCAAATATTATGTCTATGTAAATAGTTTGTGACTAAACGATTTATTGAAATTATATATTTAAGTGACAGTTCAGTTTTATCTAATTGTGTCAAATAATGTTCCCCCACGGAAAGATAGTGCCACTGTACACATGAGGCGGCTGGTCACTGGGCTGCTATTTCACTTTCCTCTATTATTGAGCGAGTTAATGAGTCTATTATCCGAAACTTTGTTGTTTATTTTATATATTTATTTATTTATTTCTTCTGACGTCCATGTCAGATGTCATTTTCCTCTCTCACATAGTTTTATACAATTCCATCTTATTCTACAAACTTGCCGGAGATCGAAAGGTTCGTGGACCTTAATTATATATCATATAGTATTCTACTATAAACTGGGTAGATTCTACAGCTCCAGCTTACGAACCAAACGAAAACCGATACAAGGTAAGTTTTCGTGCCTTTTGTTTTACATCAATCATCCACTCTCTGAATGCATATTGCTTTGGGGGAGTTTGGGCTCCATTATTTCTCCATTTCTTTCTTCACAGTATGATTTTCTTGGATTCCCTTTGCTTGATAGGCTGAGAGGTAGTGATCAAGAGCTCCCACTCGTCTTCTTGCTTTCAACATAGATTTCTTTTGTTTGGTTAGCTTCAATTCTCAAATCTAGATTTTCTATATTATTGTTTGCACTGTGTTTGTTTTTGTTTTCTTATAAAATACATGTTGTCCAAAAAGAACAAACTACTACCCTTGTATATTCATCGATCGCTCACTTCTTTCCTCTTTCAAGTAAATAAAAGGATAGGGAAGAAGAGTGTGAATCCTGAAAGGTTGGAGGGTGTTCCAGTTCCTTTGAATCCAGAATCATTTTCATCATTAGCTTTTTGAGGGGCCTCATTCTAATTGTACGCTTCATACTCTTGATTCAAACAAGTTCAGAACGAATTTTCTTCCTTCGTTAACAGATTATCGGATATATGACTAGCATTTCTTGTTGTTATTCTGATCCTTGTATGTGTTCAATTCCTGATCATGATATCATGTTGAGCTTTTGGTTTAGGCAACACTTCCCGACTTATGGTTTTATTGAATGTATGTGATCGACTAGAAGGTTGCTTGTCCTGCTGTTTTATGTTTTTTTTTTACTCCAATATCTTTGTGGCAAAATAAAATTGTTACATATTTCTCTGTGTCACTTTATGCATGTGTTGAAATTAACTGGCAAATTTCAAAGAGGTCAATGAATGCATTTTTGGAAACCTGGGTTGATCCATTTATTTATTGGAAACTCAGTTGTGATGGTGTGATGTTCAGGTGCTATTTATGACTAAATACCCTTTAATATGTTAATTAAGACTTCACTATTTGATATGTACTTTTTATATTTTCTTCCGGAGCCTGGGTCTCTGATCCTATGACGTTGTAGCATAATTATACGGGATATAAGTTAAGATATAGAAGAAGATGGTCGATCTCCTACATTTACCGGAGATGAAACTGAATGAAAATCTCTCATATGCATGCTTGTTGCAACCTTCTTCCTTAAACTTTGTACTTCTGGCCATTTTCTTCATCCTCCTATTCAAATGGTATTCCAACTTCACAAATAAAGCCGCCAACAGGAACAGATCACCACCTTCTCCCCCAAAGCTGCCTGTGATTGGAAACCTTCATCAACTAAGCTCGCATATTCATCGCTCACTTCATTCCTTAGCTCAGCAACATGGGCCTCTCATGTTGCTGCACTTTGGTAGTGTGCCAGTCCTTGTGGTCTCATCGGCTGAGGCTGCTCGTGAGACCATGAAGACCCATGATAGCATATTCACTGACAGACCCAAGTTTATCTTCTTTAAGAAGGCTTTCTACAATTACAAAGATATCCTGGCAGCACCATATGGTGAGTATTGGAGGCAGTTAAAAAGTATATGTGTCTTAAATCTTTTGAGCAATAAAAGGGTGCGTTCTTTTCGTGCGGTGAGGGAAGAGGAAACAAAGTCCATGATCAACAACATACAACAGTTATGTTCTATATCTTCCTCCTGCTCCTCCTCCTCCTCCTCATCAGTTTTGAATTTAAGTGAAATGTTTTTGACACTTGCTAATGATGTCGTCTGTCGAATGGTGCTTGGGAGGAAGTATTGTGATCGAGAGGAAGGTGGAAGCATGTTTAGGGAGCTTACTGTAGAGTTTTCCGACTTAATGTCACGTCTTAACATCGGTGACTATATCCCATGGCTTGCTTGGTTTAACAATGTTAACGGTCTGAATAGTAAACTGGATAATCTGGCTAAACGGTGTGATGACTTTGTAGAAATGGTTGTTCAAGAGCATATGGATTGTTCAAAGACTCTAAATGGACATGGCCAGGTTCATATTAGCAATGATGATGAAAGAGATTTTGTCGATGTTTTGCCGAAGCTTCAGAAACAAAATGCAGATGTGCCTGGGTATCCTATTGATGCAGTAAGCATAAAGGCTGTCATCCTGGTAAATTCCAAACCCTCCACCCAATAATATCATCTTGGTATCTTATTAATCTGGGCATCGTATACATTAATCTTTATTTAACAAAATCTCTCTTTGTTAAGCAATGAACTTCTGTTGTAGGATATGTTTACTGCTGGCACTGATACCACATTTACCGCCATAGAGTGGGTGATGTCTGAACTTTTAAGGCATCCATGGGTCATGAAAAAATTGCAAAATGAAGTCAGGGGAATAGCTGGAAACAAAACAGAGGTAACAGAGGATGACTTGGTGAGCATGCACTATCTAAAGGCAGTGATCAAAGAAACCTTCCGCCTACATCCTCCAGCTCCAGTACTAGTGCCTAGGTTGTCGAAAGAAGATGTGAAAATAAATAGTTACGAAATTAAGGCCAACACGCAGCTTATAGTGAATGCGTGGACAATCGGAAGAGATCCAAAGTCCTACAACAACCCTGAAGAGTTTGAGCCATAAAGGTTTTTGAATAGTGCTGTAAGTTATAAGGGTGATAACTTCCAGTATATTCCATTTGGGGCTGGCCGAAGGAGTTGCCCGGGAATTCATTTTTCCTTGGATATAAAAGAGATTGCTTTGGCCAATCTAGTGCACAGGTTCGATTGGACACTGCCGGAAGGTGTAAGAGGGGAGGACTTGGATATGTTTGAATCTACTGGTGCTGCGGTTGTAGGTAGAAAATATCCTCTTAAAGCAGTTGCTATTCCATATTCTTGTTGATATAGGGCATCTCCTTTGGGAAAGGGATTAACTATTTCAACGTTTTAGGATGGAAACTGGAACTGCAATCATCTTCGGGAAGAACATATTTCAGCAATATATAATACCTAGCTTGTGTTATATACATATATTACCAACAATATCCACCCTAGCTTGGTAATTGATGATGTACTAGTGCACGAGCCTGCGCAAAGCTGCAGGGTGCTTACATTTTCAAGAAGAGTGTGAGTCTGTGTTTTGTTGTATAGAGGAATAATTCGTAAATTCTAAAATGGCTCATCAACCTCTAAAATGGATGTACCAGCCCTGAGCCTTTCAAAGAGAACAAAAACCCTAACAAGCCGTGACCAAGATGGTTTCTCCCCATGAACATCAACAAATAATCGATTATGATATTCGAGCTTGAAGGAAGGCAGATTGAAGACTACGAAGAAGGAAGAAAGAAGGGGGATCGAAGAAGAAGAAACGAAAGGGGAAGAATCTTGAATTTTTTTGCCTGTTAAACGAATCTTTTTGTTTTTGTTTTTTTTTTTTTTCCAGAATAGAAGCATTTTATTGAGGAGAAGTTTTATATACACTCCTTCAATTTCTTAATACACACTCTTTTTTTTTGTCACCAAAGTTCCATCTACACCCTTCCTCATTAATAATAAATAAAAATCAAATAAGAATTAAATGTTTAATATGTCCAAGGCTAAGTTATCTCCTCGTTTTCATGATGAGATTCAAATATGATTTTAAACGTCAATGACCAATTATTTTATATAAGAACTAAGAAGTAACTAAATTGGTTAAACTGTGAGAGATGTTATATTTATCTTGCATACATGAATACATAAGCAATTATTTGTTAACAACGATATTGGCGTATTATATACCGATTAGTATTGTTCATGATTATATAGATCATGTAGACATTGACAAATATCGAATAATCATGATTTATATAATCTTAAAATGTTGAAGAACAACGAAGATAAAAAAAGTCAAGCCATTCCACCTTCACTTATGTGTAAAGAGAAAGTAATTAGAAATCACTTTATAAATATGTGGTTGATTTTCTTAATAATCAATGATACAATTAATTAATTGAAATAAAAATTATAAAGATATAATAAAAATATACGATGCATCATTCGATTTATTTTGTTAAATATTTTCTTATTATTTATGACGAGGGGCATAGGTGGAAATTTGATAACAAAATTGGACAAAAAAAATACAAGGAGTGTGTATTAAGAAATTAATGGAGTGTATATAAAATTTCTAACATATAAATGTATATTTTGGTCATTTAACGTACCTATAAAATTTTGTTTGAAATATAAATATTTGAGAGGTGTATTAAGAGTTTGGAGAGTGAGTAGTTTTAAATACACTCCCCAAATTACTTGATACACACCCCATACTTAATACACCACCTTCTCAATTTTCTAAATTAATATTTTCCTAAATGCACTACACAAATTACCTAAAATGTCTCTAATCTCAAAAATCATGAATTATCTTATAAAGGAAACTATTTAATTTATATATATTAATGTTTCAAATTAAATTTATATTGATTTGTATTGATTGTTGAAAATACATTTCAATTTATTGCCTACAAATGGATTTTGTATCATTTGAGTTCCCATCCACCAAATACTCAAATGATTCTTGATTAAAATAAAATAAAGTTCTCAGATAATTTACCTATATGTTTTTTTGTTTGGGTAAGCGTAGGAGAGACTAAATTAACGTCTCCCTGCGAAACTTTATTGAATAAGCTAAAAAAAAGTACAAACATAAATGAGAATTCAATCAGAATCCTTCCAACATAGATGAAAGAGAAAGAAAATAAAACATTAACTAAATCTATACTCTGGAAAATCAGAGTGGTTCCTGCCATACGAAGCCGTTGTAAAATAAGGGCAAATATCCCACCAATGAAAGCCTGCATTATTCACATCGTAGTTTGCTAGCCTGTCTGCTGGTTGATTACCTTCACCAAATATGTGAGAGAAACGAACCACCATCAAAGATAATAAATTACAACAATTATGCCAAAGGACTTCTAATTTCCAAGATATACGTGAACGCGAAGTTGAAGACCATTCAAGAAAAATTTAATATTAGATAGAACCTTGAAACTATCATACTAAAAACTTATATAAATTGAACGTCACTGATACAAAAGCTAAATCATATGGTTCTCACTCTATTTAATTATAAATTTTTAAAGAAAATTACGTGTTTTCAAATTTTATTTTACATTGAATGAGGATGCCATGAAAAAAAGAAAAAGAATTTATGTGTTTCTAATTATTTATAATAATTATGGAGTTTTTATAAGAAAAATACGTTTAATTATTTCTAACATATAAATGTGTATTTTTATCATTTAACGTACCTATAAAATTTTGTTTGAAATATAAATATTTAGGAGGTGTATTAAGAAGTTTGGAGAGTGTGTATAAAATTTCTCAACAAAATAACGTGTATCTAAAATACAGAATTATGTGGATAAAATTTCTTGCGATAAAAAGTAAGAAATAAATAATAATAAATAAAAATTAAATAAAAGAAAAGGTCGAATGCAGACATCATGTGGATGTGGCGGCATATCCAGACGCCCTGTTTGGCCAGCTGTAACTTTTGAATTTTCAATTCTAATAGTCCTGTCTCTCTCATGGTTTCCTCATTCATGAATCTATTATCCTCTAAAAATGCATTCAAAGATCTCTGACGCCCACTTCCTGCTCTCACTTGTTTATTCAAATACCTAAAACTTACCGGCGAAGCGTAAACAAGTGTTTCGTGGACGTCATCTTTGGTAGTCTCTTCTAAATTGCGTTGTTTCTACAACTCCAGTTCATGAACTAACCAAATACTGATACAAGGTAAGTTTTAGAGCCTTTTGTTTTACTTCATCATCCTTTTTCTACGTGCATATTGATTTTCTTGAATTTCCTTTGTTTGGTGTTTGAGCCTTATATTTCTTTTGTTTGCTGGGTCATAATCATTGTTTCTGAAGTTGGTTTCTTCTGGTCATCATTTTCTGAATTGCGAATAAGATAAGTATTATGATGTACCGGTGTCGTAGTGTTTAAGCACTTCATACTCCAGTAGGAGAAAGTACGAACCTTTAATTCATAGGGGAAAATGCAATAGACGGTTTCAGCTTTCAATGAATGTTTCTTGGTTTTGATATAATTATATTGTCTGTAATACGCAGGGATTTCCTATGATACAAATGAACATGTTCTTAGGATGCTTTTGGAAAGCATAATGATATAATTGAAGGTAATTGTGGGAGACTGTCAATTACATTGTAGATGTTTGTTTTCTTGTTGGTGGCCATCTATTTACTTTGAAGAAACCCTCTTGTCATAGGTAAAGTTCTATGTGTTCATGTGAGTGGGAAATTAAAAGGTTATATGTATCCTCATTCTACTTGTTCGCTTCATACAATTTTAACTTATCTTTAAGAATTTTATCGCTCAATTAACTTTATCTGATATAAGACTAGTGATCCTCGTTGTTATTGTGATCAGAAATTGGTTCTGTTTTACCCTGTTTAATTTAATGTTCAGCTTCTGTATTTGATGTTACTTCGCGGATTGGGGTTTCATAATGTCACTGAAAGGTTACTTGTCCTGCTGTTCATCTGTTTATCATTAGTTTTTTCTTTCTTGCTCCAATATCTTTGTGGCAGGATACAATTGATACTTGTTTCTCTGTGTCACTTTATGTGTTGAAATTTGCAAATATCAAACAGGTAAATGTAAACATGTTTGGAACCTGGGCACTTCTTTGATCCTTTTATTTTCTATACGAAACTTGGTTGTGATGGTCTTATGATTAAACGCTTTAATGCTACTGAATATTTTCTTATTTGATAGTTAATATCTATATCTTCTTCCAGAGCTTGGGTCGCTGATACTTTACTTTCATTAGCACGTGATTAAACAGATACAAGTTAAGATATAGAAGAAGATGTTCAATCTCCTATATCTACTGGAGCTGAAACTGAATGAAAATTTCTCAAGCTTGTTGCAACATTCATCCTTAAACGTAGTACTTCTGGCCATTTTCCTCATCCTCTTATTTAGATGGTTTTCCAACTTCAAACATAAAGCCACCACCACCAAAAAATCACCACCTTCTCCACCAAAGCTGCCTGTTATTGGAAACCTTCATCAACTAGGCTTGCACCTTCATCACTCACTTCAGTCTTTAGCTCAACAGCACGGCCCCCTCATTCTGCTGCACTTCGGTAGTGTGCCAGTCGTTGTGGTCTCATCGGCTGAGGCTGCTCGTGAGATCATGAAGACCCATGACAGCATATTCACCGACAGACCCAAGATGACCTTCTTTAAGAAGCTTTTCTACAATTACAAAGATATCTTGTCAGCACCATATGGTGAGTACTGGAGGCAGGTAAAAAGTATATGTGTGTTAAACCTCTTGAGCAATAAGAGGGTTCGCTCTTTCCGTGCAGTGAGGGAAGAGGAAATGAAATCCATGATCAACAACATACAAAAATTATGTTCTATATCATCCTCCGGCTCCTCCTCAGAAGTTTTGAATTTAAGTGAAATGTTTTTGACCCTTACTAATGACGTCGTCTGTCGAGTGGCTCTTGGGAGGAAATACAGTGATCAAGGGGAAGGTGGAAAAGTGTTTAAGGAGCTTTTTGTAGAGTTTTCAGATTTAATGTCACGTCTTAATATCGGTGACTATATCCCATGGCTTGCTTGGTTTAGCCATGTTAACGGTCTGAATGGTAAATTGGATAATCTGGCTAAGCGGTTTGATGACTTCTTAGAAATGGTTGTTCAAGAGCACAAGGATTGTTCAAAGAGGACTGCACATGGACATGACCATGTTCATATTGACAACGATGCTAAAAGGGATTTTGTCGACGTTTTGCTTTGGCTTCAGGAAGATAATGCAGATGTGCCTGGGTATCCTATTGATGCTGTAAGCATAAAGGCTATTATCCTGGTACATACGAATCCCTACTCTTGAGTAACACTGTTTTAATCTCTGGCATCCTATTCATTTTTTTTATCATCATCAGAAACACTGAGATTTTTTACTTATATAGTGGTTGTAGATTGTTATATACAACCTTTAGTTCATAGAATTTCTCTAGTAATAATACAAGCAAAACATTAATAACTGGAAGTTAGTCTATAATATTCTTCTACCATACTTACTCAAATAGTTTAGAATGCTAACTTTACAAGTCTCTATCGAACTTATTGGATCAATGAGATTTCATGAAGTGGATATTTGATGAGTATATAGCTAAACTTATTTTTCAAGTCTTTTGTTAAAGATATTCTTTTCTTGTAGGATATGTTTGCTGCTGGCACTGATACCATATTTACATCCATAGAGTGGATAATGTCTGAACTTTTAAGGCATCCAAGGGTCATGAAAAAATTGCAAGATGAGGTCAGGGGAATAGCTGGAAACAAGACAGAGATAACAGAGGATGAATTGGTGGGCATGCACTATCTAAAGGCAGTGATCAAGGAAACCCTCCGCTTACATCCTCCAGCTCCATTACTAGTTCCTCATGTGTCAACACAAGATGTGAAAATAAATGGTTACGACATTAAGGCCAAGACACAGGTTATAGTGAATGCGTGGGCAATCGGAAGAGATCCAAAGTCGTTCAACAATCCTGAAGAGTTCGAGCCAGAAAGGTTCTTGCATAGTGCCATAGATTACAAGGGTGATAATTTCCAATATATTCCATTTGGGGCTGGCCGAAGGGGTTGCCCAGGAATTCAGTTTGCCTTGGCTATTAAAGAAATTTCTTTGGCCAATCTAGTGCACAGGTTTGATTGGACACTGCCGGAAGGTTTAAGCGGGAAGGACTTGGACATGTCTGAATCCACTGGTGCGAGCATACATAGAAAATATCCTCTTAAAGCAGTTGCTATTCCATATTCTTTCTGATATAGGGCATAGAAAAGAATTGTATTTCCATTTCAACGTTTGGATGAAACAGGAACTGCAATAATCATTGAGAAAATATCTTCAATAATACCGTGGCCTGTGCAATATACAGATTTTTCTAACATCAGGTATCATTGGTAGTGTATATGCGGGCGCGATACTGCGAGGTGCTCACAGAAGGGTTTTCTCCTTGGAGAACATGTTTTTACACATGCAGAAGCTTTGTAATACTTCAACTACTTTTCAAAGATTGGACAACGTATATAACACTCGGTTCTGTTGCTAGTGTTGTACAGTTGTACTTGTACCAGTTACCATCGGCCAGTGTTCGTGATATCCTAGTGGAGTTGTTGTTAGTGCCTCGGTGGTGAATCGGTAAATTAATATCAAATCATCTTCAAGAGTTTAACAACCTTTATTTTCTTCATCAAGATCATACCGTCAATGAGTTATGCATTAGAAGTTCTAATGAATATCTAAGACTAGAATTTATTTATTTATTTTTGTTTGTTTCTTAGTTTCCGACGTATGTATTGTCTTGGTTACTAAAGAACCTCTGCAACAGCAGGAAGCACCAAAGAAGAGAGGACACCGATTTTTCTCCTATGGGGTCCAAGAACAAGAACCCTAAACCCAAGCAAGTCATGAGCAATTAATTGCTCATCTTTCTGCACCTTCCAGCCGTAGCATTTAGACAAGGAGATTCTAATTTGAACATGGCCTATATTCTATCTCAATTCCATGATTTATTGGCTTGTTTTTATTTTGTTTTTGTGAAAGGAGAAATTTCATTTATAACCATGCATGTGAAGATGACAATTATACATCTACCAACTGTTCTCTCAAAAGATAGAATAAGACTTTATGGTGTATTAAGCATCGAACATGATACATATGCTAAACCACATATATTTAAAATTAACGCACCTGCAAATTCTTTTAATAGTGATGCTCAAGCCAGGACCAAAATCAATTTTGACGGCTCTGTTATGCAACCAAGTGGTAGTGCTGCTTTCGGCTTCATTATTGCCAGCGCTAACAAAATTAGTGTAGCCTCGGTTCTTTTGGTTGAAGCTTGGGCCCTTCGAGCTAGTCTTATAAAAGCTCAAGCGTTTAACTTTTCAAGAATTCAAGTTGAAGGTGACTCCCAGCTGACTATTAACTGGGTTCTGGGAAAAAATAGCGTCCCTTGGAGGCTCCTCTCTATCATTAGAGATATTGTTGTTGGATTTGAAGCAATCTTGTTCAAGCATATCTTCAGGGAAGCCAATAGTGTTGCTGATGCTCTCGCGGCTGTTGGTCATACCCTATCTGCTCCGAAGGATTGGGAAATGGCTCTTCCACCTCGTATTGATGTTTCTCTCAACCTTAATCTCTTCGGTGCCGGGTGCATCCGAGGATCCTCTCTCTTGTAATAATCAGTTTTGTATTTCAAAAATTACAAAATTAGAAGAAACTGTTGTAGGAAAATGGGAATTTGTCTACTCATTTCATTGATAATCCCCTATATATAGGGTGAATATTACAACGGTAATAGTAAATACATTAATGACAATAATGACTACCTAATTACCTCTCGTCAGTTACATTGACGAAGGCACATAATGTGTTTTTCCTTTAACACTCCCCCTTGTGCCGAGTCAGAGGTAAAATGGTGCATGTGGTGTTGCCTCATTAAAAACCTTGCCAAGTAACAAAAACCCAATGGGAGAAAATAAAACTTTGGTCGAAGGACAAAAAGAGCGCAACGCACCTATTACATTTGAAAACAACATGTATGTGCTAGACTCCCCCTGATGTCTGCACCTCCCCCTGATTTTTACATTAATCATGGGATTCTCCCTGATTCTTTCATTTGATCAAGGGAGCTTCAGTAACATTAGCATAGTTATGCATTTTCACATGTTTTTCCAAATATGACTTTGAGCAATGATTTAGTAACTAAATCTTGCCACATCGTCCTCAGATCCAACTTGATTTACTTTAATCTTGAGGATAAGGTTGTTCATGAACTGAATGCATAGGTTCATATTGAACATCAGGTTCACTCGTGGTATGACCTTCATATAACAAAATAGTCATAACTTCGTCTAGAGTATGAGTGAACCATTAAGAGATTTGAAATTGATCTGTGATAACAGATTTTCTTATCTCACCTTTAATGCGTTTTTCTTTACGCATAGTTAGCTATGACGTGGATAATTTCTTTATCATGTCACATTCTATGTAGAGATTGAATAAGCCCAAATCTTTCATATCTTTAATGAAAGAACGATTTGCGTTGCGTAGGCGCATAGCTAGACATAGCTTTACAAATTTACATCGAATGAGAGGTCGAGTCTTACATATTATGTTTAAGTACAATCATGCGTCATTGCACTTGTATAGGAATTTCATTTCCCAATACTTCTTCGTCATCTTCCTTTAGATGAAAAACGGATCTATTGTTAGAGTAAAGACTTCGACTGATCATGGGAATATCTGTAGGCCTCACATTATTCTTTAGAGTGCCTAAGCCGATTGATGGATGATCACCATCATTACAGTCCTTGAGTTCCATTTCAAGACTGTGTATTCCCAAAATCTTTTTCATTCTCAACTTAGGATTTACAATACACTGAGTTTCTCTTATTTCATTTAGAGTTCATATATATCCATAATGAAAACACAAGGGCATAATTCATTAATCCCTTTCCAATCAAGTAGTCACTTTAGTGAACGTTTCAATTTCTTTTGCAAACGTACTCATGTGATCTAGAGTCACTTGATTTGGGTGGATCAAGTCCGTTTAGGATCCTCATGTATATCTCTTAATTTAGATCCCCATAGAGATATATGTTTTGATCACTTTTCGTAAGCTGCATGTTCAGTTTTTCGGAAACTACCAAACTGACAAGGTAGTGGAGTGCAATGACATCCATTACGAGAGATTGTCTCATCGTAGTCCATTACGAGAGAATATCTCCTCGTAGTCGATTCCAGTGCGTTTTTGAGAGACCTTGGGCCATAAGGTGAGTCTGCATACTCTTATTCTCATTACGCATTCTAACAAAGATATATTTGATAGGGTTTATATTTGCGGTGTCGGCGTCACCTGCCCAAATACCTATCTCTTTGTTTATACTGGATCGCTTCTTTCCATTAGGCCAGTTTACTAAGTTGACATTTTTTAACGAAGTATGGTTCGATATTAGACTCATTATTCCACGTCCTCATGTACACTAGTGTAATGTGTTTGTAGAGATCTCTATACTTTAAGGATTGGTTCTAACATTTGAGGCGTCCCCCAATGATAACCACAATCCATAAATATTCTCATGAGACGGATTTGAGTATCACTGATCAATAGATCAGGTCGTGCCAAACTTGTTTTCTTCCTTTACACAAGTATGTATCGAACTTAAGGTGGCCTCCCCCTCTTCCTTGGAGAGCCACGGCCTGTGACACCATTTATGCCACTTATGGCGTCACCATGCCACCATTCATGGTGGCAGTGCAATACCCAATTCCTCTTGGGTGGTACCATGTCCTTTTGATAAAACACAATCCTTGCAGGTATATTTGCAGCAGGTTTATATGATCTCGTCACTTTAATGTATAAGATATCTACACACTTTGCTTTGTGTGATTTTAGGGATCGAGATGAGACACAGTGGGGACAAACCACGACAATTCCTGTCGTTCCACTTGAACATGCTTGTTCTTATCTCCCCCTAACGACGGGAAGACTGTCTCATCAAAGTGACACTCCGCAAATCTAGCGTTGAAGAGATTGCCTGTCAAGGTTTCGACATAGCGGACTATAGCTGGAAGTTCATATCCAGCATAAATATTTATTCATCTCAAGTAACCCATCATTGTGCGCTGTGGCGGCGCAATTTTGGCACATAAAACATTTAATGGAGCTCAAGGATTGTAGATCCGTGTCAATCCAAAAGACCTCAAGGATTACAAGTTCGTTTGAAATCCTTTAAAATCCTCACACATAATCACTAGCTATGGTGTAAATTGGTTCAATGATGATGGTCATAGATGAAAACGTAACACTGCATGCAAAAATTGCATAACCCAAAACGGAAGTATTGGTGTGCTTTACCAATATTAAGACTATTACTGTAGTCGTTTTCCGTGAGACCAATTGGGTTTTTATATAGGAATATGATGTCCATTACAAATCCCATATAATAAGCCATAAAATCATCACACCTACGGAAATTAACCCGGCCTAGGTGCTTTGACTTTCTAGCATAAGCAGCATATATTTTAATTGTGGATGGTGTCATGACACGTGACCAGCGTGTCGACACAACAACCAACACCCTAAAATATCTAAGGTGTCCGCAAGTTGGTTGAGTCAGTCCACTGAATCCTCTTTTGATTCAATATAACAACATAATGAGAAACTCATGTGTCCTTTGCATATGATGATCTCAATCATAATTGCTTTAACGAATAGGCTTTGAATGATGTACTTTTATCCATAAAATCACGACGGATAGGAGAAGCATAATAAGGTATAAATGCATATGCGTGTGCATCAAATATATTATAATGCCACATTGGGGGAGCGGCGGAATTTAGGAATTGAACATACGTCTTCAACCCTATATGATAATATTTGAGGATAAAATGTTCATTGATCGTCCTCAGATTCGTGTGTGAACCATATTCTTCTTGTGTTTGCTTCTATTTATCCAAAAATATGGGTGTCCATAGTAGTTTCTTTAATGTACGGATCACCATATCAAAGCCAATCTATGTCAGAATTCCAAAAGATCATTTTCTTATGACGTTGGATTTAATTAGCGGTTACTTAGAACCTACTAAGTTGACATATAATCTTCTCTAATACATTCGCAGTCATTTAGAGGTAATGCAAAGGAGCTCAAATGAATTCTCACTTGTGTCTTTTTCACATGAAAATCGTGGCGTAAATTTCTTTATAATGTGGAAAACAAAATTCAATTTTCTCTGATCGCATAAATTGTCAATTTGACATATGCTCAATATATACATCAAAACGTAACTCAAGTTCTTTAGAGTAAATCGATGGGTATTGTATTAAAAGGGTATTGTAATCCCAGTTAGGCAAGTGCATTATGAATCCCAAAGGAACATATATTTAGATTTTTATCACTTTCATTATAGTACTACAGTTCTTCAGTACTATTGTGCTATTTTTGTGATATATTAGTACCATTGTCCTTCAGTACTATTATTCTAGAGATCACATGGTGCGTTTCTTTGTCCACAGTTTGTTGTGTCATGCCTATATTATGATATGTTGTTTTACTTTATGCAATACTTTGCAAAGTTAGATGTAGAAAATTGAATCATGTATATTATGAATAAAATTTGAATAATCTCAATTCCTTTAGAGAAATTTCAAAAAAAATTAACATGCCAACGATTACATTTAGTCTTGTCCAATTTAGAGAGAGAAACTTTAAGACCAAAAGTCTAATTTAGAACAAAAAGTCGTATTTAGGCGTAATAGCCTTTATAAGGATATCTTGGATTGAGCCAGATCCTTTTTGCTCTTTTAATAGCTGCAATGATGAGATTTGTCATTTAACATATTCTTCCCAGATATTATGTTTTTAGTTGTAAACTCTTTTTCAATGTTATTGTTGGATATTGAAGATACTTTTCCAAAATCCGCGTACTCATATGATTCTTCATATTTATTGAAAGTCGTAGCTAATTCTTTGCTAGCTTATAATGTACGTATCAATAGTTCATTGAATTACAACAATGGCAGAGTGCTTCACTGCACATGACATGTCCACTATGTCATCTTTTAAATGTTACATTGTTTCCACTTACTTTTGGATGATTATATGAATTTTACGTCCATGGTAATTACCCTTTGTTTTAGGGTCGTTGCATTACTTTGCCCAATTTGTTCAAGAATATATATATATATTTTTCTAAGACCTTACATCGTCATTGCCTTTTGATTTAGGGTTATTGCATTACTTTGCAAAATGTGTTCCAGGAAATTTCCTTTTCTCATACCTTACATTGTCATTGCCCTTTGGTTTAGGGTTGTTGCATTACTTTGCATAATTTGTTCCAGAGAATTTCTTTGCTTATTTACATAAAGCAGTTTGCATAAATATACCATGCTCAAGCCTTAGTTGGCTCAGTAGGGGAATTTGACACTCAAGTTCTTCAGAGTCCAATGTATCAAAGTCAAACTGTGATGGTTAAACCATCTGTAAAATATAGGAAGAATAAAATGCATTAGCTTCGCGGTCTAAATGACATTCACGACAACTAATATAAACCAAGATACATTATGGTAAATCCGATGCTTTGTGAAATTACGTTATCACTGTAAAATTTTGGTTTCTCCGTTTTCATTGCATGTGAAGCTAATGAAATTCCATTATTGTTGCTTTTTACACAATTAATAAGATATCCATCTTGAAAATTTTTCAAGTAATAAAAATTGGATTTCAGGACCGAAATTTGTAATGGTCATATTTTTCTTGCTTGGTGAATATGCTTTATCACAATAGTTGGTTTGTCCATTTTATATTGTATTCCTCATGAGATTGCATTATCATGGCAATGCTCAAATTAAATAACATGTTAAATAAAAAATAATTATTTAACATTAAAAAAAATAGACATATAATGATCCTCAAATTTCATAAGTATATGTACGTCATGGTATAATAAGATAAGTTTGAGCATTATATCATTAACGATTTAATGAAAATGATGACTTTTATTAGATCTTACTTGTTAGTTTGCCAAATAAACTGCATATGAGACGATTGCTCGATCTCCGATTCCATATTGTCGTCGCATATTTATCGCCGCATCGTAATTGGTATGTCACATGAAAATAAACAATATTCATATGATTAGTCACTTTAATCATATATATTTCACATTTATCATATAAATTTAATAATTTCATATTGACGATGAAATTTGAAAACAGTAAATAGTCACACAATAGATATAAATTATTGTGTGGTAATTTCGAAAATTACCTTTGTATTTTACCCTCAAAAAAAATCCTTTTTTTCTTTTTTTCTGGTTGCACAGCTCCGGGTCAGGCCCGAAATGGGCCGGGTCGACTTCAATTTCTGCCGACGAATCTTTGTCGGTAGAAGAAGGAAGAAGCTTTTGCCGACGAACTGTCGTCGGTGAGGAGCCTCGAGTCCAGAATTCTGGGCTGCTCGGTGACTGGGTCGACTCGGCGGGCGGAGGAAAGTCCAACGGCGTAGGGGTCAGATCGAGGAGCCGCGCTGCGTATCGGCGGGGGTGCGGCGTCATCGGGATAGGGTGGCCGGATCGTGGACGATGCCTCTAGGTGTGGTGGCGGCCAATCGTCAGCTCTTCAAGGCTGGGATAGGCAGGCGGCGGCGCACTAGGGCTTCAAGCGAGGGTCTCGATCGGAGGTGGCGCCTTTCTGGAGGGGCCGGAGCGTTGGCGCTAGGCTGGGGTGGTTGGAGGCAGCGGCTAGGCGAGCCAGAAACTAGGCCGAGCGGCGATGGCCGGATCGAGCTGCTTTGGATCAAGGCTGCTCCGATCAAGGCTGGACTGATCTGGGTCCAGATCGAGGAGCAAGCACAAGATTATGGGGGGGGAACTAGGATCGAGGCCGATCGGAGGGACGATGCGCCGATTGGAGGCGAGCCGGTGGAGCAGGAGGCGTTAAGGAGGTCCGATCTGCAGCGCGTGTCGGAGCAGGGCGGAGCCGGCGTCGGGGTTGGATCGGAGTAGTCGAGGGGTGCCCAGAGAAAATTTCTGGGTGCCATGAGATTTTTCGATGCCTTGCCGACAAGCTTGTCGTCGGCAGAATGGGAGCCTGAGTTTTTCTTTCTTTTCCGACGACGAATTGTCGCCAGAAACCATCTTTGTCCTTCGTGCCGACAAAGTGGTTGTCGGTAGAAGGGGATTTCTGGGGGGCTTCTTTGTTGCCGGCGGTGAATTTTTTCAGGGCTTTGGTTTTTGGTTTTTTTTCTTTTGTTTTCAGATACAAAACCTAGGGTTTTTATTTTCTCTGGCTAAAGCAAAGTGCTGATAACGTGTTGTAGGAAAATGGGAATTTGTCTACTCATTTCATTGATAATCCCCTATATATAGGGTGAATATTACAACGGTAATAGTAAATACATTAATGACTACCTAATTACCTCTCGTCAGTTACATTGACGAAGACACATAATGTGTTTTTCCTTTAACAGAAACAACATATTTGAGTTTATTATTACCACCAACAGGCCATGTATTGATATTTCCCATACACAAGGAATCTACTAACTTTCTTTCATTTTGCCTTATTATAATTTTACCAAACTGCCCCTGACAACTTCAAATTAAACATAAAACTTATCTCTCTCTCTCTCTCTCTCTCTCAGCGCAGCAAAACTCCGCCTCTCCGACCTCAGCCGCTAGATCTTCTAAGTTCCATAGAAGCATCGTGGCTGTGTTGGCGGCCTTGGACATGGAGATGGCGGCAATGGTGGCGGCATAGAGGAGGATGGCGGCGAGGCGCTTGTCGAGGGTTTTGTCGAGGTGAAAGAAAGAGAAGGTGGCGGGGGCAGCGAAGGAGCAGGCGGGGCAGAGGAACGAGACAGGGTCTCCATGTTCGTGCTCGATCTGTTCGACACTGACTTTCTTCTCGGCCTCGGCGTGGGCGATGGCGGGGGTCTTGGACATGGAGGTGGCGGCGCAGAGGAGAACGGCGAGGCGCTTGTCGAGGTGAAAGAAGGAGAAGGCGGCGGGGGCGGCAGAGGAGCAGGCGGGGCAGAGGAATGGGTTTACGATTTAGGTAATGGTGAGGTTGGGGCAACACTTGTAGTCGACTCGAATGATTATCTCCTTAGATGAAAAAAGAGAGGGCTCATTCTCCAGCCTCATGTTCTCGGCCTCAATGTAAGCCTGGATATCCTAGAGGGACATAAGGTGGGCCTGGGCCGCGTCGGCGTCGGAGACGATGTGATAGAGAGGGGAGTAGGAGTCGGGGTTGTACTTCATGTGGAGAGTGATGGGGCGGCGTGTCTTGGTGCCACCGCCGACGTGGTTGAACTGGAATCCCATGGTGGTTGTCTAGCAGTTCATGACTTTATAGTTCAGATCTGATTAGATCTGGCCGGCAAAATCAGATGGAGTATATGGAGGTGGATTTTCTGAGGGTCAGTGGCATTAGAGGCGTGGTGGAGGACGTCGGAGGTTGATTTTCTGAGGGTCAGTGGCATTAAAGGCGCGGTAGAAGACACCGTAGGTGGATTTTCTGAGGGTCAGTGACATTAGAGGTACATATTTCAGAATGAGGTATTTTTTAGAGTAATTTCGTAATTTATGAGTTAACGGATTCTGTTAGTTTTGGATAGAAACACTGACTGTAATTTTAAAAAATAATATCGCTATTGGTAAATATGAACATAAAATTATAATTATGAGTAAAATCTCCTTAAAAAATAAATAAATAAAATAAAATAAAAAATCTATAAACTAAGCACAAATAATATGTATAAAGTTCAACATGTAAAAGTAAAATAGGGAATTTGTATGCTCATTTGATTGATAATTCCTTTTATATAGGGTGAGTATTATAACGGTAATAATAAATACTTTTATGACAATAGTAACTGATCGTTTCAGTTATAAGTATTGAATGCTAACTACATAATTTTCTCTCCTCAATTACATTAACGAAGGTATTCAATGTGTTTTTCCTTCAACACTTCTCCTTATGCTGAGTCAAAGATAAAATGGTGCATAAGGTGTTGCCTCATTAAAAACCTTTTCAAGTAATAAAAACTCAGTAAGAGAAAATAAAATCTTGGTCAAAGGAGAAAAAGAGCACAACACACTTATTACATTAGAAAACAACATGTATGTGCTAGACTCCCCCTAATGTCTACAACTCCCCCTGATTTTTATATTAATTATGGAATTCTCCCCGATTCTTTCATTTGATCATGAGAGCTTCAATAATCTTAGCATAGTTATGTATTTTTACATGTTTTTCAAATGTGATTTTGAGATTTGATTTAGTAACTAAATCTTGCCACATTGTCCTCAGATTCAACTTGATTTACTTAGATCTTGAGGAGAAGGTTATCCTTGAACTCAAAGCATAAGTTTATATTGAACTTCAGGCTCACTCGTTGTATGACCTTTGTATAATAAAACAGTCATAACTCCATCTAAAGTATAGATCATGCACGAACAATTATGAGATTTTAAAATTGACATGCAAAAGCATATTTTCTTATTTCGCTTTTGATGTGTTTTTATTTACGCATAGCTAGCTATGATATGGATAGTTTTCTTTTCATTATGTCATCTTCTATGTAGGGATTGAATAAGCTAAAATCTTTCATATCTTCAAGTATTTGAAAGAACCACTGCCGTTGCGTTGGTGCAGAGCTACACATAGCTTTATAATATTTCAACGAATGAGAGGTCGAGTCTTAAACATTGTATTAAGTACAATTATGTGTCATTGCACATATATAGGGAACTTTATCTTCCAACACTTCTTCATCAGCTTTCTTTAGATGAAAACAGATTTATCGTTAGAGTAAAAATTTTGACCGATCATGGGAGAATACGTAGGCCTTACTTTATTATGTAGAGTACCTAAACCGATTGATGGATAGTCACCATCATTACTGTCTTCGAGTTCCATTTCAAGATTGTGTATTCTCAAGATCTTTTTTATTCTTAACTTTGGATCTTCAATACAAATTACATCTCTTACTTCATTAATAGTCTATGTAAATCCGAAATAAACGCGCAATGACATAATTCACCATATCCCTTCCCAATCAAGTAGTCACTCTTATGAGTGTTTTATTTTCTTTTACAAACACGCTCTGTGGTCTAGACCCACTTGATATGGGCCGGGTGAATGAAATTCGTTCAGGACCTTCACATATTGATAGAAGCATAAAATGCGACGTTCTTAATGTGTTTTACCCTCGTTTATACTTTTCTTTGATCCTTATTTGTGTAGAATCGAGTCATTAGATAGAGTTATGAGTTTTTGGTAGAGCGATATTGAAAATGTGCTAAAAGTATAGAAAAAGGCAGAAAAATATTAAAAGCTGATTTATGAGTTCTAAAATATTTCGTTTGTTTTGTAAAACCTCGACTTTGCTTTTGATGAATTTTTGTTCTTTCATATGCAGTAGACATATTGAGAATTGACCGATGGAAAGAGTTATAACAATTGGAGCAACAGAAGATGCCAGGATTTACAAGAAAATGTCTATCGCAAATTCAGCAAGTTCCAGTAATTTTATGGACACATAACTCAACTTCCAGAATTTGTCCAGGACGATTCACAAGGAACTAGAAGGCATGCTATATATACATGGAAATCTCTATGAGTCTAGTTTTTACAGAATTTGGAATGGAATCAAAAACTGTCATGAGGAGAAAATTATGCCAGTCACAATGCCGGAAGGTTACTATCTGCCGAGAGAAAAGAACCTACTGCCCATTTTGGGGAATTTCTGTGTCATTGCACCAAAGGCCGATCCAAATGCATAAATCAAGAGTTTTTGAGCTAAATGAAGATTGGAGAAGACGGCCAAGCCAAAGACCAAGTGTAAATATGAAAAGAAGAAGTTCCCTAGTTCAAGTAGGAAATCTTGCCGGTTCTAGGAGAAGTGTTCCTAATCGAGCTAGGGAGGCTAGTGATAGGAGCACAATGTGCGACGATATTATATGTTTTTACCCTCATTTATGTTTTGTTTAACCCTTATTTGTCTAAGATAGAGTCATAATATAGTTTAGTATTAATTTGGTAGAGTTTGGCGAAAAGTTGGTTAAGAATCCGAAAAATGACTAAGTTTGAGGAATCTGGAAAATAATGCAAATTGTCTTTTTCGTGATTCTGAGATGACTAAAAATGTGACCTATCCTTGTCCGAATTTAATGAAATTTGGTGTGCTTATTATTCATATACTGAGGAATGTTGTGTTAAAATTTCAGATCAATCGGAGTTGGGAAAGTCACCCAAAAGATGGCTGCAACTTGGCAGTCCGAGCAAACCAATCAAGGGACTTCCAGGATTTTCCTGAGACCGTGTCCCAACTTCGAAAAATCATTCCCGATGACTCATAAGGAATTTGATCAAACTGTTTTATATGGTGGTAGCTATGTGTGTCTAGTTTCTCTGGGACTTGAAATCGCATCAATCGGAGCTCTGAGGAGGAAGTTATGCCGGATTTACTGGAGTAAGGTCATTCTGCCGGGAAAACAACAACTATCCCGGTTGCACAAGGAAAGCTTTCCTTTGGACTTTTGAAGCATGGATCGGATATTATGGACCTAAAGATATGTCCATACTAACTTAATAAGAAGATTCAAGTCCAAGATCAGGCCAAGAAGAGTCTAGAAGAAAAGAATTCAGATAATAAGAGAAAGAAAAAGAATCCTGATTAATTTCGGGAAAATTCCTGTGCACGTCTCTCAACTTCCACGGACTCTCCCGGACAGCTCACAATGAATCAGAATTCGAACCTTATATGGATAGAAAGCTACGGGAGTCTAGTTCCCAACCCAACTGGAATCACCTCAATATCTATTTTCTAGAGAAAGATATTCCATAATCTTCAGTCGAAGGTCAAATCTGCCAGCAGGATAAGTTTGAGAAAAACTAGGTTTTGTAAACCCTAGCTGCCTCCCTTGCCTCTATAAATACCACAACATAATTTCAGAATAATGATCTTCTCTTCCTCACTTAAACTTGCCGAAACTCTGCCGAATTCTCTCCAAAAATCCTCACCAAGAACATAGCCGAACCATCTTTCACCACCTTTCATAAAATCATTCCAATCATCAACACCAATCCACTTGCCGAATTCTTCAACAAGGTTGTCACTTGGATTGTAATTTTCGATGGCTTTAGTTTCTTTGTATTTATACATTAATTTGTCTATGAATTATGTATGGATTCTTGGTTCCGATTTTGGTTTTGTTAATTATTCATGGGATTTCCGGATTCTTGTTATATTGTTTGGTTTTCTTGTGTTTAATTACCGAATTATGCTTGTGATTTAATTGAATATGGTATGATGGGCAGTAGGTTTTTGCATGTTTTCTTGATTTAATTAGGTTTATTTCCTTAATTCGTGTGCAACCGAAGGAGATGTCTAGATGCATTCGACAGGCCATGAGTGTTGTCTAGATGTTGAATTCACTTGCCGATTTAATACATGTTGGATCATACGCGAAGTTGGTTTTAATGTGTATTTATCTAAGGGCTAGAGTAATTCTGGAAATTTACATGTCGAAGTGGGATGAGTGACGCCATACCTGCTAACATGTTCCAATTCGACGTATTGTGCTTATGTGCTATTTGTGTTTAATTTCTACGCGAAGTGTTGTTAAACCGATTAGTACCATGTTTAGGATTATACGCGAAGTTAATTCTAAATACTTGTGATGTTTTGAATAATTAGATATACCGCGAAGGCTCTAATTAAATTGGAACTTAGTTGATCTTGAATACGATATTTGCTTGCTGCCCCTTTTACTTGTTTTAATTTCGTTGCATGTGTAATGAGTCTTGTGTTTTGTGATTGTGTGGAAGATGTTGATCAATTGTAAATAATAATTTATGATTTAAATTTGTAAAAATCAGTAGGTAATTAGATTAAAATTCGACAAACCCCCTTATGTGCAACACTTTGTGTGATTGAAAGCCCTTGATTTCCCCGGATAGAACGATCCCTACTTGTCCTAACTACAATTGACAAAAGAAGGGTATTATGTGTATGAAGTTGTTTTGCAGGTACTTTGTGCTTGGATAATGTCTCTATCAATTTTTGGCGCCGTTGCCGGGGAAATTTAATAATTTTTGATTCATAAAGTGTTGTTTTGTAATTATGTATATTGCAGATTATTTAATTTTGCTATAGTTTTTGGGATATGTATAATAGAATTTTTCAGACATGTGTAAATAGGGATTTTCCGATATTTGCTTTTGGTTTTTGGTTTCTGTTTTGATTAATTGCCGATTATGTGATGTATATTGTGAATGTTGTTACACTTAGATAATTTCTAGGAAGTTGATAGTTTTTGTGTATGCTTTGAGTTTATTGTAGTTTCTAAAGTGTAACATGTAGGTGAAGCCTCTTTTGTTGATCATAACCAAAACCCTTCATACGAATGGTGCTTTGTTGAATCCGTTTTATGTAGATTGGGAAACGCGGGATACTTCCCCCCCCACGCATACAAGTGACATTTCGGCAATAGTATTACTTCTATGAGGTTGAGGGCGGTTTTAATCAACACTTGTAGACCGCTAGCTAGGGACCCGAGTTTATTTTACAAAGTATGGGGCAAGTTATTTTTCATTGATTGGTTCGAGGTTTGTAAAACTGGTTCTCAAGACCCACAGACTGATGTTCATTCTCTGTGAGTGAGTCGATAGGGGACTTGTCCTCCGTGGTTACCAACTTTGAGACCTGCCTGGTTCCTAAAGAGAGTTTACTCTCCGTGAATCTTAACGACACCGCCTTAGAAAAGTAAAATACGCTCGACCTAGCCAACTGCTTGTGCTGAAGCATCACCTCACTTTAGACGCTAGAAAATAACTTGAGCATATGTGAATCTATTTTTCTTCAAAAGATAAAATTCGTCTTTAATTTTCGAGGTATATCGGAATAAGCATGATACTACATTGGACTGTTTCAGCCCATTGCACTGTTATCTCCTCTGCTCCACGTACCTCAAATTTTAAAGTTGTGTGAATAAAAGATATTAGAAATTCTAAGTTTCGGCATTTACATACTTACATAATTCGATGACCTTAAGAACCAAGCCATTGTTGATACATGTATATTTCGTGTGATATATTGTATAAATAGCTAAATTGTTAGGGAGTTTTAAAAGTCTATTTATGTTGAGTTTGTTTTTGGTTTTGAGGGGAAGAGGAATAGGTAAGGTCACTAATGTTGATATTAGCCTTAACCCTTCATACTAGCGCTTGCGTTTTTATGAGGTTGAGGGCTGCTTTTATGCACTTTAGTGGTACTGACAACATAAGGTTCTCAACAGAGTAAGAGGCATTCATAGTTCGTTTGTTCTAATTTTGGTGTTGAGGTTTGTTTAACTAGATCTCAAGGCCCATAGACTGATGTTCATTCTCGGTGAGTGAGTCGATAGGGAGTTCGCTCTCCGTGGTGTCCAACAACGAGTCTTGCCTCACTCCATTGTTAGGACTTTCGTTCTAGCCTTCTGAAACCACGGAATCTTGTGTCTAGTCGATAGACCTAGGCCGCACGTCCACCGAGCTTCAAAACCTTAAATGAGTTTGATATAAGTAAATTTTTAATCTCAAAAGAAAACATTTTCTTGGTTTGAATTTTCGAGGTATATCGGAATAAGCATGATACTACCTTGGGCTGTATCAGCCCATTGCACTGTTATCTCCTCTGCTCCACGTACTTTGAAAATTCGAACAAATCATATAGCAATTTAACTAGGGATACATAAAACACAATCTTGATACTTCTTTCGTTTATACTTGTGAATTTTTCGTGTGATACATTTACATATTTAAATTTTCGTGTGATGCACTACATATTTGAATTTTCGTGTGATACATATACATATATTTATTTGAATTTTTCGTTGATACATACTTATATTTGTATGATACACACTTTTACCCCACACTTGTAATTTTTCGTGTGATATATTTTTGTGTGATATACTTACTTTTTATTGTGTGAAATACTTATACATACTTAAATTTTCGTTGATACTTACTTATATTTTCGTGTGATACTTTAACCCTAACACTAACATATACATTCTAACTTTACACAAATACTTTTATTTTTCTTTTTGAATTCCTTGGCTAAACAATTGATTTTCGAATAATTTCAGGTACATGAATGTCCAGTTGGTCATGCGACATTAGAGGCCGTTTGTATCGAATTGAAGAGAGACAATGTGATAATTCAATTCGCTGACAGATCTAGCAAATATCCCGAGGGATATGTTGAGGATGTTCTTGTGCAGGTTAATAATATGATATTTCCTGCAGACTTCTATGTGCTTCACATGGAAGAGTCGCCCCACAATTCAACTCAATTACTTTTGGGGCGACCATTTATGAGGACAGCAAGAACAAAAATAGATGTTGCAGAAGGCAACCTCACCATGGAGTTCTATGGTGAAATAATTGGCTTCAACATATTTGAAGCTATCAGGTTTCTGACTTAAAACCTTGCTATGTTATTGATGTAGTTGATTCTTTTGCACAGGTTTTGTCAGAAACTTTGGATCAATAGCAACTAGCTATTGAGCAAGGGGCCGGAATTGACGCATTAGGGGATGAGATTTCGATGGAGGCATGGCAAGATCTTGAGCCGTGCATAGTACAAGTAGTTGCCGAGCTAGAGGCAACACCCCACGTGATGAGGTCATGTCAATTTTTGTCAATTCCCATTTCCACTAATAAAATTCTACCATCTGTGGAACATGCCCCTATTTTAGAATTGAAGGTGCTTCCCAACCATTTGAAGTATGTATACTTGGGAGACGATGACACACTACCAGTTATTGTGTCATCACAGCTGAGTGAGCAGCAGGAAGCACGTTTGACTAGCATGCTGAAGAGAAACAAGACCGCCATTGGATGGACGTTGGCGGATATCAAGGGAATCAGCCCTACAACTTGTGTCCATAGGATCTTGCTTGAAGAAGGAGCCAAGCCTACTAGGGAGGGTCAGAGACGTTTACACCCCACTATGATGAAGATTGTGAAGGACGAGGTGATCAAATTGCTGGATTGTGGAGTCATTTATCCTATATCAGATAGCCAGTGGATTGCACATGTCCAAGTTGTACCCAAGAAGAGTGGAGTCACAGTTGTGAAGAATGACAAGGATGAGCTCGTGCCCCAACGATTAGTGACAGGTCATAGGATGTGCATCGACTACAGAAAGCTGAATGCTACTACTCGAAAGGATCACATGCCTTTGCCTTTCATGGACCAGATGTTGGAGAGACTAGCTGGGCACGAATTCTATTACTTCTTGGATGGGTACAGCGGTTACAATCAGATATGCATTCACCCAGATGATCAGGAAAAGACGACGTTCACATGTCCCTTTGGTACGTTTGCCTATCGACGCATGCCTTTTGGTTTATGCAACGCACCAGGTACATTTCAACGTTGTATTTACTCATTATTCTCTGATTATATTGAAAATATCATTGAAGTCTTTATGGATGATTTTAGTGTTTATGGAAAAGACTTTGATGCATGCTTAGAGAATTTGGAATTAATCCTGAGAAGATGTGTAGAAACTAACCTTGTGCTTAATTGGGAAAAATGTCATTTCATGGTAAAACAAGGGATAGTTTTAGGACACATAATTTCTGCAAAGGGTATTGAGGTTGATAGGGCAAAGATTGATATTATGCTTCACTTACCCTCCCCTACAACTGTAAGGGAGGTACGTTCGTTTCTTGGCCATGCAGGTTTTTATAGGAGGTTCATCAAGGATTTTTCGTTGGTGGCCAAGCCCATTTGTGCCTTATTGCAGAAGGATGTTCCATTCGTATGGGACAAAGGGTGTGAAGATGTATTTGTGAAGTTGAAGAAGCTTTTGACGACGGCCCCTATCATGGCGCCACCAGATTGGACATTGCCATTTGAGATCATGTGTGATGCTTCAGACTATGCAGTTGGAGCAGTGCTTGGACAGAGAAAAGAGAAGAAGCCAAACGTCATATATTATGCTTCTCGAACACTTAATGATGCTCAATTAAATTACTCTATTACTGAGAAAGAATTATTGGCTGTGATATTTGCTTTAGAAAAATTTCGTTCATATCTTTTGAATTCTAAAGTGATTGTATATTCTGATCATGCAGCCCTAAGATATCTGATGAAGAAGAAGGATGCTAAGCCACGCTTGATTCGATAGATTCTCTTACTCCAAGAGTTTGACATCGAAATCAAGGACAAGAAGGGGAGCGAAAATGTTGTGGCGGATCACTTGAGCAGAATTGTGAAAGAGGAGAAAACGTTGCCACTTCAGGAAACTTTCCCAGACGAGCAGCTCTTTCGAGTGGACACAAAAGAACCTTGGTATGCAGACATTGTCAATTATTCAGTTACTAAAACTTTTCCAAGTACATGTTTGCAGACAACCAAGACGAGGATAAAAAAGAATGCAAGACACTACATATGGGACGATCCATATCTTTGGAGGACTTGTAGTGATCAGGTTATAAGACGTTGTGTGCCACAAGAAGAGCATAGGCCGATCCTTGCATTTTGCCACAATGAGGCGTGTAGAGGACACTTTGGAGCTAAGAGGACAACCCTCAAGGTATTAGAAAGCGGATTTTATTGGCCCACGATTTTCAAGGATGCATACACATTTTGTATGACATGTGATAGGTGCCAAAGGACAGGTAACATTAGTAAGAGAGACCAAATGCCCCTAACTCCTATAGTCATTGTCGAAATTTTTGATGTTTGGGGTATAGATTTTATGGGACATTTTCCTTCATCTAAGGGCTTTCTTTATATCTTATTGGCTGTTGATTATGTGTCTAAATGGGTGGAGGCGAAAGCCACAAGGACTAATGATTCTAAAGTTGTTGCAGGTTTCTTGAGAACTAACATATTTTCCAGGTTTGGAGTACCTCGTGTGCTTATAAGCGATGGAGGTTCTCATTTCTGCAACAGAACAATTGAGGCTTTGCTCAAGAGATATGGAGTCACCCATAAGGTATCCACACCTTATCATCCTCAGACGAGCGGAATGGCGGAAGTGTCGAATAGAGAGATCAAGAACATATTGGAGAAAACTGTGGAACCATCAAGGAAAGATTGAAGTGACAGACTTGATGATGCATTATGGGCTTACAGAACGGCATACAAGACACCCATTGGGATGTCTCCATTTCGGCTCACATATGGCAAGGCGTGTCATCTTCTAGTAGAGTTGGAGCACAAGGCGTGGTGGGCAGCCAAGCAATTCAACATGGTGCTTGACAAGGATGGACTTCACAGGAAATTGCAGTTGAGCGAGCTTGAGGAAATCAGGAATGAAGCATATGATGCTGCGTTGATTTACAAGGAGAAGACGAAATTGTTTCATGACAAGATGATAAGAGGCAAAACGTTTCATATTGGTCAAAAAGTCTTGTTATTTCATTCTCGTCTTAGATTATTTCCTGGAAAATTGCGTTCTCGTTGGGTTGGGCCTTATATTGTTACTAATGTGTTTTCTCATGGTGCTATTGAAATTCAAAGTATTGAAACAGGAAAAGCGTTCAAGGTGAATGGTCATCGACTTAAGCCTTACTACGAGCCTTTTGAGGAGCACACCATTGAGGAGATACAATTTAGAGACGCACCAAGATCCTGATGATAAGGAGAAGAGTCTAGGCTGAGTAGACTATAAACATTAAGCGCTGCATGGGAGGCAACCCATTTCAACCAAAATTGTGAAGGAGCCGTCTACGAGAGTTTGAATTTCTAAACCCTAAACTCTTTTTGGTTGAATTGTATAAATGTGGAACTTGTGTGAATTATCATATGCTTAGAAATTACTACATAATTTTTGTGTAACATTGAGGACAATGTAATTTTCTAAGTGTGGGGTAGGGAATATATGTTTCACATGTTTTTGTTTTGTTTTGTTTTGTTTTTGTCTTTGTTTTGAGTCATAAAAAGAAAAGAAAAATAAAAAATCGAAAAAAAAAAATCAGAAAAAATTAAAAATTTTCGTTGCTTTTGTGTAATTTTTTGTTTTGTTTGTTTTGTTTTTGAGTTTTAGTTGCCCCTAAATAGTCTATGATGAATTTATCTTTGAATGCATAGATGATGGTTTTGCATAATCTTGAAAATAATTGTGAGTTTCATGGACTTTGAGATTTGTATGAACATTTGAGACTTGAACTTATTTGTGTAATAAGCATGTATGTTGTGTTGATTTTGTTCCATAATAACCTGTGTGAGCTTTGATGCCATATACTTTCCTTCTTGAGTGATAAAAATGGGCAGAATTTTTCAAAAACTTCATTATTCTTTGATTATTCAATGACTATGTGCCATAGCTTTTAATGAACTCTAGAATGCTAGAACTTGCTCTTGACAATTTTTTAGACTATTATTCATGAAATGCCTTGATTTTGAAAAGGATTGAAAAGATCATGTTAGGATTACCACCATTGCCAAATAAAGCTTATGCCTAATTTGTGCCCGTCGTGGGACTCCTTAGTTTTAACCCCTTTGAGCCGATATTGTGCCATTTTATTTCATCACTATGATACACTTTCCTTGAGCTTAGAACAGTTTATCATTTCCATTGTTGTCAAGACTTGGTAAAGTTTATTTGGAATTTGTTATTTGAAGTGATGTTATGAAGTAAGTGTGGGGTGAACTTGTCCAATTGCATGAAAAGAGTGTTGTTGCCGAAATTAAAAAGAAAAAGAAGAGAATTCGGACGGAAAAATGAAAAGAAAAATTGAGCCGAATAAAATGAAAAACAAAGAATATTTCGGCAATGAAGTGAAAAGAAAAATAATTGGATGAGTTCTTGTGGTGAATTTGGAGTTTTTTTTTTTACAATTGAAGGTCTATTAATATCATATTTGACCTTTGTTCATATTCACTATGTTATGGGGAAGAAAAGAATGAAGTTTGGGCCCAGCATGATGAAATTTGGCCTTTGGAGTGATGACATAAGGATTTATTGAATTTTGCTAAGTCTTGGTGACATTTTATCACCACTATCCTAAATGCGAATTCCTTATGCCAATCCCCATTATCACCTTTATGTTGATCTTTTCATGATTCTTGAAATAGGTAAACTTTGATTTGTGGAGACTTTTGTCAAGAGTGAGCATATGACTTTGGTTCATTTGTGCACATAGTTGTTACATGAAGTTTTTCCAGAAAATTGATTCACAAAGTGCTTTTATTTGATGAAATATGCGAGCTATTTGTTGCCTTACAATCTGTTCTCTTACATATACTATGAGTGAATTGCCATATCATGAGTGAAAAGAAGAGAGTATGCCTAGTGAGGAGGATGAAATCAATATAACATGTCATTGCTTGTGATTTTCGTTTCTTACTTGTTCATGCTTTGATACATGTCTATGACGCTCGGGATTTATGTGCTTACATTGAAATGCTTAACTTGAAAGCTATGTGTTTTAAAGATCCTGAGACAATCATTTAGGGGCAGTAGTTGAGTCTTTTTGTTTCTGTTTTGCTAAGGGACTAGCAAAGGATAAATGTGGGGTAGTTGATAGGAGCACAATGTGTGACGATATTATATGTTTTTACCCTCATTTATGCTTTGTTTAACCCTTATTTGTCTAAGATAGAGTCATAATATAGTTTAGTATTAATTTGGTAGAGTTTGGCGAAAAGTTAGTTAAGAATCCGAAAAATGACTAAGTTTGAGGAATCTGGAAAATAATGCAAGTTGTCTTTTTCGTGATTCTGAGATGAGTAAAAATGCGATCTATCCTTGTCCGAATTTAATAAATTTAGTGTGCTTATTATTCATATACTGAGGAATGTTGTGTTAAAATTTCAGATCAATCGGAGTTGGGAAAGTCACCCAAAAGATGGCTGCAACTTGGCAGTCCGAGCAAACCAATCCAGGGACTTCCAGGATTTTCCTGAGACTGTGTCCCAACTTCGAAAAATCATTCCTGATGACTCATAAGGAATTTGATCAAACTGTTTTATATGGAGGTAGTTATGTGTGTCTAGTTTCTCTGGGACTTGGAATCGCATCAATCGGAGCTCTGAGGAGGAAGTTATGCCGGATTTACTGGAGTAAGGTCATTCTGCCGGGAAAACAACAACTATCCCGGTTGCACAAGGAAAGCTTTCCTTTGGACTTTTGAAGCATGGATCGGATATTATGGACCTAAAGATATGTCCATACTAACTTAATAAGAAGATTCAAGTCCAAGATCAGGCCAAGAAGAGTCTAGAAGAAAAGAATTCAGATAATAAGAGAAAGAAAAAGAATCCTGATTAATTTCGGGAAAATTCCTGTGCACGTCTCTCAACTTCCACGGACTTTTCCGGACAGCTCACAATGAATCAGAATTCGAGCCTTATATGGATAGAAAGCTACGGGAGTCTAGTTCCCAACCCAACTGGAATCACCTCAATATCTATTTTCTAGAGAAAGATATTCCATAATCTTCAGTCGAAGGTCAAATCTGCCAGCAGGATAAGTTTGAGAAAAACTAGGTTTTGTAAACCCTAGCTGCCTCCCTTGCCTCTATAAATACCACAACATAATTTCAGAATAATGATCTTCTCTTCCTCACTTAAACTTGCCGAAACTCTACCGAATTCTCTCCAAAAATCCTCACCAAGAACATAGCCGAACCATCTTTCACCACCTTTCATGAAATCATTCCAATCATCAACACCAATCCACTTGCCGAATTCTTCAACAAGGTTGTCACTTGAATTGTAATTTTCGATGGTTTTAGTTTCTTTGTATTTATACATTAATTTGTCTATGAATTATGTATGGATTCTTTGTTCCGATTTTGGTTTTGTTAATTATTCATGGGATTTCCGCATCTTGTTATATTGTTTGGTTTTCTTGTGTTTAATTACCGAATTACGCTTGTGATTTAATTGAATATGGTATGATGGGCAGTAGTTTTTTGCATGTTTTCTTGATTTAATTAGGTTTATTTCCTTAATTCGTGTGCAACCGAAGGAGATGTCTAGATGCATTCGAAACTTAGATTGTAATTTTCGATGGCTTTAGTTTCTTTGTATTTATACATTAATTTGTCTATGAGTTATGTATGGATTCTTGGTTCTGATTTTGGTTTTGTTAATTATTCATGGGATTTCCGAATTCTTGTTATATGGTTTGGTCTTCTTGTGTTTAATTACCGAATTATGCTTGTGATTTAATTGAATATGGTATGATGAGCAGTAGGTTTTTGCATGTTTTCTTGATTTAATTAGGTTTATTTCCTTAATTCGTGTGCAACCGAAGGAGATGTCTAGATGCATTCAAAAGGCCATGAGTGTTGTCTAGATGTTGAATTCACTTGCCGATTTAATACATGTTGGATCATACGCGAAGTTGGTTTTAATGTGTATTTATCTAAGGGCTAGAGTAATTCTGAAAATTTACATGTCGAAGTGGGATGAGTGACGCCATACCTGCTAACATGTTCTAATTAGACATATTGTGTTTATGTGCTATTTGTGTTTAATTTCTACGCGAAGTGTTGTTAAACCGATTAGTACCATGTTTAGGATTATACGCGAAGTTAATTCTAAATACTTGTGATGTTTTGAATAATTAGATATACCGCGAAGGCTCTAATTAAATTGGAACTTAGTTGATCTTGAATACGATATTTGCTTGCTGCTCCTTTTACTTGTTTTAATTTCGTTGCATGTGTAATGAGTCTTGTGTTTTGTGATTGTGTGGAAGATGTTGATCAATTGTGATCAACATCTTCCACACAAGTAATATTGAAAATTCCATTATGGAGTCTATGTTATGTGAATCTATGAAGAAATCGGAAAAGAAATCTATAGACAAAATGAGAGAATCACAAGAAGAATCATGATTAAACTCGGATAAATTCCTGTGCACATCATTCAACTTGCACGGACCCTCTAGGACAGCTCACAATGAACCAGATTATAGAAAGCTACGGAAGTCTAGTTTTCAAATCAATTAGAATCACTTCAATAACTATTTTCTAGAGGGAGATATTTCGTATTCATCACACAAAGGTCATATCTGCCAAATCAGGATTCCTTAACCTAATTGGATTCAATTGCGGTCGATTTTCTCCCAAAACTTCCTCTATATAAAGCACGACTTGTGGACAGAAAAATCATCACATCTTGTACACAAACACAAGTCTTAAGCTCTACCAAATATTTTACCATAGGAATATATAGAATAGCAAGCCGAAATTCACTCCACCACCACTTCTAATATCTTCCACCCGATTCATGTTCTAAAGACTCGGAATGAGCAAGCACCTTTTCGCGCATTAGAGATACCGTTGCGAGTAGTTAGAATGCGTGATCCAAACTCTTCCATCTCTAAGGCTTGATATTTTATAGTTTTACAATTCTTTGTCTATGAAGGTTGTATGTTTTTATTGTATTTATATGTATGTCTATGTATGTATGTATGCTTTGAATGTTTGGTTTTTACATGTTAGATTTGTGTTGAGTCTTATTCTTGTATTCATGAAGTTTAAGTTTCGGATTCAGTAACTCTAAGTAGCATGTAAACGTAATATGTAGTAGTCTTAGGTTAGGTTATAGGGAAGCATGTTTTGATTTCATTCTCGTCTCATACTTGGTTTATTCTTTAAATTCGTAGGCAACCAAGATTGTCGTTCTATACAAGTGCAATGTATTTTGGTGGCAATCTTACATGTCGAAATTAAGCATAGGTCGAGTCAAACGTGACAGTGTCTTGATTTATGTCGATTTTCTAGGACTAGAGTAGTTTAAAGAAATTACATGTCGATGCGAGATGAGTGACGCCATACTTGTGTCTTGAGCTAATTAGACTAGATTCCTAGTACATTTAATTGATAGGAAATTCCTGATTATTCGAGATACTTGATGTAATGCCTATATAAAGGCCTCCTTATCAATGAATAAAATATCAATTTACATTCTATCTTTTTCTCGTAGAAAAAATATGAAATTAAAGGATGTGTTCTTCGATCAACTTTGTTCAATTGTTCTTTCCCATGGTCCTCGGATTCTCCCTCAATATACACATAGCAGCAGGAATTTACCATATTCAAATTATCATGACTAGGCAGTCTAATATCATTCCCATTAAAACTTCTCTAACCATGAAATAAACCCATCTTTTATGGCCTTCTCTAGAAAGAAAAAGAAAATCTCACAATTCGTTGATGTTCAACCCAACAAAATGATATCTAATCAATTGTTGATGTTCATCTTCTTATACCCAACAAAATAAATGATGAATAAACATCTCAGCAATCATCTTTCGATGTTCGTCAAGCCAGCAAACAAAAATTTGATCAATTTGTCGAAAAGACAAGGAAAGACATGAAGACTACCGCTTCAGTTTCAACTTTCAACACTTCAAATTTCTGACCTTTATCTAAGAAATTGTTATTCTGAAACATCAATTGATGGAATTGGGGGAGATAGATTAATTTCAAGCTAGTAGATTGTTGATGCCTAAGAATCCAGCTATGATGCCTAATTTGTTATTCAAACCCAATACTTCAAACGATTATTATACTTGTAACCATCACGTCACGTATGTGGACCCAAACGACATTCACTCACTTGGAACTTACGAGAACGGGTGTGGTGTACAAGGTAACGAAATTGCATGAGACCTTTTATAAATTTTAGACTCGTTGGTAATTTTGGACATGAGACCGAAATTCATGTCCAACGACCTAATTCTTAATATGGGTAATTGAAGAAGAGATAACCTTATTCTCCAAACTTTATTTATCAATCATAAATAATTTTATTTCCAATAGTTCATTTTAAAACAAAACAGCCTTGCACCCTTTGTACAACAGTAATTTTACTGTAGCACCAAGGCTTAATCACAACAACAACTTCAACCCAAGTCATGGTGGAAAATCTACCAGAGCTGTCTCATAATCATCTTTAGATAAAAGTTGTACATTCAAAGAGGCAATAAAAGATCTGATACATGTTTTTAACCGAAGTACATCTTTACACAGCAGTAAGAACCTCCAATCAAGATTCCTTTAGCTACTGGAATTGTATATAAATAGCTACTTGTACTAAACAGAAAGAGGCAGCAGGATGGAGGATGCTAGCTAGCAAGCTCTCTAGCACTCTTCTTCTCTCATGTTTCATATTTCCCTAAATCCATCCTTAGTTTTCCATCATTCCCAACTCACCTAAGTCCCAAAACCTTTATTTCATGAACCAAAACCACCGTAGCCATTGTTGGGATCTCTTCTTTTTAAATTTATGTTTTTCTAACTCCCACACTATACACATTTTGCTAAGACCTTTATTTGAAGATAATACATAACAAGGTAACTGCCGTGAATGAGATAAGAGCTGTCGGGAGGAACACAACAACGAGTTTCCTAGGATTCTTAATCTTTCAAGACTTGACTTGTTGAGCCTAGTCTTCACTAACTCTAACAAGGGCATGAGTTTCTTGGTTTAGCCATGGTGATTTCCTTGCCGTACAACCCCGACCAAAAACACCCCCAAGTCCTCAACATAGATTAATTTGCATATATCACTCCACATTTTGGACTAAGAGAGATTGAATATGAGAGAGTGCAAGAGAGATTCATATTCACCCAATGAGCAAGTGAGATAGATGAGTATTAAAGTGAATGAACTATTTTACCCCTGAAAAGGTTAACAAAGTTGTTGTTAGCAAGGTGTTAGAAATATAATAATACACTACCAGAAAAAAGAGTTTTCCCGACGAAAAAAAAACGGCCGACGACTAAAAATTTTCGTCGGTAATTCCATAGAATGGCCGACGATTTTATTTTTCGTTGGTGGGAAAACAAAATCGTCGGCCATAGTGTAACCATAGCCGACGATATTGTTTTTTCGTTGGTATAAACAAAAATCGTCGGCTATATTATATTTCAGTCGACGATTTTGGATTTTCGTCGGCCTTTCTCTGCAACATTAGCCGACGAAAACTTTTGCAATTTTGGCCGACGAAATTGACATTTTCGTCGGCTATAAGTCTATATATTTTCAGATCTAGACAGCAGCTGCTCATTTAAAAAAAAAACAAAAAAAAAAGGAAGAAAGAGTGAAAAATCTGTGGGTATTGTTGAAATCCGTCCTCTCTTACATTGTGGAGCTATATATAGGTACGTATATGTGTATATATGTTGATTTTGAGTTTTAGTTGAGTTGATTTTGAGTTTTAGTGATTTTGAGTTAGTAAGTGATTTTTTGTTTTGTTGTTGTTTTAGTGTTAGAATGTATGTATATATGTTGATTTTGAGTTGTAGTTGAGTTGATTTTAAGTTAGAGTTTAATTATGTGTTTTAATTTGATGTTATTTTAATTAGTGTTAATATATATATATATATATATGTGTGTGTGTGTGTGTGTGTGTGTGTAGGGGTGGGCGCGGGCCGGGCCGGGCCGGGCCCAAAAATCACAAAGCCCGACCCAAAGCCCGAACCTCTCGGGCCGAGCCGAGCCGGGTTTTTTTGAAGTCGAGGACCGGCCCGGGCCCGAGCCTGATGGGCCGAGCCGGGTTTTCGGGCTTTTTCGGGCTTGGCGTGGCCAGAGAGAGGCGATCGGAGAGGAGGCGAAGCGGGGGGGCGCCACGACGGGAGGGTCGGCGGAGACCTGGAGTTGGCTGGGGGCTGTGCGGGGAGGAGATCGGCGATGCGGTCGGAGGAGAGGTGAGGTCGTCGTCGGGCTTGAGACGAGGAGGGGGTAGGGGTTGAGAGAAGAAGAGGAGGGGGGCTGAGAGAGAAGGGAGGGTGGTTGAGAACAGAAGAAGAGAAGAAGAGAAAAAGAGAAGAAGAAGAAGAGGAGAGAAGGGAGGGTGGTTGAGAACAGAAGAAGAGAAAAAGAGAAGAAGAAGAAGAGGAGAGAAGGGAGGGTGGTTGAGAACAGAAGAACAGAAGAAGAGAAGAAAAAGGGGGGCTGAGAGAAGGAGAGAAGGGAGGGTGGTTGAGAACAGAAGAAGAGAAGAAGAGAAAAAGAGAAGAAGAAGAAGAGGAGAGAAGGGTCGTACAGAGAGAGAGGGGGGCGGCGGCTGTGGTTGAGAACAGAAGAAGAGAAAAACTTTCTGATAATTTTTTTTTTATATATATATATATATATATACAAAGTCGGGCCGAGCCGGGCTTTCGGGCCTAAAAATATTCAAACCCGAGCTCGGACCGAAAATATCATTTTCGGGCCGGTCCTAAAAATTTTCGGGCTCGCGCCCGTGTCGGTCTTTTTTCGAGCTTTCGGGCCCAAACGCCCACCCTTATGTGTGTGTGTGTGCATGTGTGTGTGGAGTTTAATTATATATATATATATGTTAATTAATGGTTGTTGATAGTGTAATTAACTTAAATAATGGTTGATATATAGTGTAACTTAAATAATGGTTGTTAATGGTATATATATATATATATATATATATATATATATATGAGTTGATGTTGATAATAATATATATTGTAATGTAATTAATTATTAAGGATTTATATATATATATATATATATATATATATATATATATATATGTATGTACGTGTTAATTAATTTCTTATTAATTAAAGTTATATATATATATATTATTTTCAGGCTATATATATATGGATCCGGATAAGAGTTGGATTTCGCTTCCAAGGCATGACCGATGATACACTACAAGAGTTGTGAATTTTTTGCATTTCGTCTAGGAAAATGCAAATGGGAATGAATACCATTATTGCCCGTGCAATAAATGTAGGTGTCGCAGTGATATGTGTCGATTTCCGATTATGACAGTATGGGAGCACCTAAAGAGTAAAAGGTTTTGGCCGAAGTACACGCGTTGGATATATCACGGTGAGCCATCATTAGATGGATCGCATGATCATGGGCAGTTTTTTTAGGCGGGCAGTAGTAGTACATCCAACGATCCAACAATGGCATTCGTCAACGACGTGTTTCCTTTTGAAAGCGGTGTACGTGGGGAACAATATATGCATGACCCGGTGCAGCCCTTCCCACAAGTTGTCAACACTGCTGCCTTTGACAAGTACAACAAACTGATTGCATTGCAACAGACCCCTGTGTCTTCAAGTTCTGAGAAGACAGTTCTTCAAAGTATGATAGAGGTAATGAGGATTAAAGTCGAGACAAAATCGACTATTAGGCAAGTGGATGAATATCTACAGTACACTTCTTCGTTGTTGGAGGAGGGTCATCGTAATCCTACCAATCACCGTAAGGTCCGAAGTATCCTCAAAGATCTAGGGCTTTCCTACATTAAGATCCATGCATGCGCATTTGACTTCGTTCTCTTCTGGGGTAAAGATGCAGAAGGGAATGACCTTGCTAGCCTTGACGCATGTCCGATATGTCATTCTGACCGATATAAGTTGACGGGAGCAGGCAATAGGAAACCTGTGAAAGTGCTTCGGTATTTTCCGTTGAGAGATAGGCTTGAGCAGTTGTACATGTCAGAAACCACCGCAAAAGCTATGAGATGGCACGGTGAGCGGGACGCGGGAGACGCAGATATCATGACACACATCTCTGACGGAGCGGCTTGGAAGCATATAAACAATGAGTTTCCTCATTTTGCGTCCGATGTCAGAAACGTCAGGCTCGGGCTCTCAACCGACGGGTTCAACCCTTTCGGCACCATGAGTCTTTCATACAGTATATGGCCGGTGGTTTTGGTACCTTACAACCTTCCTCCGTGGATGTGCATGAAGAAGGAATATAATATGTTGACGTTGTTGATTCCGGGGCCTTGTTACCCAGGGAAATGTCTCGATGTGTATATGAGACCATTGATTGAAGAGATTAAGGTATTGTGGGACGTTGGTCATCCCACTTTTGACAAGTACAAGGAGGAGACGTTCCAGATGCATGCCATGGTTATTGGTACCATCAGTAATTTTTCTGCTTATGGGATGTTGTCGGGCAGCGTTGCTAGGGGATACAAGGCTTGTCCAGAGTGCCTCAGCGATTATGGGAGCACCCCTCATTGCAACAAGATATGCAGAATAGATTATCGTGTGTTCCTTCCGGCGGATCACCACTGGCGTTACGAGTCCGCCGCATTTGATGGAACCGAAGAACACGGTGGTCCTCCCAGAAGATGGACGGGAAGAGAAATTTTAGCAGTGCTTAATGAGTACGATTTTGGGCCCCTCAGCAATCATCCCGATATTGTAGCGGAAATACCTGAAAGACCTGAGGAGTACAAATTCTGGACACATAAGAGCATATTGTGGGAACTCCCGTACTGGTGTGAGTTGCTGATCCGTCACTTCCTAGACGTTATGCACGTAGAAAAAAATGTTTCTGAAAGTGTGGTGGGCACAACGCTGAACTTGGAGGGGAAGACGAAAGACGGTCCTAAGGCTCGCACTGATCTGCAAAACATGAATATCAGAAAACAACTATGGTTGAAACAAGGGAAGAGAAAAATGCCTCAAGCTCCTTACATCGTCAAGCCTGAGCATAAATCAGAAATTTTCCATTGGATAAGTCGGGCCAAGTATCCTTCAGGTTTTGCTGGAAATATAGCCAACTGTGTGAACAGACAATTCAACAATCTTTACGGGTTGAAAAGTCATGACAATCATATCCTGCTACAACGTCTCTTCTCTGTTTTCATTCGACCGTTCCTTCCCCGTCACGTTGTGGAGCCGTTAGTAGCGTTGACAAGATTTTTCCAGAAGGTATGCACAGGGAAGTGAGAAAATCTGACCTCCGGGAAATGCAACAAGACATCGTTCAATATATATATATATATATATATATATATATATATATATGGTTTCAAATAATAAAATGGTTAACCATTTCAAATAATAATAAAATGGTCAGTCTTGTTTTCAACTCATTGAACGCTTCCTCGCATTTGTCGGTCCATACAAACTGAACATCTTTCTTGGTCAACCTGGTCAAAGGACCAGAGATGCTAGAGAACCACTCAATGAACCTCAGATAGTACCCAGCTAGAGCGAGAAAACTACTAACCTCCGTAGTATTTTTGGGGCGACCCCAACTCATCACGGCCTCAACCTTAGAAAGGTCCACCGAAACTCCATTCTTCAAAACCACATGACCAAGAAACTTGACTTCCTCCTTCCAAAACTCACACTTCTCGAACTTGACATACAATTTAGCCTCTCTAGAATCCACATCACAATTTGCAAGTACTCCTCGTGCTTCTCCAAGAACTTAGAATAAATCAAGATATCATCCACGAATACTACCACAAACTTATCCAAGTACTGATTGAAAATACGGTTCATCAGGTCCATAAAAGCTGCAGGTGCATTGATCAGACCAAAGGACATGACGACAAACTCATAATGCCCATATCGTGTCCTAAAAGCGGTCTTAGGGATGTGCTGCTCCTTCACCCTCAACCGATGATAATCAGACCTCAAATCAATTTTAGAGAACACTACTGCTTCTCTGAGTTGGTCGAACAAGTCATCAATCATAGGCAAAGGATACTTGTTCTTGATGGTCACCTTATTCAACTACCGGTAATCCACACACAACCTAGATGAACCATCTTTCTTATTCACAAACAACACCGGAGCACCCCAAGGAGATGTACTGGGTCTTATGAACCCCTGCTTGAGTAGCCCCTCAATCTGAACCTTCAACTCCTGAAGTTCATTTGGTCCCATCCGATACGGTGTCTTCGACATTGGCGCAGTACCTGGTACCACATCAATGACGAAGTCTACTACTCTTCTAGGAGGTAATCCTGGTATCTCCTAGAATATATCACTATATTCGGAAGCAATTGCAATGTCCGCAATGGCTACCCCACTACTATAGACTCAATTTATGCCATGATTCCCTCCAACATAGTATTATCTGACTTGAGTCACTGGTTGTCCGGGAATACGAAAAGACATTACCATATCAAAACAGTCAATCAACGCATGATGCGGCCTCAACCAATCAACTCCCAAAACCACATCATAAGTGTGGTCTGGAAGCACAATCAAGGATGCAGAGAACTCTCTACCTCCAATCACCATGGGTCAAGCTTCACAAATCATCCCAAGCTCAAGAGAAACACCTAAGAGTCATATGACACACAAAGATCCGGCAAGAGGCGTAGGAACCAATCCTAGTACCTCTACCACAGAGCTGGATATAAACGAATGCGATGCACCCGTATCAAACAACACTCTAGCAAGGTCATTAAAAACATATAATGTACCTTTTACTCATGTGCCTCGCTGACCAATGGCGCACACCCTAGCCTGCCCCGTAGGTAACTGCCCATGCTGGTTCCCATGGCCGCCAGGTTGAGGATGAGTACAATCCCTAGCAAAGTGTCATGCCTGCCCACATTTGTAACAGCCCTGCCTCGTAGGCTTCGTGTATGCGACAGCCCTATGGCCCATCTATCCACAAGAGTAGCATGTCATGGGTGCCACCTACCTAATAGGTGCGGCTCTAGCTGGAGCAGCCACCCTGCCTGGAGTCTGCTGATGAGTCCGATGTTTCTTCCAAGGTCCTCCTCGGTGGCCTAAACCACCACTCCCTACAACAATCTTCCCTCTTCCCTGGGACTCTCTCAGAGCTACCTCACTAGCATGGAGCTTGGCCTCCTGCTCTAGGCGCACGGGACTCGCATACATCCCCACCTTGGAAGAGAGGCAAACCCTAGGTTCTCCCCTATATAAATCCAATGAATTTCTCATAAAATGTGTCACATTCCAAAGCAAAAACTCTAGCCAAAGCTATACCAAAATTTCCAAAAGTCCTACACAAAACACAAACCTGAAACACACCTCCACCTTCATCGAAAAATCCCAAACCGTGCCACCATCAATCCCCATCGGATCAACACAAAATTGCTGCCCCAAAGGTGTCTACAAAGTGTGATCTACTCCCTACTCTCGGTTTTTAATAGTTCTGTGTAGCTATGCTTAGTTTTGTCTATGAAACTTGTATGAATTTTTTGTTTCAATTTGCATGTCTATGTGTGAAACGATTTGAATGTTGGTTTTATGATTTGTATGTTAATTTCGAGTTTCAACTTTTCTTAAGGGATTTAAAGGTTAAAATTCGGATTGCATGCTAATGAATAAGGAAAAGATGTAATAAAGTAGTAACTAGACCGGCAAGTATGTTAACTTAGTTGTAGTTTCGATCTTGGTTTGTTCGTTTAATCCGTGTGCATAAAGATTGGTGGTCTAATTGAGTCATGACTTTTAGGGTATTAATCTCATTAGCCGAAAGTTTACATAGGTTAATCTACATGACAAGTAGTCTTAATTTGTGTAGTTTCACTAGGGATCGAGTGGTTTAAAGACCTTAGCATATCGATGTGAGAAGAGTGAAAGCCTTACTTGCTAATAGGTTTTCAACTAAAAAGACCTTGTGCCTAATTGCTTTGCATGTTTGTTTTCGACGATAAGTGTTCTCAAATATGTTTAGTATAACTTTAGGGTTAGACGATAACTTAATCTTGAAGTACTTGAGAGTCTTAATCGATTAGTAAACCGATAAGGAGCTAATTAGGTTGAAGCTAAGTCGAGTCTACATCATTTTAATATGTTGCCGTGAGTCTTGTTTGCTACTTTGTTATGTGTTTTGATTACTTTCGTGTTATTGCTTTGTGGAGGAATGTCGACCAACATGTACATAATAACTTAGGTTTATTTTATGTTTTTAAATTCATGTCTAGGAATTTAGAGGCAGCTTTGCTGCCGAGACTTTTATCCCCATGATTTCGTATGTGAATATGTATATATGTATATTAGTGTGACAATTGTGTGCATATATGTGTTGTTTTGTATTAACATTCTCATGTTTCAGGTACCCTTAATCCCCGGCTAGAACGATCCCTACTTATTCTATACTACTAACGATTGTAGGGTTTATCATTGCTTGACTCGCTTCGGCGAGCCCGTCAATTTTTAGCGTCGTTGCCGGGGATTATAAAAGCTTGAATTGTGTGAATGTGTTGTATATAAAGTTGCTGGAAATTTTTCATGTAAAGTTGTAAAGTTTGTAATTTTCGGTTTTATTGAAGATTTGTAAAGTAGAAATATGCTTCGGCATGTAGAGTTTAAATTTCGAAAGTTGCATGATGTATAAAGAATGTATGTGTGTAATAACTTAGTTTAATTTCTAGGAAGTTGATAGTGTTATGTATGCTTGAGTTTATTGTAGTTTCTAAAGTATAATATGTAGGGAGAAGCCGCATTTGTTGGTCTTAGCCTTAACCCTCCATACTAATGATGCCATGTTAGATTCGTCTTTTATATAGATTGGGAAACGTGGCCGTGCTCAATGTTGGAAAATGGTTCATCGTTGGCCCCCCACGCATACGAGCGATAACTTGGCAGATCCATTTTTATGAGGTTGAGGGCGGCTTTGATCAATACTTGTAGACCGCTAGTGACCCGAGTTTGTTTTACAAAGTAAAGGGCAAGTTATTTTCATAAATATGGTTCTCAGGTTTGTTTAACTGGATCTCAAGGTCATAGACTGATCATTCTTCTCGATGAGGGATCGATAGGAGGTTCGCCCTCCGTGACCACTAAACGAGTCATGTCTGGTTCCTGTAGGGGGTTCGCCCTCCGTGAATCTTAACGACACCGTCTTTGACAAGTGGAACACGCTTGAACTAGTTGATAGCTTGGGCCGAAGCATCACCTCACTTTAGACGCTAGAAGATAACTTGACATATGTGATCTATTTTCTTCAACATAAAACAAGTTGTGTGGTTCAAACTCTTGAGGTATATCGAATTAAGCATGATACTATCGGGGGCTGCATCAATCCATTGCACAGTTCTCTCCTCTGCTCCACATACCTTGAGAGTTAGAACAAATCTTAAAAGAAATTAGACTTAGAAATTACATGATCACATTTTAATTTTCAAAATTTTTCTTTCTTTGCTGATGCTATGTTCTTCTTTGCTGATTCTTGTGTATGTGTGCCATTGATTGAAACTTGTTTTGTAATCACCAATGCCGTGGCTTGTAATGATGTATATTCTTGCTTTCTATTTCTTTACGAAGTTCTAACTTGTTTCAATGTTGTAAATTTCAGAATAATCTAATCTTTAGACACGAGATCATAGAGGCCGCTTGCAACGTTTGAACCAAGAACTCGCCATCGGGATTGTTGCTCCGTTACCACCATCCGAACCTTCAAGCTCGGCATCCTCACCACCAACGTCACCACCTAGCTCGGCATCATCTAGTCCGCTCTCCATCCTTCATTTCGTCTTCGTGTGATCTTCAAGGGCCCGAATTTGAAGCCTTTGCCGAGCCTATTATTGAGCAAGTGATTATGACTTCGATAAGAGCCCAAAATGGTCATGTCACCGGAGGAGGAGGAGCTGCACCTTCCAATATCACTTACCTTCCTTTGGAAGCCGATAAGACCGGTGAGATAGAATTGAGGAGTGGATTCCTTCACAAGTTGAAGTCGTTTTATGGAATGCCAAGTGAGGATCCCAATAAGTACTTGCAATGGTTTAACTTCACCACCGAGAGCATGTGTCCACGAGGGACGGACTTGCAACACTTCAAGATGAATGCTTTTCCGTTCTCATTAGAAGATCAAGCAAAGGAGTGGTTGTTTGATGTCCCTAATGGCCGAATCACTTCATGGAATACAATGGTGGATGAAGTTTTGCTCAAGTACTTTCCCGCTTCACGTATCACGGATTTAAGGAAGCAAATTACAAGTGTGAAGCAAGCCGGAGATGAAACTTTCTTCGACTACTACAAGAGGTTCAAGTCCCTCGTCTCTTTATGTCCGTCGCATGGCATTAGTGATGGACTCTTATTGCAATATTTCTATGAGGGATTGCTCGTAATGGAGAGGGAGTTTCTTGATTCGGCCGCGGGAGGTAGTTTCTAAGTTGAATGCCGCACCGGCAAGGAACTTGTTAGAAGTTCGTGCTTTGAACAACCAACAATTTGGCATGGCACGAAACAATGTCACGAGGAATGAGAAGGTACATGAGACGTCCTCAAGCTCAAAGTTGGAGGAGAAAGTTGATAAGCTTGCCGACTTGGTGAGTAGCATGATGAAGGGAAAGTGTGCCATTGTGTGTGGCGTTTGCACCGAGAACCATGAAACCGAGCAATGCCCTCAATTCGGTTCGAATGAGGGGGTAGAGGAGTGCAATACCATTGGTTTTCAAGGAGGACAAAGGTACAGGAACTTCAATCCGAGGTTCAATGATCATCCGAACTTTCGGTGGGCGAATAATGACAACGTACTTAGAGCACCAATGCAGCCAAACTAAGGGACTGCCGCACCTTATCAACCTAGGGCACCTTTTGTGCCTCGGCCTCACTTTCAGCAAAACCAAGGGCAGTTGAGCCAAGCAAATTTTCAACCTATGCCGAGCCAACCTCATGCAATGACAAGCAACCCCAACAACGATGCATTGATCCAATCTCTTTCGAGTGCTACTCAAGCATTACTTGCTGGACAACAAACTCACTTGAAGGATATTGGGGAACTTAAAACCCAAATGGGGCAAGTCGTAGATTTCATGGGGAAGTTTACCGAGCAAGAAAAGTTACCGGGAGGAGTAATAAAGAATCCGAAGAATGAGCAAGCTCAAGCCATCATAACTCGAAGTGGAAAGACCCTAACCGAGCCACAAGCCAATATGAAAGGAAGAGAAGCTCTCGGCAGTAACTCTGGTGCTGGGCTGCCTCTCGGAGCCACAACATGTGGCATGCCTGCTGCCGAGCCTCCTACTGCCAAGCCACTACTGCTGCCGGCAGACACGCCTGCGCTACAACAAGCAACAGCTGAGCAAAGGGCTGCTACCGAGAAGCCTCGCAGAGCTTTGAATAAGAACGATTTGGAGCATGATCTCGGAACTTCAAAGAAGGAGTGTGTGCCGAGCCAACCAACAAAGGGAGGTGTACCTAACTCATGCATACCCTTCCCTTCGCGCTTTCCAAAGTCTAAAAAGGAGAAATCTGATGAAGAAGTGTTGGAGGTATTTCTCAAAGTTGAAGTGAACATACCTTTGTTGGAGTGCATTAGACAAGTGCCGCGGTATGCAAAATTTCTTAAGAAGCTATGCACTACACGAAGACATACAAGGGAGACTCAAGTGGTAAGGATGAGTGAAACGGTGTCGGCCGTTATTCAAAGGAAGCTACCACCAAAGATGAAAGATCCTGGAAGCTTCAATGTACCATGTGTAATCGGCAACACTCGATTTGAAGATGTGATGTTGGACTTGGGAGCATCGATTAATGTTATGGAAGCCACTCAACATTTATGAAACGTTGAACCTTGGACCTCTCAAGAAAGATAATGTCATCATACAACTAGCGGATCGCTCTAACAAGTATCCGGAAGGCTATGTGGAGGATATGCTTGTGCAAGTCAACCAATTGATCTTTTCGGCCGATTTCTATGTCATTGAGATGGAAGACTCGCTGGACCATAGCACTCAATTATTGCTAGGCCGGCCATTCATCAGGACGGCAAGGACAAAGATCGATGTTGTCGCAGGAAATTTAACAATGGAATTTGACGGTGAGGTGATCAAGTTCAATGTTTTCAAAACCATGAAGTTCCCAATTGCTAAGGAGGAGGAATGCCGAGTTATGGAAGTCATTGAGGAGGCCGAGCAAGTCATGTTGGCCACCCTTTATGCATAGCAATTAGCAATTGAGTGAGGGGCGGGATTTGACAAGAAGGGAGAACGAGTTTTGAAGGAAGAAGAGGAAACACTAAAGCCGAGCATCAAAGAAGTCTATGCCGAGCTAGAGTCTCGGCCCTATGCCAAACATTTCAACTCGTTCTTGTCTATCCCTAACGCAACTTTGAAATATCTTTATCTTGGAAAGGAGGACACTTTACCGGTTATCGTGTCTTCATCGCTTAATAAGAAACAAGAAGAAGAGTTAGTTCGGGTGCTTAAGAAGCATAAAACCGCTATAGGTTGGACCTTGGCTAATATCAAGGGAATAAGCCCTACTACTTGTGTTCATCGTATTTTACTTGAAGAAGGAGCAAAGCCAACTAGAGAGGGCCAGCGTCGACTTCACCCACCAATGATGAAGGTGGTCAAAGATGAGATCATCAAGCTACTCGATTGTGGAGTTATCTACCCTATTTCGAATAGCAAGTGGGTCTTACCGGTGCAAGTAGTTCCCAAGAAGAGTGGTGTAACGGTTGTGAAGAATGATAAGAATAAACTTGTACCACAAAGACTAGTAACCGGTCATCGCATGTGTATCGACTATAGGAAGCTCAATGCAACAACGAGGAAGGATTACACCCTTTGCCATTCATGGATCAAATGTTGGAGAGGCTAGCCGGCCATAAGTTTTATTGTTTTCTTGATAGCTATAGTGGATACAACCAAATCACCATACACCCGGATGACCAAGAGAAGACTACTTTCACTTGTCCATTTGGTACCTTTGCTTATAGGAGGATGCCATTCGGCCTATGTAATGCACCCGGGACGTTTCAACGATGCATTTAAAACATCTTCTCCGACTTTATTGAGAACAAGATCGAAGTTTTCATGGATGACTTTAGCATATATGGACGCAACTTCGACACATGTTTGGAGAACTTGAAGGAGATACTTGAGAAGTGTGTAGAGACCAACCTTGTGCTAAATTGGGAAAAGTGTCACTTCATGGTAAACCAAGGGATAGTACTCGGCCACATTATATCTGAGGAGGGGATTCAAGTCGACAAAGCTAAAGTTGAGTTGATTCAACACTTGCCGAGCCCTAAGAATGTTAGAGACGTGAGAAGCTTCATTGGCCATGCTGGATTTTATCGACGATTTATCAATGACTTCTCATCCATAGCCAAGCCATTGAGCAACTTGCTACAAAAGGAGGTGATGTTTGAATGGAGTGTCGCATGGAAGGAGGCGTTTGGCCGATTGAAGCAAGCCTTATGTTCGGCTCCTATCATGGCCCCGCCGGATTGGGAGCTCCCTTTTGAGCTCATGTGCGACGCCTCCGACTATGTTTTAGGGGCTGTGCTCGGCCAAAGAAAGGACAAGAAGCCTCATGCTATTTATTATGCCTCAAGAACCCTCAATGATGCTCAACTCAATTGCACCACAACAGAGAAAGAACTCTTGGCGGTAATTTTTGCTTTGGAAAAGTTTCGATCATATCTTTTGAATTCCAAAGTAATTTTTTATAGTGATCATGCCACCTTGAGATATCTTATGACAAAGAAGGATGCAAAACCGAGGCTCATACGTTGGATTCTTTTACTACAAGAGTTCGACATTGAAATCCAAGACAAGAAGGGAAGTGATAATGTTGTTGCCGATCACTTAAGTAGAATTCTCAAGGAGGAGGATCGGCTACCCCTATTGGAAAACTTTCCTGATGAGCAACTCTTTCGGATTAATGCAACAAGTGAACCTTGGTACGCCGACATTGCAAACTATCTTGCAACGCACCAATTCCCTAGAGACATGCCGAGCCACATCAAGAATAAAATCAAGAAGCAAGCTCGGCACTTCTTTTGGGATGAGCCATATTTGTGGAAGCAATGTAGCGATCAAGTGGTAAGAAGATGTGTTCCGAAAGAAGAGCATCAATCCATCCTTTCTTTTTGTCACTCCGAAGCATGTGGTGGTCACTTCGGGCCAAAGAGAACGGCATTGAAGGTACTTGAGTGTGGTTTCTTTTGGCCAACGTTGTTTAAGGATGCATATATGGCATGTGTGACATGTGACCGGTGTCAAAGAACCGGCAACATAGGAGCCCAAGATCAAATGCCTCTACAACCTATCATTGAGGTAGAAATCTTTGACTTATGGGGTATTGATTTCATGGAGCCGTTTCCTTCTAGCAAAGGCTTCCTTTACATATTGCTAGCGGTTGATTATGTGTCAAAATGGATAGAAGCAAAAGCCACAAGCACCAACGACTCAAGGGTGGTAGCCGATTTCCTCAAGACTAACATATTCTCACGTTTTGGAGTTCCAAGAGTCTTGATTAGTGATGGAGGCTCCCACTTTTACAACCGCACTATTGAAGCCTTGTTAAAGAAGTATGGCGTCACACACAAGGTTTATACACCTTATCATCCTCAAACAAGTGGCATGGCCGAGAGGAGCAATCAAGAGATCAAGCAAATATTAGAAAAATCGGTTGGACCTTCAAGGAAAGATTGGAGTGATCGTCTCGATGATGCTTTATAGGCGTATAGGACTGCATACAAAACACCGATAGGTATGTCACCCTTTTGGTTAGTTTATGGCAAACCATGTCACTTACCGGCTGAGCTAGAGCACAAAGCATGGTGGGCCATCAAAGCATTTAATATGGACATTGACAAAGCTGGCCTTCATAGAAAGCTTCAACTCAACGAACTTGAAGAAATCCGTAATGAAGCCTATGATGTCGCTTGGATTTACAAAGAGAAGACTCGAGCTTACCATGACAAGATGATTCGAGGAAAGAAATTCGAGGTTGGGCAAAAAGTTGTCTTATTCAACACTAGACTTCGACTCTTTCCAGGTAAGCTTCGTTCTCTATGGGTTGGTCTTTTCATAGTCACTCAAGTGTTTTCACATGGAGCCATCGAGATTCTCAATCCAAGCACAAAAAAAATGTTCAAAGTCAATGGCCATCGACCTAAGCTTTACTATAATTCTTGCCAAGAACACACCATCGACTCCCTACCATTACATGACGCTCCTTAAGCACAACCGGCCATCCCTGCCCCTGCCGAGAGGCAGCCTACTCATCAACTTGCAGCTGCCGGACCAAGCCATGCCGAGCGGCAGCCTCCTTCTCCTTCTGCCGAAACGGAGGCAGCATGCCAAGATCAACTTCTCAAGCTCCTCTTTGCCGATTTGCGCTACTTTGGAGCACGATAAACACATGCAATATACAATGGTGAAAAGTCTAAGCAATGGACTATAAAAATACAGCGTTAATTGGGAGGCAACCCAACTCGATCAAAGAAAACCGAAGGAACCATCACCGAGAGTTTGAAATTTCTTAACCCTTCTCTTTTTCTTTGGTTTGTGATGATATGTTTGAAACGTGTTAGTCTATTGCATGCTTAGGAAATTCTTTGCTATCGTTTTGTGCTTACATTGAGGCCAATGTAATTTTCTAAGTGTGGGGTGGGTTTACATGTTTCGTTTATGTTTTGAGTTATATATTGAAAACAAAATACAAAAATAGAAAATTCAGAAAAATTTTCTACAAAAATAGAGTGATTAATTTGAGTCTTAGGATGCCCCTAAATTGTCAATGCTGTTATTTCTCCTCTTTGCATACATAGATGATGGGTGTGCATACAATTAAAATTATGAGTTTCATGGATTATGTGCATTGGTATGAGCATGTAAGACTTGTTAATTAATAAAACATGCATGTTTTAGCTAGTTTGTTTCCATAATAACCTATGTGAGCTTTAGAGCCAAATTGCTTTCTTCATGAGTGATAAAAATTGAAAATTTTCGAACATGATATGATATGAACCTCATTATTCTTTGTTTATTCAACGATTATGTGTCATAGCTTTTTAATGAACTCTAGAATGCTAGAACTTACTCTTGTTGATTTTCCAAACGTTTTTAGTCATAAAATACCTTGATTTTGAAAGTGATGGAAAAGATCTTTTAGGTTAACCACCATTGCCAAATAAAGCATGTGCCTATTTGTGCCCGTCGTGGGACACCTTAGTTAAACCCCATTTTGAGCCTATGTTTAGCCTTTTGTTTCATCACTCTTAAACACTTTCCATGAGCTTAGTATAGTGATGCCTTTATCTTGATCAAAGTTTCGGCAAAGCTTGAATTTTTGAAAGAGTTTTCGCATGAAGTGATGAAGAAGAACAAGTGTGGGATAGACTTAGCCATTAAATGTGTATGAAAAATATATGTATGCCATGCTTTAATAAAGAAAAGAAAAAGAAAAGTATTACTCGGACCAAAAGAAAAACAAAGAAAAGAGCCGAGAGCAAGGAAAATATAAGAAAAGCATAGGGCACGGCATCGAAAAATTTGTTAGGAGCAATAGTTTGTTTAGAGTTTTAGTTTTATTTGGTTTGCTAAGGACTAGTAAAGGATAAGTGTGGGGTAGTTGATAGGACCACTGTAACGACCCGAACCTTAAAATACCCCCTAAAAGTTTTAAATTATTTTGACGTTTCGGAAATTTATTTTTACGATTCGAAGGGTTCAAAGGTTGACTTTTATAGATTGACCCGATCGAGGATTTTATTTCTCGACGAGATAGTAGACGTTAAAAGGAGTTTGTAGACTCGTAGCAGGTTTGTTTTAGAGTTCATAGGAAAAAGTTATGACGTAAAATTGGGAGAGGAATTTCTAGAAACGAGCGGAATTTTCTAGAATGAGAATATTCTTAAAATTGGGAGAATATTCCTTTCCCTTTATTTTTCTTTCTTTCTCTTTTCTTTTGCTCTCTCTTCCCCGATCGGACCCGAGCCCGAGCTCCACACACAACGGCACTGGCTCTCGGTTCTTCGTTGTTCGGAGCTCTACCTGTCCCGTTTGGACCGCCTCCTCATCCTCTTCTCCTCTGTAGTCGTTAAGCGGCCGGGCTCGCCGTGGTTTGATCGGTGGGAGTTCGGGAGGGGTCGACTGTGTCGACCCGAAACTAGCACCTCCGGCCACCGATCGGCCTAATTCCGGGGGGGGGGGGGGGGGGGGGAGAAAGACCTCGTCTCGCTCGACAACTCCATGGAAGGAATTAGTCCGAATCAACCTCGGTAAGTAGGAATTCAAGTTTGAATTTCTAGGATTTTTCGGGTTTGAATTTGGGGGAGTGAAATTTTGGTGTTATTGATGTAATTGGATTTAGGACGATGTTTAGAGTCGGAATTATATAGCTTGAGGTTCGGATTGTTGGAATTTGGTGAATTGCAGGTTTGGGGGAAATGAGCCGCCGTATCGGCCGCCGTTCGCGGCAGCTGTGTGGGCTTTTGGCGGCGGAAATGGTGGTGATGTATTCTTGAGGTGGTGGTGATCGTTTTAGGTGGATTTTGGGTTGAAATTAAGGTGTTTGTGCCACTGTGGTGGCGCCGTCGGCGGCGTGGCGGCGGTGCTGCGGCTGTTGGCGGAGGAAGGAGAAGGGTAAAAAGTAAAATGGTAAAAGGTGAATGGTAAACAGTAAAACAGTAAGTCAGTAAATAGTAAACAGTAAAAAGGATAAATATTAATGGTAAAAGGTTAAATAGTAAAGTGAATAGTAAGTCTGACTTTGACCGTTGACTTTGACGTTTACTATTACAGTTGACTTTTAAAATTTTACTGTTGACTTTCCGGAAAAGGTAAAACTTGTTTAAAAATGGAGTTTTACGCCAAAATTTGCGACCAAAGAATTGATCGGACCTTGTTCCCAGTGGGTGGGTGTTGGCGGTTTGGGAACAAAGGGATTTTTATTTGGTTTTAATCGGGTTATTTTCATACCTGTTTCGAATTTTCCGAGGGAATTTTCGGGACGGGTCCTTACAAGCACAATGTGCGACGATATTAATATGCTTATGCCCTCGTTTATGCTTTGTTTAAATCTTATTTATCTAAGATAGAGTCATAATTTAGTTTAGTGTCATTTTGGTAGAGTTTTGGAAAAATGTGCTTAATAATCAGAAAAATAACTAAGTATAGAAATCTGAGGAAATAATGTAAAATATGTCTTTTTTGTGATTCTGAGGGTCGTGTTAAAGTGACTTATCCTTTTCCAAAGTTGATGAACTTTGGTATACATATAATTGGCAACCTAAAGTGTATTGTGTCAAAATTTCAGATCAATCGGAGCTCGGGAAGTCACCCAAAAGATGGTTGCAACTTGGCAGTTTGAGCAAAACGATCCAGGGACTACCAGGATTTTCCTGGGAATGTGTCCTGACTTCCGAAATTTCTGTATGACGCATCGCTTGGAACCAGGGGACGTGTCTCATATAAATGGAAATATCTGTGTGTCTAGTTTCTCAAGGACTTGAAATTACATCAATCGGAGCTTTGAGGAGGGAGTTATGCCGGATTTACTAGAACAAGGTCAATTCTGCCGAGAAAACCATAAGTTTTCCGGTTGCATCAGGAAGGCTCTCCTTTGGATTTATGAAAGCATGGATCGGGTATTATGGATCTAAAGACTTGTTGGATATGTCCATGCTAACGTAATTCAACCGAATCAAGTCCAAGATCAGAAGAAGAAGTCCAAAAGAAGCATTACTTTGCCAAAAAGGAAAACTAAACCAATAAGGACAAGGAATTGCCATTCCTTTTGGCTGCCGGTAAACCCTAGGTTCTCCCTTATATAAAGCCAACGAATTCCTCATAAAATGTATCACATTCCAAAGCAAAAACTCTAGCCAAAGCTCTACAAAAATTCACAAAAGTCCTGTACAAAACACAAACCCGAAACACACCTCCACCTTCATCGAAAAATCCCAAACCGTGCCACCATCAATCCCCATTGGATCAACACAAAATTGCTGCCCCAAAGGTATCTACAAAGTGTGATCTACTCCCTACTCTCGGTTTGTAATACATCTGTGTAGCTACACTTAGTTTTGTCTATGAAACTTGTATGAATTTTTTGTTTCAATTTGCATGTCTATGTGTGAAACGATTTGAATGTTGGTTTTATGATTTGTATGTTAATTTCGAGTTTCAACTTTTCTTAAGGGATTTAAAGGTTAAAATTCGGATTGCATGCTAATGAATAAGGAAAAGATGTAATAAAGTAGTAACTAGACCGGCAAGTATGTTAACTTAGTTGTAGTTTCGATCTTGGTTTGTTCTTTTAATCCGTGTGCATAAAGATTGGTGGTCTAATTGAGTCATGACTTTTAGGGTATTAATCTCATTAGCCGAAATTTTACATAGATTAATCTACATGACAAGTAGTCTTAATTTGTGTAGTTTCACTAGGGATCGAGTGGTTTAAAGACCTTAGCATATCGATGTGAGAAGAGTGAAAGCCTTACTTGCTAATATGTTTTCAACTAGAAAGACCTTGTGCCTAATTGCTTTGCATGTTTGTTTTCGACGATAAGTGTTCTCAAATATGTTTAGTATAATTTATAGGTTAGATGATATGTTAATCTTGAAGTACTTGAGAGTCTTAATCGATTAGTAAACCGATAAGGAGCTAATTAGGTTGAAGCTAAGTCGAGTCTACATCATTTTAATATGTTGCCGTGAGTCTTGTTTGCTACTTTGTTATGTGTTTTGATTGCTTTCGTGCTATTGCTTTGTGGAGGAATGTCGACCAACATGTACATAATAACTTAGGTTTATTTTATGTTTTTAAATTCATGTCTAGGAATTTAGAGGCAGCTTTAGTGCCGAGACTTTTATCCCCATGATTTCGTATGTGAATATGTGTGTGTGTGTGTATATATATATATAAGTGTGACAATTGTGTGCATATATGTGTTGTTTTGTATTAACAGTCTCATGTTTCAGGTACCCTTTAATCCCCGGCTAGAACGATCCCTACCTATTCTATACTACTAACGATTGTAGGGTTTATCATTGCTTGACTCGCTTCGGCGAGCCCGTCAAGTCGCTTGATCCAGAAGTCAGGTATAGGGAGCAGACGAACACGCTCGCCAGAGGTCATCCGTTCGCCAGAAGTCGTCAGCGCCGAGGTTGTACTTGACCCAAAAGTACTGGCACGCTCGCGCACATCGCTGAAGGACTGAAATTTACGTCCGTCACCCCCACGTGTTGACTGTTCGTCAGGTGCGAAGTCCGACGCGAACACGATCAACATTATTTTCATGTGTGAAAACAAAAAGAAACATTATATTCATGTGAATTGCAATTGTATTCAATCAATGGAATTATGTACAAAAAGAAAAGGTTATTGGGTGTTTCTGGAATGGGATAGCCTGAATTCGATCATGATTTATCATTGTTTTGAACAGTTATGCATTTATGCAAGGTCAAGCATTTTCATACACAAAACGTGCACCTGAGCGCGACCGCTTTTCAACGTACATTAGGTTGATCGAGTGTTTGGCGTCTACACTAAATCCTGAAGAAACAAACATGCTGAGATTTATCTTGGCCTAAAAGTCGATCCTTCCATACATCAACTCCCTTGAAGTACGACTACGTACATTCATAAACACAGATCACCGGGTCCAAAGGGCCACAACCAACCAAAACACAAACGACACACTGGGCCAAAAACAAAGAAAAAACAACTATATATAGTTGAGCTTAAATTAGGAGAACACAAAGATACAACTACAGTGTAGCAAAAGGCACAAGACCAGCTTTAGCTTCCATACGACAATAGCGATGCCGCCGAAGTCGGAGCAAAGTGTAGAAACTATAAACTTCTTTGAGTAGTCTCCGGATTTAAAGTTTATACAAGCATGGGTTGTACGTAGTGTGGAAACTATAAAATCCTTGAGCATATTCTGATAGAGTAGTGTAACCATATTCTTACTTGTAGTGTATCCATTGGACAAGCTAAGTTAAGAATTCGAGTTAATTATTAGTGATCTCGGGATAGCATTAGGAAGCAGAACGATTCGTTTATGCATGTCCTTCAATGCCTCACTCATTTGTCTATGCAATCCGACAATCCGATTATTGCTTCTTCTTCTGCTGCAACATATTCTTTCATGTAGCTAGCACTCCAGAACTGAGGTAAGAGTTGCTCTCTTTTGCTCAAACTACAAATGGAGGGATGTACATGATCATCTAAGTTTACATGCAAAGCCAAATAATTGTTGAATGTACGTAGTAAAAGACCTTCTCAATATCCATCCTTTAATTATATTATTAATCTTTTTTAATCTTAACTATTCTTGAACTTCAATGGATGAAATCATATTTAAACTATTAATACACTGCATAAATTAGTCTTAATTATCCTTGGATTTTTTTTTCAATTTTGGTTTTTATTTTTATTTTCATTTTCGTTCGTCACCTAAGGTAATTTTTTTCGTGGCCTAAGTGATCGACTACTTAGACCACAAGTTTTTTAGAAGAAGCCTAAGTGACCACAAATGTAATATTCCAAAAATTCGTTATTAATTCCGAAGGTTTATTTGGAATTATTAATCTAATAACTAGGCCTCATCATTAAGCCCGCGGATCAAGTGGGCCGATGGAGGCCCGCAAGCCCGATGGACTTCAAGCCCGGCCCGGCCCGTCTAAAAGCCCGCTTAAGCCCGGTCCCGGTGGGTAGAGGGCCGGGCTTAGTTTAGGGGTTAGAAACTCGGCCCGGCCTATAGGCCCGGCCCGTTAAGAGCCCACAAGCCCGCTCCATCAAAAGCCCGTAAAAGTCCGGCCCGTAAAGCCCGTTAAAATCCATACCTCAATAATTAAAGAATAAGTTACCCGCATATAGAGTTATTTTATATTTTTGACACATTAATGTATTAATTATATCATCATTTTCACACATTTTAATGGATATTCACTAGCACAATATGGATCATCTTTTCTCTTAAACTCATCTATTTTATCATTTATGTTCGTTAAAAATAATTATTATATTAATATCTTTAAAAATTTTAAATTATAGTCTAAAAATCACGAAGTAAACATATCATCCATCGAGGTTTTAACTTTGTCGGATTTAAGTGATTTTTTTACCATCACTATATTTCATCATAACGATCAAATGATATCTCATAGCATTTTTTAAAACTTGACTTCTTTTATATAGTTGTTTCGAAAAGTTGTACACTTGAGTATAATCTACTAATCAAGTTATATCGCATTAGTAAGCATGTTGTCATTGTAATGGCTAAATTCACAAAATGAAAATTGTTACCGTCTGATGTGATCGTTATAGTTAAATATGAGTAGAGGAGAAAAATCAACTCGTTTCGTGCACGTTCGATGCTCGATCGAAACGGTCAACCATACTTTCATAAAACTTATCACACGAAAACGCTATTAGGTACCTTTAGATGACCTTGTTTCGTCGACTCTTCCAAACATTAAAATCTCAAATAAATGAGACGTAATCAGCCATGTAAAAATTTGGGAACGTTTACCTCCAGATACTATGGCTCCCCATAGAGAGAGATAAGTTTAAATAAGGTTGACCGCACCGATCGGGGTTCTAACTTTGACGGATTTAAGTGATATTTTGTCCATCACCGTATTTCATCATAACGATCAAATTATATATCATAGCATTTTTCAAAATTTGACTTCTTTTATATAGTTGTTTCGAAAAGTTGTACACTTGATTATAATCTTCTAATCAAGTTATACCGCATTAGTATGCATATTGTCATTATAATGGCTAAATTTATAAAATAAAAATTCCATAAGCCACATATTTATAGGGTATATTTATAATTGAAAATCAATTTGAATTTAGAGTTTAGGGTTTAGAGTTTAGAGTTTGGAGTTTGGCGTTTAGAGTTTCCAAACCCCTTTTTAAAAAATAATCTCTAATATTTATTTATTTTAATTAAAGCCCGGCCCGGCCTCAACCCGCCAAGGGCTATTCGGCCCGGCCCGCAAAAGCCCTTCAAGCCCGCCTTATATGGTTGGGCTTGGATCCTATAATTTTTAAAGAAGCCCGGCCCGGCCCGGCCCGCCATTTATAAAATACATTGTAAAGCCCGGCCCGGCCCGCTCCAAGCCCGCTAAGAATGGGTCGGGCCCGGCCTGTTGATGAGGCCTAGTAATAACCCCAAATTTAATTCAATTTCTTGTAAATTTTTTGAGATTAATAGAATGGTGATTTATGAAAATTCATATTTCATACTCGTTTAATTAGTCATTGTTCGATGTGGGAAGTGATTTTGAGAGTTAAAATCCGAAAAAACGTTTAAAAGCTCCTATGGGTTAAAAGTTTACATTTTTATCCGTTGTGAATTTCGAAAAGTTTCCTTCACGAAAGTCGTAAAGTTCGATGATACAAGTTCGTAGACAGGCGGCACGTGTGAAACGGATGTCGTATGAAAAAGTTATAACATGTTGAAATTATTTCCAAAATCAGAAATTTCTATAAATAGTATAAAAAATATCAGAAAAATAAAAAACTTTCCAAAAATATCAGAATTTCCCAAAATATCTCAGCCGCCACGAATTCACTGTTCACTTTCCATTTTTGGGCAGTGGAGCTTTACTTGCTCCGTTCTCCGTCATCTAGCCACGCCACAGTGCGTGCCACCCACCAAATTGCTCGTCTCTCTGTCCTCAATAGTTTAAGCCACGCCACTCCCGGAGTCACCTCCTGTGCACGATGCAGCGGAGTCCGAAAGCTCCTGCCACCGTAGGCGGCGAAGCTGCACTCATTCAAGCCTATGTCGGAGCTCAAGGCTACCACTTTCCGAACCTTCTCCTTCCTCTGAGCAAGGTTTCGACGATTGTGGAGAGGTTTGACGACTTTAACAGAGGCGGCGGCGGCCGACTTGAGATCGATTTAGCGGCGGCGTATCCGGCCTCTTCCCGGACTTATCCTCTGTTGTTCTAAGTAGATTTCGAATCCTTGAACCTTGATCTACATGTTGGTGGTCTTGGTTGCATGCTTGGGTGACATTTTTGTGGTAGCCATTTTGGGCGGCGTGTGGCGGCGTGTTTGGGGGTTTTTGGGCAGTAGGGTGTTCTGATGTATCGTGCTCATACTCATCAATATGAGCACGGAGATATATTATTTGCGTGATTCGGTCGCCGTATGACCAAGTTATGCATTTTTGAATCCGATGTTAGGCGAATATTAATTTACGAGCATATCGACCTAGAATTTTGTACGTGGTGTCTGATCCTAAGGTCGACTAGGCATTCTAGAAGCCTTGAGAGGCTCTGAAGGAGGTTTGTCGCTTGTTGGCAAGCCTCGGGGTTAAGGGTTATGTGATCGGAGCGAATTATAATATATTTTATTTAAATTGGATGCTAAGTTTCAATATATAATGTCACTTAGGTGATTGACCGTGCGTGAGTATCTCACCTTTGTACGGTTGAAGACGCAACGGGAGTAATTAAAGTAAGTAAACCTCACAGTGTTCGTGTATAATACGAGTTAATTTATAGTAAATGAATCGTTATATGCGAAATTGTTTTATGAAAATAATTTAAATTAAATGAACTTGATCGACTACAGTTCATTGGTAAGTAAAATGATTTTAATATAAAATAATTTTTAAAGTAGTTTACGACCAGTGTTTATATATAGTTGGTATTAGTGGACTATTTCTGAGTGAAAATCCACGTGTGTGTGTGTGTGTGTGTGTGTGTGTGTGTGTGTGTGTGTGTATAATCATTCCACTAAGAGATCCTTTATTTTGTCCATTTTAAGAGATCAGTTATTAGACCAACTTTTTTATCACATTTTAACATCTCCACTGTTCAATTGTTAGGTTTGTATGTATAGATCATTCTTATAAATTTTTAGCTAAAATGGTAATCGTTAAGGCATCTAACTAGATGAAATCAATGGACGTATTAAATCTGTCAAAGCTGAACCGTTCATATTTTTATTTGTAAATTTCAATTTTGAGTGCTCTAATGATTATCAAATTGAATGAAAATTTCCAGATATGATCTACTCATATAAACATAAAAGTTGAATGGTGAAGATGTTAATATGTGATCGAAGAGTATAATAAATTATCAATCCCTTAAAATGGGTAAAATAAGGGATCCTTTAATGGAAGGGGCCTATATATATATATATATATATATATATAGTTAGTGTGCATTTGGGTGAAGTTATTTTATTATGAAATTGTCATAATTATGTATATGTGAGTGGTGTGGTGTGAGAATGGGTTGGTTTTGGAAACCAATTGCAATGGCCAATGAGAGATATTTCATGTGTATGATGGGAATTTCTCATGTATGACGAATAAGGTCCACCATGTATGAGATGGGAGATCGCTATGGCAATTATATTGGGAACCAAGCCTTTGGCCGGGTGATTGGTTGTGATCAGTTAAACCTCTAATTTGTCTACCATTGCACTGCATGAAGGGTAACCAAGTGGGATTATTTAGGTCTCATGTGCGCATGTATTGAAAGAGTAATTGTTGAATTACTTCTTTATTGGTTGATGAGTTAATTAATCATATATTGTAGTGCTTGAGTTGGGTTTTAAAAGAAAATAAAGTGTGCGTTGTCTTTCTTAAATTTAAGATGGCAATATCTTGGCTTCATTTTGGGGTTGACGAATTTCTTATATACTTTTATTTGATATATATTTTTGTTAATTGTTTATGCGTGACTTCTTGAACTAAGTTATATGCAGGAGTCACGATTTTAATTGTTTGTGCGCGACTTCCTGAACTAAGCTATATGCAGGAGTCACGATTTTAATTATGTAAGATTTGTACCTTCCTGAACTCTGCTTCTAAGCAGGAAAGTGTGAATTTTACCTTATATTTTTGTGTGCGAGTGGTATTATGGTTTAAATGTTGTTGCGTTTATTTGGGAAATTATATTGAGTAATTAATAATAAGTTTACTCATATGAGCTTTAAGAAGCTTACTGGATTTATTGTTTACAACTCGGTGCACCAATCCACGGTGTAGGGCTTAATCGTGCATATGAATATTAGCAGAGTTGAGGCGTCGGTTGACAGCTGCAGCGAGTAAAAGTGATCCTACTCATATAGTATTGATTTCTTTAAGCATAGTGAGGTATGATTAAATAATTATTATTGTCCGATACTTTATAACTTGTGTAAGATTGGTGATGTAATATTTGAATTTACTAGAGTCGCATTTTTTTAGACTCTTTAATGCATAGTAATTTGTAATTCATTTTTTAGTTAGTTGTAATTATTGAATTATCACGTTTTCGAATTTGTATTTTATCCATTCAAATTCGGGACGTGAGAACTATGGTCACGAATTTCAATTTCGTGGTCTATATGGTCATTTAGGCCACAAAATCAGATTTTGTGTCTAAGTGCTTCTTAGGTGAAGAAAATGGTTACTTTGAGGACGAAAATTATTTCATCGTCTTAGTCCAACTAAGACGACGAAACTTTTTAGGTTTTGTCATCTAAGTCATTTTTCTTGTAGTGATGGCGACTCGATGGTGACTTGATGGTGACTGGGTCAGTGGCATCTAACGTCGGGACGGCCGCAGATGTGGAAGAGGTGGCGGTTGCGCCTCTAGCGGAGTAGGGTTTGGTGTTGTTTGCATTTTAGGGTTTGGATGTTCTTATTTTCATGTTTGCCCTTAGACGATTTAATTTTATTTTTGCAGTTTATTTCGTTATCGAGTTTGTTTTTTCAGTTTTATTTTTTAATTCATGTTGAGTTGAATAATAGCTCTTTGAGCTTTGTAGTTGAGATCTTTTCACTTGCTTGACCAGGCAGGGCCTTGTGCCCAAATTGGTAGTATTGGCTACCTACCTATTGGAATATAATCTATTTTTTTTTTTTTAAAATAGAGTATTATGTCATATAATAATTGAAACGAGATTTTATTAAAAGCAAAAACTCTTATTTAAATGTTAGTTGTAGGTCAGGCAAAATGCTGATAACATGTAAAAGTAAAATAGAGAATTGGTTTACTCATTTCATTGATAATCTCATTTATATAGAGTGAGTATTACAACGGTAATAGCAAATAGATTTATGACAATAATGACCGAACGTTTCAGTCAGTTACATTGTTGAATATACACACTGTGTTTTTTTTTTTCAACACAACACAAAATTAACTAATACAAAAAAAACATGTAAAAAAAAATGGTTGTTTACTAATAACTAATTTTTTTCCTCTATATTTAAAATGAGCAGGTTTCTCATACGCAAATGGAATTATTAACTCTCGTTTACCCAAATTCTTCTCTCTCTCTCTCTCTCTCTCTGTGTGAAGCCGACGCCACAATGACGCCGACAAAGCCTCGACGACGACAACGCTGACGCCAACGAAGCCTCGGCTACTACGACGTTTACAAAGCCTAGACGACGTTGATGTTTCGACGATGCTTTGCGATCTCTTCCCTCCTATCGATCCAGATCTGGAGCGTTGTCTCAGCAAGCTTGACAACCATGGCGAAGGTGGAGGTGAGAGATGACGGTAGCGTTGTCGTGGCGGTGGAAGGTTTTGGATCAGCACGATGTCTTTTTAGAGAAGGTTTTGGGTGTGTAGCTGATGTTGCTTTCTAGGATAAGAGCTGGGATTTGACTCGTCGGGAGCGCAATAGGTTTTGGATGGCGGTGGCGGATGTGGCTTCGATGGCAATGTTGATTTGCAGGCATTCATATGGCCTCTTTGGGCATGTTGGTCTGCGTGCCTAGGGTTCCTTTGTTCTGGGCTTTTGAGGGTAATTTAGGTTAGGTGTTATTTTTGAGTGGTTTTCTTCTTATTTTAGTTTTGGGTTTATTAGGTTACTGACGATCAAATAGTTTTGGGTTTATTATGTTACTGACGGTCATAAGTTTGTTGAGTGCTTGTATAATTTTTTATTTTTTTTTATGCATTATAGTCTTTCTATATGTAACTCATGAGTTTTTTTCTACACTATTTGATATTGATAAATGTTCTCTTTCAAGTTTCAAACACCCGGAATGAGAAAAACTCTGTTGTAATACTACTAACTATCAAAAATAGTATAACACTAGTGACGCTCTAAAATGAAGTAATATTACTGACCTTTAAAATAGTCTAATGCTACTGACTCTCAAAAAATAGTATAATGCTACTGAAGTCTAAAAAGTTCGTAAAAAAGATAATAGGGCAATTTTGTAATTTACACGTTAACCGATTCTGTTAATTGAAATGAATGAAATCTTGTTAATGGTAATTTATAAAGCATGCTTGTTGTTAGTATGTATTGACTTAAAATTATATTTATTGGTAATTTTGTAAAAAAACAACTACCTATTAAAACAATATGATTTATAAACTCTTGTTGAGGTTATTAAGTCTTTCCTATATTCTTACATAGAGCAGCCCTGCATGTGCGCAAGGCGGCTTTTGATTTTTCCTCTTGACTGAAAGATAAAAAAAACGGAGAGAATAGTAGTGAGTGACTGAGGCCAAGTCCAACCGAAGGGTCATTTGCCAGATGGAGCCCCAACAGCCATAAATGACTGCCCACACACATCTCCAACCGAAAGGTCAATCACACGTGTATTTGACAATACAGAAGAGGCAGTCAAATTTGACTGCACAAAAAGGAAAAGGCATTTATTCTTTCTCCTCACACTTCTTCGTCTGGTTCGGGGTTCTGAGAGAAAGAGAGTTTTCTTCAACACCAAAAAAATCCAGATTAATCTATACACTCATCTCCAATTTTTTCATTCTTATTTTGTTGAATAGCTTCAGATATGGATTCTTCTGCATCTGATTCATCCTCAGCTGATGAAATTTTTTGGGATCTTGTTGATTCGTCATCTGATGAGGAGTTGATCAATCTTCAAGTTGCAGCCCTACAAGAAGATAATCGGAGAAAGCATCGGGGATCTATTATGGGTCGCAAATATAAAGATAGAGAGCGACTTCTATTTCACCGAATTCTCTACAAGGATTATTTTTCTGAAAATCCTCTTCATGATGAAGTTGTATTTCGGAGGAGGTTTCGGATGCATCGACCACTTTTCCTTCGTATTGTAGCTGCGGTAGAAGCCCACGACTCCTATTTTGTCCAAAAAAGAGATAGGGCTGGCCGGCTGGGGTTATCGCCACTACAAAAGGGTACAGGAGCTATGAGAATGCTTGCATATGGACAAGGAGCTGATGCTTGTGATGACTATATTAGAATTGGTAAAAGCACAGCATTGGAAACTTTGAGAAGGTTTGTCCAAGCAATTATTGATGTATTCGGTACTGAATATTTAAGAAAACCCAATTCTGATGATATTACTAGATTGTTGTCTATTGGTGAAAGACGTGGATTTCCCGGAATGCTTGGTAGTCTAGATTGTATGCATTGGAAGTGGAAGAATTATCCAGTTGCGTGGAAAGGTATGTTTTCTCGTGGTGATCATCGTGAACCTTCATTGATTCTTGAAGCTGTTGCTTCAAAAGATCTATGGATATGGCATTCTTTTTTCGGATTACCGGGTTCTCACAATGATATCAATGTTTTGGAGCATTCACCGTTATTTGTAGACCTTCGTGAAGGTCGAGCTCCACCAATTAATTATATGATCAATGATCATAATTATACAATGGGATATTATTTGACTGATGGAATTTATCCTTCATGGGCTACTTTTGTCAAAACCATACCTTGTCCACAAGGAGATAAGGCAAAACTTTTTGCCAAAGCTCAAGAGGGATGTCGAAAGGATGTAGAACGAGCATTTGGAGTGCTTCAAGCACGTTTTGTAATTGTGAAGGGACCGGCTCGAATTTGGGACCGTGGAACTCTGCAGAAAATCATGAAGGCTTGTGTTATATGATTATTGAAGATGAACGCAAAGAAGGGGTCGATGATCATGAAGAAATTATAAGGCGATATGTTGAGCCGGATGAGGAAGTTGATGAAGTAATTCTCTCACGTAGTCACACAGTGGAGTTTGCAGATTTTATCCGAAATCATTTACAGATTCGAGACAGAGGAACACATACTATGCTTCAAGCTGATTTAGTTGAGCATTTGTGGAGTCGTCATTTGACTGATATTAATTAGTATATGTAGTTGCAGTAATCAGTTAATGAATTCCTATTGCAATGAGATCATTTGCTTTGTGTCTGTAAATTTCAAAAGCTATAACTTGAAATGGTGTAGTTCCTGATTCAGTTATATGGCATTTGTACTAAATGTTGGAACTTGGTTCAGAATGTTTTGTAGTTGATTCATAAAGTGATCCATTATGCATTTCTTACTTTATTTAAAATCTTGCTTGAAATGAAATTATACAGGCACTAGATTCCGACCACTGTCATTGAATATTCCGAAGCCACTTTTCCCTTTAGCAGGACAACCAATGGTTCATCATCCGATTTCTGCTTGTAAAAAGGTAGATTCTTGAGCTTATATTTGTCATTGATGTGCTATTCTGTGCATATTAATTCAATATGTTTGTTTGTATTACAGATTTCTAACCTGGCACAAATCTTTCTCATTGGTTTCTATGAGGAGCGTGAGCTAGCTTTGTATGTATCCTCAATCTCAAATGAGCTTAAGGTCCTCGTTAGGTAAGTTCTTGCCTTTTTCTTCTGTAATCATAGGTTCTAATAATGATGGTATTTAGGTCATGATGTTGAGTTATAATGATGGAGCTATTGGTGGTTTTCTCTGGTTTTTGTACTAACTTTATGTTGAGTTGGAAATCTACACAAAGCCACCTAGTAATGGTTTCCTTCTGTCTTGGTAGTTACAAATTTTGGAGTTAATGAGGAAGAGTTACTGATATTTTTTTCTTCTTATTTTCTGATGTCTGGGTGAAAGTATTTTTTGGGAGAGTAATTGTTGGTGAGAGAGTGATTGCATTAATACTGGTAGAGTAAATGAGGAAGAGTTACTGATATTTTGTTCTTCTTCTTTTCTGATGTCTCGGTGAATGTATTTTTTGGGAGAGTAATTGTTGGTGGGAGAGTGATTGCATTAATAGTGGTAGAGTTAATGAGGAAGAGTTACTGATATTTTGTTCTTCTTCTTTGCTGATGTCTTGGTGAATGTTGGTGGGAGAATAAATGTGAGGAGTAATTTATTGTTCTCTTTACCTTGAATCTAGGCTGAATACAGATTTTGAACTCAAAATCATTCAATAAAATCAATCAGATAGTGGTTGTAAATTAGCTAATGGTCATATCAAATTTAATTCAGACTTTGTACTATGAGTTTAAATCGATTATTTGTTCTCAACAAGTTCAGTATCTATACATTATATATCCAACAACCTTATCAAGTATTCTCAATCTTTAGCTCATATATGGATTCTTCATCTTCTTTTTTGTACCCTTCTTTTTCTACACAAGATTGCAGCGCATCTGTTTTCCACCAATCTGACCATTTTGATGAAGTCTCCCAAATGTCTAACAAAAGGCCTCCAAGAGGTCCTGGCTTTACCAAGGAGGAAGATCAGCTTCTTATCAGTGCTTGGTTGAACACAAGTCTAGATGCTATACAAGGCAATGAGCAGAAGCTGCAAACATTCTGGGGTAAAATTACTGACTATTACCATAAATACAAGGAGTTTAACAGTGATCGTTCACAACAAATGTTGAGCCAGCGATGGCAGAAAATACAGAAGATGGTGAACAAATTTTCTGGATGTGTGGCAGCCATAAATGCAAGAAATGAGAGTGGCAAAACTGAACAAGACAAGGTACACTATTTTTACATTTATTTGGATGTCAATGTTATATCCTTACACAATATTTCTGATTTAAACATATTATTTTAGATTGCAGATATGCTAAACAAATGTTTGAGGGACAAGAAAAAGGAATGAGGTTCAATCTTGATCATGCTTGGATTCTGCTGAGGCACCAACCAAAGTGGATTCAACTAACTATAGAGCTTGACAGCAAACAAGGTAAAAAAAAATCCAAACCTACAAATTTGAATGACGTATGTTATTCATCAACTAGTTTAGATGCTGAGGAAGATAACACTTGCAATGAAGAAGTTAGACCACCAGGTAAGAAAGCTGAGAAAAGAAAATTAAAAGAAACTTCTGACCAATTACTGCAAATTCAAAATCTGCATAAAGAGAAAAAAGAAAGAGAAGAAAAAAAAGCTAGAAATCTTGAAGGAGAAAGTTGAAGTTGATAGAGAGAAACTGCGAGTAAGGAAAGTGGAGGCTGAAAATAAAAAGTTTGAAACTGAGATCAAAATCATGTCCATTGACACTTCTGCTCTGCAGCCTGAGTTAAGAGAATATTATTCCAAACTCCAAATGAAAATCTTGCGAGGTGACATGTGAAGTTTATAAAGATCATTGGTCTTCTGTATGAGGTTCTTCTTTTGCTATATATATGTTGTTGTAATGCTCATAGTTTTACTTTATGGTACTATGTTTTGTAATATATATTTCCCTTATACAATGTCTGTTCTTATTATTTTTAGAATGTAAGAAATTTTTGATGTTGTGGTTGCTTTTATTTTGGTACTGTTATCATTATTTGTTCTTCATGTTGGTTTTTGATTTATTAATATAATTTGGAAGTGCAATTTGAATTTGTGAGAATGACACTTCTATTGGAATTGAGCATAGTCAATTATAACAATGTCACCTTGGCCTTCATATTTGAATTTGACCCATGTATAAAGACACTTCCAATGGACTTGCCCTGAGTGGAGTACGAAGTTTGAAGTTTCTTTGGGTTGCAAGTAAGGGGTATCAAAATTTAAAAATAATAACACTCGAACAAACAGCCTCCTTCAAACATTGATTAATCAAAAGTTTATGCCGGCATCACTATGCAGCCCTATGCGGTCGCCAAAGTGCTGCGCGGAGTATGTGGCGACAGATCCAGACGCCTAATAATTCTAGCAGTAAGTCCAAGATCTGATAATTCTTCGTCTCTCTCATGGTTGATTTGTATACGCTATCTAGCTATATATCCTACACTGCATTCAACGATCTCAACTGCACTCTTGCCGGAAACCAAAAGGTTCGTTCTACTCTCTTATAACTTGGGTGGATTCTACGACTTCGATTCATGAACTAAACGAACAACGATACAAGGTATGTATTCGATCTCTTAAAGAGCTTTTTGTTTACTTCAATCATTCTTTTTCCATTTCCTCATTTTTTTTCTTCCTGTGGATGATGTTCATGACCCTTTGCTTGATCCTGACTTCCCGAGAGTGATCAAGAGCTCCCACTCGATCGTCTTCTTGTTCAACTTATATTTATTTTGTTTACTTAGCTTCTCAAATGTATACCTTTCTATAGTTTTGTTTGATCTGTGTTTGTCCTTGCTTTCTTAGTAATCTATATGTTGTCCAAAAAGATTATACTACTGACCTTGTATAATCATTCCACACTCCTTTCATCCTTCAAGTGATCAAGTCACTAAAAGGGTAGGAAAGAAAAGTTTGAATCGTGGAAGATTGGAGTGTATTCCAGGTCCAACTAATTCTGCAGAATTTGTTTCGTATGTTCATTTCATAAAAACAATACATGTGACCTATTACGTATAACAAGGCTTGGAATCCGGAATCAATTTTGTCATTAGCTTTGAGGGGCCTCATTCTAACTCTCTTCATACTCTTGTTTCAGAAAGTTTCAGGTTTCTGTAAGAATTTTATTTCTTGAGTAGATTTATTTATCTGATATATATATATATATATATATATATCTGTGTGTGTGTGTGTGTGTGTGTGTGTGTGTGTACGACTAGCGAACCCTGTTGGTCCTTTTTCATTCATGTTGAGCATCTGGTTTATCAGTTTATCAGTTTATCCCTCCAAAATTTTGAAGCAGAATACAGTATCGATACATTTTTTGTGTCATTTTATATTTTGAAACTTGCAAACTTCAAACAAGTCAATGTTTGCATTTGGAACCTTGATGCTTTTATATTATTTTCTTAGGAAACTCAATTGTGATGATTAAATGCTGTAATGTTAATGAAGTTTACTATTTGATAGGTACTCTATATCTTCTTCCAGAGTCTGGGTCTCTGATCCTATACTTTCTTTAGCACACGATGAAACATCTACCAGAGCTTAAACTGAATGAAAAATTGTCAAGCTTGTTGCAACATTTTTCCTTAAACTTACTACTTCTGTCCATTTTCCTCATCCTCTTATTCAAATGGTTTTTCACCACCACAAAAAAATCACCACCTTCTCCTCCAAAGCTGCCTGTTATTGGAAACCTTCATCAACTAGGCTTGCACCTTCATCGCTCACTGCACTGCTTGGCTCAACAACATGGGCCCTACATGCTGCTGCACTTTGGTAGCGTGCCAGTGCTTGTGGTCTCATCGGCTGAGGCTGCCCGTGAGATCATGAAGACCCATGATGGCATATTCACTGACAGACCCAAGTATCTCAACTTTAAGAGGCTTTTCTACAGTTACAAAGATATCCTGTCAGCACCATATGGTGAGTACTAGAGGCAGATAAAAAGTATATGTGTTGTAAATCTTTTGAGTAATCAAAGAGTTCGCTCCTTTCGTTCAGTGAGGGAAGAGGAAACGAAATCCATGATCAACACCATACAACAAGTTTGTTCTGTATCATCTTCTCCCTCCTACTCAGCAGTTTTGAATTTAAGTGAAATGTTTTTGACACTTACTAATGATGTCGTTTCTCGAGTGGCTCTTGGGAGGAAATACAGTGATCGAGGAGAAGATGGAAGGTTGTTTAGGAAGCTTTCTGTAGAGGTGTCACAGATAATGTCACATTTTAATATCGGTGACTATATTCCGTGGCTTGCGTGGTTTAGCCATGTCAATGGTCTGAATGGTAAATTGGATAATATTGCTAAGAGGTTTGATGACTTTTTAGAATTGGTTATTCAAGAGCACAGAGATTGTTCAAAGAGAACTGAAAATGGACATGACCATGTTGATATTCACAACGACGATCACAAGGATTTTGTCGACGTTTTGCTTCAGCTTCAGAAAGATAATGCAGATGTGCCTGGGTATCCTATTGATGCAGAAAGCATGAAGGCTCTTATCTTGGTAAATTCCAATCCCTACACCGATGAGTAACACTGTATTAATTACTGGCATCCTATACATTTTTCCTATCATAAACAATGAGTTTTTATACTTATATAGTGGTGGCAGATTTCTAATACGTTCAAATTCGAATAATTCCCCTTGTAGCAATATGGGCAAACAAAGATAACCAGAAGTTAGTTTATATGATTTTTACAAAATTCTTTTGTTTTACTTACTTGAAGTAGTTTAAAATGCTAAATATAGGGACAAGTTATAAGTTTCTGATCAATAGCTAGACTTAATTTAATTTTGAGTCTAAATGTGTTTTGTGTGTCTCTGCTATTACCAATGATATTTTAGCTAATCTTATGTTGTTGTCTTCTTCTTTTTTTCATTTCTCTTCCGAGTCTGTAGATTAATATGATCTGATCTGGAAATTGGATCCATATCTCATTAAGTTAATGTTCTCTTTTTTTTTTTCTCACCATATCTTTTTGCAATTAATAAAACTGTTCTCTTAGGAATTGCATCCTTTATAACATTGTATTGAAAATTTTAGTAAGAAGTGTGGAGGCAACACAGCATTACTGTAAATGAAGCATCATGACATCATTTCTGGATAATATATAATCCGTATGTTAAGTCTCTCCAAAAAAAACAAAGAAAATGACAGTTTTCTAGGACTTCCACTATATCTTAGCTATTAGTTATATAACGTGTAAGAGGATGTTATGATCAATCTTTGTTAAGCAATATATTTTTCTTGTAGGATATGTTTGCTGCTGGTACTGATACTATATATACAGCCATAGACTGGGCGATGTCTGAAATTCTAAGGAATCCGAGGGTCTTGAAAAAACTGCAAGATGAGGTCAGGGGAATAGCTGGAAACAAGAGAGATATAACAGAGGATGACTTGGTGGGCATGCACTATCTAAAGGCAGTGATCAAAGAAACCCTCCGCTTACATCCTCCAGCTCCATTACTAGTTCCTCATGTGTCAACACAAGATTTGAAAATAAATGGTTACGACATTAAGGCCAAGACATGGGTTATAGTGAATGCGTGGGCGATCGGAAGAGATCCAAAGTCATTCAACAATCCTGAAGAGTTTGAGCCAGAAAGGTTCTTGAATAGTGCCTTAGACTATAAGGGTACTAACTTCCAATATATTCCATTTGGATCTGGCCGAAGGAGTTGCCCTGGAATTCATTTTTCCTTGGCTGTAAAAGAGATTGCTTTGGCCAATCTAGTACACAGGTTTGATTGGACATTGCCGGGAGGTGTAAGAGGGGAGGACTTGGACATGTCTGAAACCACTGGTGCGAGCATACAAAGAAGAAATCCTCTCAAAGCAGTTGCTGTTCCATATTCCTTCTGATGAGTCATCGTACTCCTTTCCTTAATAACTACCTTGGGATGGAAAGGGATCTATTATTTCCATTTCAACGTTTGTATTACACTGGAACCGCAATCACCATTGGGATAAACTTATTTCTGATTATAAATAATATCACGCGGCCTGTGCAATAATTCAGATATTACTACTAGTACTCACCCCTGGTAATATATGTAAGGTCCTGTTGAACTTAATAATCCTTTACTCCTTCAACTAGGAAATTGCTGTGAGAAGCTGATATGCTTTCCTTGGGTTTACTGTTTTCTTCACTCAAAGTTTAGTCAGATATTTGTTGCGTCTAAATTCTAAAGTACACTTTTTAATCATGTTAAATTGCTTATTAATAGATCACTTTAAAAAAAAAAAAAAAAAAAAAAAACCTTCCTTTATAGATATTTGTAGGTAATGATCCTCCCTAGATAAGGTACTAATAATGTTGATGTAATATCTAAGAATTCTAAATTTATTGAAAGCCGCACAAGTTCAGCATTTTCTACAAGTTCATCGATCTATTGTTCTTCAACAGTTCAACCTCATTTGCTACTGCAAATTAATCAATCATACAAGTTTGTGATTGATTATATTTTCTTCAATTACAAAGTAGAGGTACTAATTAATCCTAACAAGGTCATACAATGTCGATAACTGTTGAAGGTGATGTTGTTAGCCATCACAATTCATGACACGTTCGGATTGCACTTACTCATGCATGATTCATTTGGTTCTGGACTTCATTTATACAGAATATAGAAGTTGTATAATGTTTATTTGAAGACTCCGGATTCTTCGCTCATAAAAATTTGCATTTCATGAGCTTTTGATTCTTGACTTTCATGAGCGAGTGTCTTTTACGTCGTGTATTTTACCATCAATATTGAGGTTTAACCTCGATCAGTACAATAAAATTTTATGTTCCAACTAATGTTTTAAAACAATAATGTACGTGTACCCTAAGGCATTTTTATGAGAGCCTAGCTTGAGGCATATAAGCTTTACGATATAAAAATTAGTCATTATGTTGAGATATAAATCTCCCATGGGAAAATGGGACCTAGCATGTGGGTTTATAAGGGTTTGGGTTACTCCATCTATAGTCAGTTGGTTTTGGATTGAAACCCAAACTACTTTATTATGATATCAGAGCGGGTTACCCACGTGTGTGTTCTCTCTCTCTCTCTCTCTCTCTCTCTCTCTCTCTCTCCCCGAGCCACACAGACTCCACGTCACCCAAATAGTTGTCCACGTGTATGGCTTGAAAGTTCGCCACACGTGCCGGAGACACGTGCGGGGGCGTGTTGAGATATAAATCTCACATAGGAAAATGAGATCTAGCCTGTGGGTTTATAAGAGTTTGGGTTACTCCATCTATTGGCCAATTGATTTTGGATTAGAACCTAGACTATTTTATCATATTATATATGTAAATAACTTCCAACAAAAACAAAAGTCTTTGCCATTGTCGATATCACTAGGCAAAAAAAAGAGCTTTCAATCTTTGATATCAAGGGTAGTTTCTATCACTGTTAACTTGTAGTTCATCCTCATTAATTGTGGTCTTGCAAATAGCAATGGTGGTCTTCGATTCTTCACTGTTCCAGGTTAGACTGGTTTTCAACCTTTCATGGAGTCGGCCATTAAACATATGTTTGTCAACGTACCTTGAACATCTAGCTTGCAGCGCCATGTACTCTTGGCCTTTGTTGCTTGCAATTGTAGCTTGGTCAAGGAGTTATCGATATGTTGTGGTTGCAGAAACTCCTAAACAAGTCGTTAGACCTTAAGAAAGCGATTGAAGAGTGAAGACCATAAATCACTTATAGCTAGGCTCGAAGCCATTTAATTTACACTTGATACAAATATAACATCTTTGTGTGAAGCAATTGCATAGTGACTATGGTCTTGGCCATTTTACCAGAATACTGTGATCGACTGGGAGAAATACCAAAACTTGGTCGTCTAGCATGCATAGTGACTATGAAAATTGATAGTGAATATCTGCCACATTAAAGACACGACAACTACATAACATGACAATTATCGCGTTAACTTCATGTATCCTGAGACTGAATTGGTGGTTCGATCTGGTTTCTTACTCTATCAATTTCATTAACTTCTTTGGCTTCAAAAGCAGCAAGACTAGTGTGAATTGTGCGTTTGATACCCCACATAGTTATTGAGCATTATTACCTCGCAGCAACTACAACTGCTGCACTGGATTGCATTGTATTGCTCTCTTAGGGTGTGTTTGTTTCATGGGACTGTGATAGGTGGGACTAATTCTTAAATAAGAGCTGGACTCCTCTAGCTAGCTTGGCTTATTCTAAACTAATGCCTAACTCATGTTTAGTACTACTTAGGACTAAAATGTAAAATAATGACAACAAGTGATATCCCATGTTTTAATTGGTTCTACTTGAAATTGGACTAAATTAATTTTGGACCCAAAATATGTTTTTTTTGTTTTTGTTTTTAAGGAAAAACCCATAATATTTTCACATTGTCAAGTTCACATGTCGGGATAAAGTAGTTAACAAGGAATTATAGACTTCTCAATTCGTGCAAGTTCCTTGGCCACATCAATCATATATGGCCTTGCTTCACCTTTGTCTTGAGTGCATAACAATGCCAATGTTAGGAAATCATACAAGTGTTGTTGTTGTGCTTGCTCATTTTCTCCTCCTAACTCTTCAAGTATTTTAGGACCCATAATCCTCTGAAACTGGTCATCACAAGCATGTGACTCCACATATGACACAACAAACTCCCACATTTTTGTAGCTTGGTTTTGTTTCATAGCATGTCGTCCAGTCAAGAAAACAATTAAAATGACACCAAAGCTGTAGACATCAGTCTTCTCTGTAATGCAACCAGACCTTCTATATGCAGGGTCAAGGTACCCATTTGTACCTTTCACGAGATCTTCGACATGATACAAAATAAGATTAGAGTAATTACAATCTGCAGAACCTGCAGAATCTCATAAATAAAGCCACCACAATTCAAAAATAGTTTCTACACATTAACAAGTCCACCAACTAATACAACAATGAGATATGAACTCTCAATAAGTATTCCTCATGGTAATTAATAAAGTTTATATAAGAACATGAATGCTGATTAGCAATTACAAAATGAGAGTTCATCTAGCAAAAGGGACTTGTCCAACATGCATGAGGCAACAAAGGAGAGGGTGGAAGCTAGGTAGAACCTTTAGCAATGCCAGCGAGCAGATTTTCAACATACATTTTTCTCACTTCATCATCTAAGGACATGAACACAGAAATATTTTGGGGTTTTTCCAAAATGATTTTCAATGCCTCAATTTGGTCTAGAACAAAAAGTCTCGTATTCTTAAGTTCCTTAGCAATATCGAATCGATTTTCAATACCTTTCAAGCTTCATCCACCAATTGCATCCTTTTTCCAGATTCTTCAAACATCTTATCCAAGATCTTATCTTCATCACTTCTTTTCCTCTTTTTTTGACTAGCTTGAGATTGATGGCTGTCATTATCCATTGCTGACATGGGGCTTGTATCATTCTCCCCTTGTATATCTTCTTCATTGTCGCTATTCTCTTCCACCATGTCAGCTGGGACCTCAGCCACATTTCCATTAACATGATCATTCCCAAATATGTTAGCTAGCCTCTCATACAATGGATAGGGTTTGTTTCTCTAACTTTTTGCATTAATGTTGTGCTACGATAGAAGGGAAAAATAAAAATCAACCATGCAACTCCCATACTGGCTCACTTGTAAAATAACTGCCAGCTCATAAACAGTAATGATCTTATCTAAACGTTGTTGGCTAATAGCTTTACCAGTGGGTACTCTTAATCCATTAGGTCTAGTGACTGCATCGTGAAGAACTCTAGAGTCGGATGCCGATCCCTCCCAACCCGGCAAAACAAATATAAATTGCAAGTCACGAGAGCAAACAACTAATACATTTGTAGCAACTTCACCCTTTCTAGTTCGATATCTTGGCTTGTCACTTGCAGGCACACGTACTTTAATGTAAGTTCCATCAAGTGCCCCCAAGTAATTCTATTAAAAGAAAAAAATACATAAAATTTATTAATTGTGTAGAAAGAAAGCAGCCTTACACAATTAATAATAATAATAATAATAATAATAAAGGAGTCCTATAAACTACCCTTAAAACATTTCCATTTACGATCCGTGCAGTCAGCAAGTACTGGATCGGGTACTCTCAACAAACTACCATGCAATCGTAAAACACCTTGTAGTATGGAATGGAAGTACCTACTAATAGTTTTTCCGGATCGGAAAAATCTACCTCTAATAGTACGATTTTTCACATGATGCGCAAGAATATGTAAAAACATACATGCTTGCTCCTCCACAGACACCGAACCATCACTCTTTACCCTACCATCTGTGCGCAACAGTTCACACAATAGGTTGAAAGTCCTTCTATCCATTCTTAATTCGTTTACATATTCGGTATCACTATTGCCTGTGATACAGTCTAAATAAAACAAACGAGTTTCATGTCTAACAAATGAACAATTATTTAGGACATGTGCTTCAGCACGTCTACGTCTCAAATTCAAGAGTAGCAGCACAAGCATAGTGCAAGCACACACTGTCTCTAGATGCCACAATTCCACCAATAAGAGCAACATAATTTATCTTTGATTCATATCTAATTTTCAAGTAAACATTCAAATCAATGAACAATTAGGGGAAATAAAATAACCACAAACATTTTAACAAGAAGAAACCCCTGTAAAGTTACTCATTTACATGATATGGAAAGTCTATTATTGCAGTATTGCTTGTATCAGTTCAAGTATAGAATACTTTCAGTCAGTACTCTACTCCTGTATGTGAAGCAGTTCACTGATTTCAGGCAACTAGCTCTAAAGAATATGTAAGTTTATGACAGTAGATAAAATACAAAGCCATATCGTCGAAATCACTATATCAATAGGTAAATCTCACACAATATACATTTGCAAGTTGCAACAAAGTAGGGCTGAGTCAAAAGCCCATAAGATATGCTACAGTCTCTATAAATCATCACTTGTTTGACAGTACACTAGCTAAAAAAGCACAAACAGGAGTGTAAGTAAAATGTAATACTTGAGGTCTAAAAACATGAATATGATACAAAGTAAACCATGTTTTCCATTCCGTTGAAAAAGCAACAACCTTTTGATTCAGTGAAAGGCTAAGTAGACATGAATCAGCAGATTGAAAACAGAGATGAGAAGAAAAAGGCAAAAGAGTAACTTTCAAGGAACTTTGAAAACCCAGAAAGCTCTAGATCAAATCTAATCACTACTACACAACTGAGCTGGTGGTGTCTCCTTTCAGCCACCACGTTTTAATCCCTTACGAAAACCCAACTATAAAATTGATCAATTCATAGCATACCCATACACCAAATCCTTAATCAATTCGCAAAAAAACTACAACCCATAAACATTCATCAATAGATAATCAATCTTGGTCGATTTTCAGATCCAATATATATTAAAAAGAATCCAAAGAGGGTTGTAGACGAGAGATTTCATGATTAATGCGAGATAGTATGTACCTTGGGAGAAGAGTAGCAGCGAGCAAGAAGACTACGCGGCAGGGGAGGGTGTTAGAGAGAGCAGCGGTTGTCTTCGATAAGCATGGTGTTAGAGAGATCCATGAGTTTTGGGGTCTTTGTGTAAGACCATGGGAGAGGCTGATTTGAGCTTGTTACAGTCCATTAAAAATAGTCCATGGCTGTGCCAAACATGGGACAAGTCTTATTTTCTTAAGGAAGACATTCCAATCCAGTCTAGTCCAATCTCATGAAACAAACACCCCCTGACGGTATTTTTTATACCTATACTCACCATTATGGGTAAATTCCTCATGTGGTACTTAACGTATGACCAATTAGACAGTTTCGTACCCAACGTTTAATAGAGGACAGTTTGGTACCTGAAGTTAAGTTTTATGTGACACTTTGGTACTTATGTTGACTTCTTTGTTAAATTAAAGGGTAAAATTGACATTTAAGTATAATCTATAAAAATAAAATAAAAACCTGCATTTTTTTAATATTTTGGGTTAAAAACATGCAATTTTTTTTTTTTTTAGTTATGTTGGAAAAATAAGTAGTTAAGAAATTCAATCGTGGTAATGTAAACACTCACAAGACTACTCCGTGAAGTTATATCTAATCAACTAAATATATAATCGTGGGTGTTCAAATTTCAAATACTAGATTTGTTAAACCAAATTTCAATTATTTTACCTTCAACATAACTCAAAAGTTTAATTCATATTTTTTCTTTTGACAAAAAATTAAATCATATTTATTTTCTCCCAAATGATATAAAAAAAATGAATATCAAGATAATAATTTAAGTTTTATGTGACACTATAGTACTTATGTTGACTTCTTTGGCTATACGTCAGATACCATAAGAGAAATTTACCGGGATGCAAAAGACATGAAATGAGCAAGGTTTACTTCACTAGTCACTGCGAACGTGAAGTGAATTCAAAGGTGATCCAAGACGAACCAGTTGCGTCGGAAGATCTGAAATTCTGGCGAAAAACTTCGTTCAGGAAGTTATTGATCAGTGGGAGACTGAGAGCTAACTAGCTGCCTGAAAGAGACAATAAGCTCCCCCGACCCCATAGTACTTCCCAGCACCATGCTCATGTCACCTGTCTCCCCACCATCAATAATAGTACATGACAATCTTTGTGACAATCTGAATGAAAGTTTCTAATTGGGCAAACCCTAACCCTAAGAGAAGGCTAACCGGATTTCTTTATCTTTTATGACCTACATGCAATATGGTTCTCTACAGAAACATATATGAGGTCGAGTACGTAGTATTCATTTCTGTTTCATCGATCACTTTAAGTTAAGCAGCGGTTTCCCTTCTTTTCGTGCAGGATTGTATATATTTTACATAACCATATATACTTCTTTTGTGATTACATTAGAGGAGAATCAAACCTCCGACTTATAATCTAATGCTAATTAACCTTCTCTAGCTCTAACTTAAATTAAGTAAGAAAACTTAGCTAATAATCGTAACAATTTAACAAATGTATAATTAAACAGACAGATGAGTAAGCTCTTGTAATTCATTGGGGTGAGGTGATCACCAAAATATCAGAACTACAAAAAGTACGTGAATCCTTTACTAAAATAACGTACATATCAAAATCCCTACTTCTGCGAGCCGCAAGGAAGTTCAAACTTAACTTACTATTACTCTAATGGATAGTTGTGAATGCAATCATTCCATGGATTATCGCTCTGTTGATCTAAATCTGAAAGTGACCTCCAAACAAGACTCCCAACCTTAAACCCAGTCCCAAACGCCAACATCCACACCCGATCTCCTTCTTTGATTCTCCTTTTGGCTTCAAAATAAGCCAACTCATAGAATACTAGGCTACTCGAAGTGTTCCCAAATCGGTGCAAACTCATCCGAGCCGGCTCAGTCAACACGTCACTCAGTCGCAGAACCCGCCCCACCTGCTCGATCACAGCTTTCCCACCAGTGTGGATACAAAAATGGTCGAAAGCTTTGGTGAAGTCGGGGACAAATAGTGGTTTCAACTTGCTGTTCTTCCCCCATGTTGCTGCAGAACAAAGGACCGAGTAGGCGTACAAAGCAAGTTGATTGAGAGGTAGAACTCGGGGAGCCATAATCTTGATGTGCTCACGTAAATAGGCCCCTGCAACTGGAATCAAATCTTTGGTAAGAGCAAAACCAAGGTTGCCCTTTTCATCTTCCTCTTGAACTGCAGCTTTATATGCTCGGTCGCTTGCTCCGTGGTGAGTTCGAAGAGAGTGAATGAGTTCCATCTTGGCGACTCGGCGACAACTCGGATCATTGGTAATCAAAGCCGCAGCACAACCAACCCGGAATATGCAGTTGGTTACAAGCATAGGACGACTATCACCAAAATACCAATTCAAACTAATACTCTCGGTTATGACCACCAGGGCGTATCTGATGTCTTTGCTCTTCTTTAGTAAGTTAGCAGCTAAATCGATTGATAACACACCAGAGCTGCATCCCATGCCGCTTAGATTGTAGGTTTTTACGTCGGGTTTGAGCTGAAAACGGTTGACGATCAGCGAGGAGAGAGAGGGTGCCGGAGAGAAGCTGCCACTCGTCACGATCAGGGCGTTGATGAGAGATAGCTGGATGCCGGTTTTGGAAAGGAGTGAGCTCACGGCTGAGAACATGCCTTGCTGAGCTTCATCCATGGCTGACTCGAACTTGGCTTCAGGGTTAAATTGGAAAACGAACTTTGGCGCATAGGTTTCTTCTCCTAGGCCGGATTTAAGGAAGATTTTACGCATGAACTCTTCGCTTTCTTCGGAGAAGCGATTTGTACTGCGCACGAAGGCTTCCGAGGATTGGTAGTTGCATTTTTGGTTAGGGTCTGGTTTGAAGCAGGAGTAGTCGAGGAGGAAGACGGGGTTGGGACGAGAAGAGTAGTAGTAACGACTAGAAATGAAAAGAAGCCAAATGCAAGAAAAAGAAAGGATGGAATAGGAGAAGAGCAAGTGAAGGAGAGTTAGGATTATTAACATTCCCAAAATAGAAGCCTGGAGGGATTTGAAATGGGAGGAGGATGTCATGTTGAGGTATTGGATTGTTGTGAAAAAGGTTGAGAGTTTAGGTTAGTTATATACTAAATTGAATATACTGAAGGCTCATTGGCTTACAGCTCTACAAGTTTAATGACTTGACTAGAGAGAGATGAGTACAGTTGGGGGAATTGATGGATTTGTTGATATCGAATTGATTGTATGAGTTGAAGTGTTGAACTACCACACATAAGTCCACTCGTTTTCTGCTACTTATTATAAGCTTGGAAAAAAACCATGCTATTGGAATTTATTTCGAGATGAACTGCCAATGATTTGGTTACAATTTGGTGATTAGTGAAACGGAACATTTGGTACACATCTTTATAAGTCCCAACAAGATGAGACTCCAGCACACTTACCTAAGATGACACTCAGCACACATACCTAAGATAACTCAAGTGATAAAAACATCATTACTTAAGAAATAACTTATTAAGTCCTAAGTTTGAGTTACGACAAGAGGGTTACTTTGAAACCTTTTTTTTTTTTTTAGTCAAAAGTAAAATGATCCATTATACTGATGAAGAAATTACAAAGTTAAACATTACACTGCCTTGCGCACAGAGAACAGATAATAACAAGCGACTAACCTATAAACAGTAACCTCAAAAAACAATTCCGCACTCACTTATTCAAAACAAAAAATGAGTCTAGAAACTATGGAATTTAGACATATGATATAGGCAATGTTTATGAAAAACAAAGACAAATTCTCCAGCGACTAGTTTCCTTACCCTTAACACTAGGGCAAGGAGGTGCTGAGAGGTGGACAAAAATCTTCTTCTGAGCATCAATCACCTGCTTTGATTTAGGCTCCTCAATCTCTTTCGTCTTCTGTTTGGACCTAAAGCGTCCTCTTTTCTTACTTGGTACTCTAGAGATCCGAGCTGAGATATTGACGACCTTGGAGAGGTTGCTAACGCAAGTGCAGCCACAAAAGATTGTGTGACACCATTAAAGATGACGACGCTGTCTTGGAGGCAGAATTAGTAGAACGTTTGGAGGAGTAAGACATGCCCGATTCCATAGAGGAGGCCATGGCTGATGAGCAAATCTGGTTTTTGATTTTTAAGTTTCGGTCTAGCGCGGTAGAGCACTCAAAAGTTTTGGAGGCTAGAGTTTTTATTGTACATTATGCCTGATTTCTGTTGTATGGGTGAAATCCTTATATCATCTTTTAAGTAAAAAAAAAAAAAAGGTGATACTCCTGCTCTTAATAATGCATGAATTTCTGCCATGCGTGTTTATGGAAACCACGCGGAAAATAGAGACACACCAGAAAAATGATTTATACATTATTAGAATCAAATGTTGACTTGTCATCACGTACTATGTTTACAGTTTACTGTAATATGATAATTGAACTCAATGATAATGCTGTGCTTAATGAGTATGTGTGTTAATTCATTAAGGTTAGAATTTCATTCTTGGTCTGCAAGAAGACTACAATACCGTATACATTAACTGATTAATTGTCTAAATAGAAGACCTAGCTCTTATGGAATACCTTGATGGAAGGACTCTGAGGTTTATATAAATCAATGGCATTAGTCTCTGTTATCACCTCGTCCATTGAGAAGTTCATTTGGGTGACTAACAGAAGAGTTTTCCGGTATCTCTGCTTTAGGTTTGCATCAATAATGAAAGTACGTTACTCGATCAATTATGATGGTGAGTTTGGTTTTAGCCTTAATCGTTATGTGTTCATGTCAAGTATATGACTATAATACAGTTATATCAATTGGTTTTCGAATTAGATATGTATATACAAGTTAATAAGCAATAAGAATTACAAAATCATAATATAGTTCGTTTAATTGGTGTTCAATCGAATTGTCACTCTTTTGGCATGCATCAATTTCAGTCACATTCCAGTATATTTTTGAACACATTAATTTTGACCTTTGAGAAAGCCATGGTAGCCATGGTTAGGACACAAAACCAATTATTTTTGCGCCTATATATCAATAGGCGCGCTCCCTGTTCGTGTTACCATTTCGCGACAAAAAATAGACTCTTTGCTCACTTTATAACCACCTCTACTCTCATCATCTAAGAACGGGAGTAAAGAAAAAAGAAAAGAATAAGAGAACTGAAAACGAAAGACTCCACTAACAAGTCTTTGCTAGATTTCAATTGATCCAATTGATGTAGCATTATGATTTGAAAGGGAGGTGTTCCTCTAAGTCTGCATACCAACTTTGACAAATTCAGGCGTCTGGTTTGAATGGGGATACTAGTCATAGTGTTTGGAAGAAACTGTGGTTCTCAGGTGCGCCAGGTAAAGTTAAACTTCATTTGGCGTGCTTGTTCTTCTATATATGTTGCCTTAGTTCTAAGAGAGTTTATTACATCGACAATGAATGTTATTTCTCTAACGAGGAGAATGAAACTATTAAGCATATCAGTCGGGATTCTAGTTTTATGAGAGACTTGGTTAAGTGGTTTCATGAGCTTCGTCGGGTCTCTTTTAGACGAGCTGCTCGATCGCCTGCTCTCTTGTTTAGAGTATCTAAGGAATGTGATTTATTCTCTTCTGCTTATTACGCTCAAGTTGGAAAGAAATGAATCAATGGATGTGGAATGGGGACTTAAAAATTAAGCGGTGAAGATGTTGATATGCGATCGATAAGTTGGTCTAAAAATTAGTTAGTTTTGTATTACGAAACTGACCAATTAGTTTTAAAGCGCTACTAATTTTTTTTTCCTTTTAGAAATTGATAAAAATAAAATAAAACTCATTAAATGATACTGAAGGGTCATTGACTCATTGGTTTACAGCTCTTTATTCCTGCACTGATTGAGAGAGAGAGAGAGAGAGAGAGAGAGAGAGAGAGAGAGAGAGAGAGAGAGAGAGAGAGAGAGAGAGAGAGAGAGAGAGAGAGAGACCATGCTATAATAGAATTTAGAATAAATTACTAGTCACTCCTTATACTTGTACTGTGTCGACAGTTTAGTCCTTATGCTTTCAATTTCAACTGATCACTCCTTATAGTCTCAATTTTCTACTAATTAGTCGATTTCATCCAAAATAATTGTTTACCATTTTTCAACTTCCTCAAATGCCCTTAGGTTATTTTTCTTATTTTTTTACTTTCTCTTCTTCAAAACCAAAACCAATAGAAGCTCCAGAATATATTGGTTTATGATTGTTGATCTTCAATCTAAGAATTTTATAATTGCAAACTGATTGCAATCAGAAAAAAAAAAATATAAATTGATTTGATACATACTGGCTAACAAAATCAAATAACATCACCATAATCACTATAAAATAAAATTCTATTAAATCTCCATTATATCAATTTAAACCAAAATGAGATTAAAAAAAATTCTCATCATCATCCTTAGCATTAACAGCTCCCATAAATAAAACTATATAAATAACTATCATTTCATTTAGTTAAACTTACAAACAACACTACTACACTATGCTTAATTAATTAATTTTTTTTTTTGCCAATAAGGCTCAAAATTAATTTGGCCACATAGCTTTTCATGGTGGGTTGTGTATTCTTTGGTTTTAGTTTTGAAGAAAAATGAAAAGAAATCAAGAAGGAAAATAATAAAACAACACCTAAGGGCATTTGAGGAAATTAGAAAATAGCTAACAACCATTTTGGATAGATTGGACCAATTGGTCGAAAATTGAGACTATAAGGAGTGACCAATTGAAATTGAAAACACGAGGATTAAACTGTCGAGACTCTAAAAGTATAAGGAGTGACCAGTATTTCGTCTTAGAATTTATTTCTTTGGTGATGAGTAAATCAAAAATATTTTTGGTACATATCTTTATAATTCCCAACAAGATGTGATGTAGGACACGATTTGAAGTCAAAAGATATCATCTTAGCTATCTTTTTTTCATTCTAATCTTTTTAAGTTAGTTTGATTTTCATTAGAATTCTTATTTTATTTCGAGTTATTTATTTCCTTTTTCAAATTGGATTCTTAGGATTTTGTGTTTGATTAGGATTGTGATTGTATTAGGTTTGGGTGTCTATATAAGCACTATTATTCTATGTACTTGATCATCTTGTTATCAATAAAAACCCTATTATTAGAGAAATTTCTCTATATTTCTTACGGTCTTACCGTAATAGCAAGTGCATTATAGCATTATTTCACATGGCTTGACGGAGCCTCCTACTATCATGTCCACGCTTCCCGCATAATTTGGTATGAGAACGGGTTTCGCCCGCTTCTTACCAGACGATGGTCCATGGGAGTAGTTCACCCCGCCAACCTCAACGACGCTGGTCGTAGAGTATCTATCTAAAAATTGAAGAGAAACCCTTGGCTAACCTCATCAAAAAAAAAAGAAAAAAAAAAAGATGGTAGTTGTTTATTTAAGATGATGGATTTGACGGTTTATTGAGTTTTCTTCCTATGATCGAGTTGTGCATTCAAGAGAAACTCGAGGTCGAATTCTTTTCAAGTGGAGAAGTCTGATGTAGGACAAGATTTGAAGCCAAAATATATCATCTTAATTGTCTTATTTTCATTCTAATCTTTTTAAGTTAGTTTGAATTTCATTAGAATTCTTATTTTATTTAGAGTTATTTATTTCTTTTTCAAATTGGATTCTTAGGATTTTGTGTTTGATTAGGATTGTGATTGTATTAGGTTTGGGTGCTTATATAGGCACTATTATTTTATGTACTTGATCATCTTGTTATCAATAAAAACTCTATTATTAGAGAGATTTCTCTATATTTCTTACGACTTTACCTTAATAGCTAGTGCATTCTAGCATTATTTCACATGGATTTCGACGTTTAACGGAGTCTCCTACTATCATGTCTACACTTCTCGCATCAAGATGACACTCCAGTACACTGGCTTAATAATGCAAGAGTTTCTAAATAATGCATGTTTAGAATCAAATGTTTATTGTAATATGATAATTGAGCTCAATGAGAATGCTACATCAACGTCGACACAGATTGTGAACCAGACACGTACGTGTATATATATACGATACATTGCTTAATTCGTTGTTCAATGAGTACGTGTACTAATTCAGGAAAAAAAAAAAAAAAAAAAAAAACCTTAGACGACGAAAAGTTAAAAACTTCGTCGTTTAAGAAGTAAAAGGCGACGAAAAAACTTTCGTCCTCTAAGAATCACGTTTTCGTCGCATAAGTGACTTCTTAGACGACGAATAATCTATTTCGTCGTCTAAGAGAAGAACCCTGACGACGAAAAAAAGAGTTATCGTCTGTCTATTTTCTTAGGCGACGAAAACAATATTTTTCGTCTCCTTAGTAGAGTACTTAGGAAAGGAAATATTATATTTTCATCGCCTAAGTCATTTAATTAAAAGAAAAAAAAAGTATTGAACAACTAAGGCGATGAAATTTTTATTTTCGTCACCTTAGTGAAGAACTTAAGCGAAGAAAACGTTTTTCGTAGCCTCAGTGAAGCTTAAGCAGACGAAAAATTTCATCGGCTAAGAATCATTTTTCGTGACCAAAGTACTTAGGCGACGAAAAATGTTCGTCGCCTAAGAATTACTAAGGGAACGAAACCAGCTTTCGTAGCGTAAGTAGAGCTCAAGCTGACGAAAAACTTCGCCTTCTAAGCACCATTTTTCGTCACTAGAGTACTTAGAAGACGAAATATTTTCGTCATCTAAGTTGTCACTTAGGGCACGAAACAATAATTGTTTCGTCGCCTAAGACTTCTAAACGACGAAACTTAGGTGACGAAATTTTCGTAGCCTAAATACTAAGCGATGAAAATGTCTTTTAGGTGACGAAAATGTTTTGTTGCCTAAAGTGTTCAGTCTGGTAGTGTCATTAAGGGTACAAGTTCATTCTTGCCTTCTTAGACTGGAAGAAAGACTATAATGCATTTATACATTAATTAATTAAGTGTCTAATTAGAAGACCTAGCTCTTACTAAATACTCAAACCTTTAATGGAAGGACGCTGAGGCTAGATGTTTATATAAATAAATGGCTTTAGTCTGTGTTATCATCACGGTCAAAAATGATAGTAAATTACGTCCATTGAGAAAGTAAAAAATATTATAATCTAACTTAGAATTAAAATGTATTATCGTTAAAATCGTTGCTTAATTAGATCGAGCAAGTAGCAAGTAGCAAGTAAAATAAAGGGAGCTGAAATTGGCTGACTCAACATCATGAATTAGGCGATTACAACTTCTACTAGCCACTAAAGACTAGCTAGCTTTCCTTGATATATAACATCATTAGCATGAGCTGCTCGGTTTTCTCTTTCATGAAATACCTCTTCAACTCTCTAATTTTATCAAAATATATACAGACCTTCCCTACTAAAATAAGAGTAAAATCAATACCGCTATCTCTATTAATTAAGGTAATTTGCCTTATGAAACTGTCTTCCACCTCTTTCCTACACTGCCCATCTTGTATAATTTTTTGATTAAACAACATGTAATAAAATATGGGTATAAGAGTAAATTTATAAATTGGTAAAACAAATAAAAGAAAGAAAATGGCAATTCAATTTCAGACTTTCAGTTTTACTTTCCCAGAACTACTCACATGTTATTGTTGAGGGATGCAGTTTATTTCCATGACAATTCACCATTGACAGAGAAGGAGATAAATGAGGTGGGAGTTGATCATTTGGCCACATCAAAACTCATTCATCTCCCAATTCACGATTCAGAGACAGAAGAGTAGATTGCAACCGAAACCCAAAATCAAAAGAAGGAGGAAATTATCAAATGGCTGAGGTCAAACTTCACAACTATCATTGGGTAATTTTTCGAATTTTGTTTTCCATTGATACTGACACTATTTTCGTTTTCTTCTTCTTTTGTGTTTGTATCTTTCAGGATGCAAAGGAAGGTACGTTTTTGTTCACAATAAACTGAATAAGTTGTAAAATTTGTAATGTTTGTGAATTGCAGCAATGAGAGAATCTCAGTTGCCCTTTCAATTTTGGGAAGAAGGATTTTCATATTGATTTTCATATTGTGCTTTTCCGTATGGTTATAGTATCACTTATTCAAGTTGTGGTCCAGAAGACCAGGGGAGGATTACATTTTTCTTAGCTTTGGAGAATGATCACTTCATCTTTTTCTGAGATATGGGTAATGCTTTCGATTTCTGCTATTTTCAATTACTTTTCTATAAACCAAATATTATTTTCATTGTAGAGATTGATTGGGAATTGGGTTTTGCATAGACATGGAGAAGGAAAGAGAGTGTAGGAAGAAGGGAGAGCACAGCAGGGAAAATATTTTTGTTTTTTATAAGTAAACAACAAAACTATCGAAAGAGAGGGAATAACTTTGTGGTATGTTCTTAAATTAATATACCTACAAAATAGAAAATAGAAAGAAAAACTTTTGGATGAAAAAGCAACCGTCATGGCAAACATCAGAAGAGAAATGGAAGAATGAGGAGGTCGAGTGAGCGGATCAAAAAGAGGAAAGCTTAAAACGAAATCGGCTTTGCGCATCTCACCCAATTTGAAGATTTTGATGTTGCACCTATAAAGATGAGTATTGCAGGAAGGTAATTGATTGTTTCAGTCTTTCAAATTTTCTTCTTACTATTACTATTGTCTGTGATAAAAAAATTTGTAGGCACAAGAGGGAAAACTGATACGTGATGCAGTGATGCAGTAGCCAATTTGAAATTATGTTTAGGCCAGAAGACAAAAGTTGATCCTAAGACTAAAATGTTAACAGCTGCAATGAATGGCCTTGATGTTCCTGGAGAAGAGCTCCTGAACTTCCTAGCACAAGTTGCGGTAGAGATTGGCAGTGTGTATGTTTTGAAATCGTCGCCAGAGCATCCAGAGCATGAGCAGTTAAGGTTGTCCTCATTCTATTCTATATATTGACTACCAAATGCTAGAGCCGTATGGTATTCTGAAAGGGGTTGTAATAATTTTTCATTGCATTTTCTTAACAGTAACTATTGTGATGTCGTGGACTCTGTTAAAATGTTATTTCCTAATGATCCATGCTTTGAAATTTGTAAATTGTGTTCATATGTGACCTTAAATTTGTGGTTGTTCATGCAGAAATGTGGTAATTAAACTTCTACAAGGTAAGAATAAAGAGCCACTTAGAAAGTTGGATGCTACGCTAGCTGCTCAGGAGGAACATGGGAGGGAATCAGTAATAATGAATAAAGCAAGGTAAGTTATACTTTATGTTTCTGGAACTACCATAAAACGAAATCGGCTTTGCACATCTCACCCAATTTGAAGATTTTAATGTTGTACCTATAAAGACGAGTATTGCAGGAAGGTAATTGATTTTTTCAGTCTTTCAGGTTTTCTTCTTTGTATTACTACTGTCTGTGATAGAAAAAAAATTATAGGCACAAGAGAAATCAACCCTGGAGGTGCAATAGAGGAAAACTAAATTCTGGTACGTAAATCCTATTGGCGAATATAATCTTTCAAAGTTTCTGCCAATAGGTTTTCCTATTATATAAGCTAATTGGTTTTTGTTTCTCTATGATTTTTTATTTTAAGGGGGATTATTTTATTAAGATTTTCTATCGGATTGATTATATTGGGGGATGGAATTTCTGTATAATATCCCAAGTATATCTTTCTTTTTGGTTCTTCTACTTTCAACTGATATTTTTTCTTCCCCAGGTATTGTTATTCCACTAATGAACTCGACCGCATTGTGTAAGAACTATAATGAAAAGGTTTGAACATTATCATTGTTTATATATATACTATATGTACGTATGTGCATTTGTGATTTACACTTTAATTACTTTCAACAAATTAATCTCCCACCATTAATGAGTACATGGATTTAGGTCGGACATATCAAGTGTATGACTTTGAAGAGTTTCCAGGTGAAGAAAAAACATGGGAAGACTACCAACGAAAAGAACATGAACGGCAAAACGTATATATTCTCTCTTTTTTCTCCAAGACCCGTGTCAGTTACCATTGTAGTAGATTATTGTGTGTGTGTGTGTGTGTGTGTGTGTGTGTGTGTCTTTGATGGTGGAGGGACTTGAATATTACATCGACTATAAGCAGTATTTCTCTTTCGTGTCATGTTTAGATGAATTACAGTCACATTTGTTAATTGTCATTGTAATCGTTTCAAGTCATAAAAAATTGTGTTGATATATTAGATGACTAGATGTCTACTTTTCAATTTTGTTTCAAATTTATTTGCTTAGTGTGAAATAAGACGCATGCACGAGCGTGGCCTTTTCGCGTGAGCATGGCTCAAACAAAGATATTGAGGCTGAAACAGAATATGAGATCTATAACTGACCAACAATTTACATAATTTTTGTTACGTGTTGGCGATGAGAGTGAACAAGTCATCAATGACGAAATGATAAGACTACTAGAAAACATGGTAGTTCCCTGGCAAAGTGAAGAGTCTATTAATCAACTTATTAATAAAATTTTCTCGAACCTGCATGATCATGTAAACAATGCAAAATACATGGTGGACAGGGCATTGGTTACTCCTTCAAACGATGATGCAGATATGTTAAATGAAAAGATAATAAATATGTTTCCCGGTGAAGGTATTTCATTTTATTCATTTGACTCCTTTGAAGATGACTTCTGAAATTTATACCATCCGAAGTTCCTAAACTTACTAACAGCGGGTGGGTTACTGCCTCACAAGTTAACATTGAAAATAGGTGCTCCAATCATGCTTCTAAGAAATATTGACCCAAAATTAGGATTGTGCAGTGGTACTATATTGTTATGTCGTGCTTCGTACCAAAATCTTATAGATGCAGAGATTCTAATAGGACAATTTGCTAGGACAAGTGTGATGACTCTGACTTAACCTGGCTTGGGAAGCTAGTAGGTAAGCAGGTCACACATCCCACATCGCCCGGAAAAGAGTGGATGATGTGCTTATATGTGCAGAGTTAGCTCAATACATAGAGACGCGTTTTGGGGGTTCAATAGTTTCGGAGGGGATGAAAACTCTGAAGTTAAGCGTACTAAGTCTAGAGCAATCCCAAGATGGGTGACCTACTGAAAAGTTGCTCGTGAGCTCCCAAAGACAAAACCGTGAGGGCCAGAGAGGAGAGTGTCCAGAGCGGATAATATCTCAAGTGTATGGACTGGGCTGTTACAAATGGTATCAGAGCCTGTCCCCGGCCGGAAGTGTGCCGACACGGACATCGGATCCTAAGGGGGGGTGGATTGTGATGACTCTGACCTGACCTGGTTAGGGAAACTAGCAGGTAGGCAGGTCACGCATCCCACATCGCCCGGAAAAGAGTGGATGTTGTGCTTATATGTGCAGAGTTAACTCAATACATAGAGACGCGTTTTGGGGGCTCAATGGCTTCGGAGGGGATGAGAACTCAGAAGTTAAGCTTACTGAGTCAAGAGCAATCTCAGGATGGGTGACCTATTGGGAAGTTGCTCGTGAGCTCCCAAAGACAAAACCGTGAGGGCCAGAGAGGAGAGTGCCCAGAGCGGACAATATCTCAAGTGTATGGGCTGGGCTGTTACAACAAGAGCTTTTCTACTGAGAATCCGTTTAAACAGTTCAGAAAATGCGGGCTTACCATTTAAACTGACAAGAAAACAATTTCCAGTCAAGCTAAGCTTCTCTTTGATCATAAATAAATCTCAAGGCCAAACTATCCCGCACGTAGGTGTTTACCTTCCAAATAATGTTTTTAGTCACAAACAATTGTATGTGGCATTGTCGAGAGGCGTGTCGGAGTCAACTACAAAGATTTTGGTTAGAAAAGGCTCCATAATTGGTAGAGATTGAGTATTTACCAAGAACGTTGTGTTTAAGGAAGTTTTACGTCATTCGAACACAAATGATATGTCGTGTTCATAGGTATTTCAATTGTTTAATGAAATTAATTACTGTATTTTTTTATATATATAATTACTTTGTGTAAATAAACTCTAATTTCGTATATTATTTTCATAATTGTAGAGATGTTGCAAGATAGATGCCCGTTACGAGAAAACGAAGGCTTCAGGCGGCGTGTTTCCATATTCTCATCTGATTGGCGCATGAGTGTTAGTTAACCTATAAAAAATTTTCTTATTAAAAATAATATCTCCAAGGACATTTGAACCATAACGACAGAGGAAAAACTGTGTATATGTGTAATCGTATTTATCAAAAACAAATAAACGCACGTACTTCGCACGGCCCTTTCACGTATATAATAATACTGATACCATGAATGACAATACTTATATATATATATATATATATATATATATATATATATATATAGATATCTCAACTTCAATCTTCCTAAAGCCTCCTTTCAAACAATTGGGTTGGGTTAGCATATTTAACTGGGCTTAATGGTCTTTGGGTTGGAAACAGTTCATTTGGTTAGGAACTTAGGATCACTGATTTCTAGTGTTAGCATTAGTTGATTTTGGATTAGATTAATTAGCTTTGGTCTCAGTGGTCAGTACTACCTAGCAATTACTATTCCCTACAAAATGTCGCTCCCGTTTTTTTGGAAGCTGATCAGACCACACCCTCCAGGGTTTCGGGTAACAAGCAGCGGCGCGTCCTCGCTTTGGGAGCTTCCGGTGTAGAGTTGTGGTGTTCTCGTAGTGAGGCTATCTTAGCACGAGAATGGAGACGGTGCAGGGCTCCCTCACGTCGAGTTCTTGAGGCGGCTTTAGTTGCATAGGAGGGGACCAATGTTTTTCTCAAAGGAGGGGGCACAGGTTTTTCTTTTCGGATTTGCATATTTTTCTGGTGTATAGAGGTTGCAGCAGTTTTGTTACGGCTAGTTTGTGAGGGTTTTGTGGCAGCGGCGTCTGGTATGGTAGAGTAACTTCCAAACCAGGGTCGGAGGAAGCTTCTCCCGCGGCGGCGTCAATGGCGGAGGGACGAGGTCGTGCACCGGATGAGACAGTCGTAGGGGCTCCGACGTGCTAGGTTGAATTATGGCGTTGGCTTGATCAGGATTTGGTCAGGGTAGCAGGATTGGGCTGATTCTGGCCTCAGCCCACTTTCCTTCTCCCAACCTTAGTCAGGTTTTGGGTTGGGCTTCATACTGGGCTCTTCATGGGCTGCGGGAGAGATCCCTATCTAAGCCCTATTAGAAGGCTATATCCCCAACACTTTGGTAGATAGCTAGGTACACATTTGGGTCTCTCGGACTTAAATCGAAGTGTCTTGTTTTAGTGTTTCGCAGTTTATTTCGCTTTGTAGTTTTAATAAGTCATATTGTTTTGGACATTAGCTTTATGAGGAAGTTTTTAATTTTCATAGCTTAGCATACATTTCATGGTGCTGCGCATTGCAAATTGAGTTGTCATACTCCTCCTGCTTGACCTAGTTATCTGTTGGACTTGATCCGTTTAATAGAAAAGGGGGTAGTCTATCTTAGCAGTGCTCTTTTAGTTTTGTGGTGCGGTCATTAGATAATAGGATTAAATATCAACTAATCAATCGTACGTACACTAGTTGCCACCAAAAAGTAGGAACTTGATAAGATAGAGCAGTTCTCGCTACCTCACAAGATAGAGGAGAGGTACTCTTGCTAAGTTGCCAAATAATATCTATACCCAACTCCTAGTCATAATTCGGATGCAACTGAAACTGTCCACCATGACTCTGCGAAGCACTAACCTTGTATTTGCATAATTATTATTATTACTATTAAGTATAATCATTACCAAAGAAAAAGAGACCAACAGAAGAAATATTCCAAAATTATTAAGCACAAAGTTGACTCTCATATCGATCACATGCTCATGATTTGACAAACCAAGATCATAATTCACAAGTCTCTTTCTTTAGGCTACTTGTCAAATTTCTGGCGATGTATTGTGTTCTTCTTGATCATCAAAAGACGAACCCTAAATTTAATATCGTTATTCGCTCACTTACTCACTCAACATTTTGTTCTAATCAATATGGAATACTTGTAATTGGCATATAACTAAACAATCCACCGAAAGCAAACGATAACAAAAACAAATTCAAAATGATTTTTTATGCAATCAAAACAATCGACAAGCTCCATCTTTCTAAGAACCATCTGGCCTTCCTCACCCGTTACAAAATATTATCACTCTTCTCGTGATGTTGCGGTCAACTTATAATTAGGGTTTAAGATTAATCGAGAATCTAGTGTCCAATTGTTGAAGTTGAAAATTATTGATTTTTTGTCTTTCTATAAACTAATTTAGGTGATGACTCTAGTTGGAGTTTGCCTACTCGATACATTTGCATGCATATTGAAATTGAAGGACGTCCTGGCATTGTCCTTAGCTAATCTAATTCAAGCTCCATATTCCAATGGTCTAAGTATTTCACAAATCCTGTCGACTTCGAACATTTAAATATGTGATGATTCACGCATAGAATCTACCAAATTTTGAAGTTACCTTGCCCGTAAAGTCTCCCCATTCGAGAATGAGTATGTGTGCAGCAAATTTTTAACTGCATTACTTTTTTGACGTATAAGTTCATTAGGATAATTAGCAAGTACAATTTTGTTTTTTTGGTACCCATAGGATGTCATCATACTATTGATAGCAAAATAAGTTATATAGTTGTCATGATTCAACATGATATTCTTACTTCGTCAATTATGAGCCATAAAAAGTAAAACTCAAGCAATAAAACAACATAGATATAACTACAACAATGAAACTTTAGAAACACAAGATCAAAAAGAACCAAATGACACTATTGACAAAAACGTTAGACGCGCAAACAATCCCCTATATCAATTTGGGAAAATGCTCATTAGCCTAGATTTTAAGGAAATCTTACCCACAAGCAAAATAAGGTTTGAGAAATTCTTACTTGTATAAAAAAGTGTAAGAGAGTGTTCCCACTTGCCCACTTTTTTATATTTTTCATATTTTTTATGTCCAAAATACCCCTCTCAACTATTCATCTCTTTTTTCTCCATAATAGGTCAACAATTAATAGTCAATGGTCAACTGTCACCGATCGTTGGAATTCGGTCTCGGTCGCCGGCCAACGGTTAATAGTCAACAGTCAACTATCTATTACCCTAAATAGTCAACGGTTAATAGATGTGTTTTTTGAATTTATTTACAATATAGGATTATCAGGATTCTATTGGGGGCAGTAGGGGTCTATTGGGGGCAATTATACTGGGAATAATAAAGGTCTATCGGGGGCATAGGGGTCTATTGGGGGTAATAAGGTCTATTAGAGAGGGCAGTAGGGGTTTATTGAAGGGCAATAAAGGTCTATTAGCGGCAATAGGGGTCTACTGTGGGGAAATATAAGCCATAAGGGTTCTATTGGGGGGTAATACGAGGTTTGTAGGGAGTCAACGGTCAACTGTCGTCGGTCGCTAGAATCCGGTCACTTTTCGTCGGAATCTAATATCGGTCGCCGGAATCAGTTCGCTGGTCACGGGTCAACAGTCAACCCTTTATTATTCTAATATATGTTTATTTTAGATTTATTTAATTGATTAAAGATATAATGGTATTTTTTCTCCTTTTTGGGTTGATGGGAATTTTTCAAATCTTATTTTGCTAGTAGGAACAAAAATTCCAAAATATGGGCTAATTGTCATTGACCTATTTTTATTCTTGTAAGAATAATGCTAAATACCCCACATTTTGGGAATTCATATAGAACTCATCTTATACGTCAGTCTATGTGGCATATACACCACTCAATCAATATATTTTATTAAATAATGTGGATATAGTACATAGGCTTATATATAACTAGCCTTCCTGCCCGCGCGATGCGCGTGCGGAAGGGCCGCGCTCGCGCGTGCGTATATTGTTTTTCCTGTTTTGTTTTGTGTATGTCAATGTCGCTTAATACTCAAACTAATGATGTGTGGCACGTTACCTAACACTTACACATATGAAATATTATAAGCATTATATGTCTTTAACGATCAAATAATAAAAATATAAAATAGTAATTCTCTTCTTAGTCTTTATATTAAAATCAATGTACTAAGTAAAACATAGCCCATATTACATTCTTAACTTACTTATCTTTTTGCAACTTTTTCTTCTTGTGAGGGCGTCTATCTCGTACCATTCCTACAAAACAAAAGAAGTACACAAACTTAAAGGTTGTAATAAAACACATTCAATCAAATATTAAAAAAAAATTAATGACATTTATTCATTGAGATACCTATGAAGAAGATGTATTAGAGTGAAGCAAAATTTCCTTAAATACGACATTCTTAGTAAACACACCATCTTCACCAACCACATAGCCTTTTTTAACCAAAATTTTTGTGGTTGACTGTGATACTCCTCTAGACAACGCCACATATAACTGTCCATGACTGAAAACATGATCTGGGAGGTAAACTCCTACATGTGGAATAGTCTGGCCTTGAGATTTATTTATGGTCAAAGAGAAGCTCAATTTAACTGGAAATTGCTTTCTTATTAGTTGAAAGGGTAGCCCAGCGCTCTCTTGACTTTTCATACGAATTCTAGGGAGAAATACTCGAGTCCCAGCAGATTGTCCTGTAAGAATCTCAGCATCAATTATATTTTGGTACGAACTGCGACATAACAATCTCGTGCCGTTACACAACCCCAAATTTGGATCAATATTCCTTAGAAGCATGATTGGAGCACCTTTTTTCAAAGTCAGCCTATGAGGCGGGAGCCCTCCCGCGGTTATTGAGTTCAAAAACTCAGGTTGGTACAGATTTCTGGTGTCATCTTCAACAGAGTCGAATGAGTGTAAGATAATTTCTTCACCTGGAAACATATTAATTATCTTCTCATTTAACATGTCTGCATCATTGTTTAGAGGAGTAATCAATGCTCTCTCGACCATGTATCTTGCATCGTTGATATGATCATTTAAATTTGGGAAAACATCATCAATAATTTGGTGGATAGACTGTTCGCTTTCCCAGGGAACCACCAAGCATTCCGGCAATTTGATCATTTCGTCACTGGTAACTTGTTCACTCCCATCACCAACACGAAGTAGAAATTCGGCAAATTGGGGGTCATTTATAGACCTCATATTTTGTTTCAGTCTCAATATCCTTATCTGATCCCAAAATGCTGACTTCACAATAGATGCTTGAATGAGTTGAGACCTAGTTCCTTTAGGAACAACAGGAAGGACTTGACGAAAATCTCCTCCAAAAATCATTATTTTTCCACCAAACGGAAGTTCGACATTCAATATGTCTTGAAAAGTCCGATCAAGTGCTTCAAAGGCATGTCGATTTGTCATCGGTGCCTCATCCCAAATAATTGCAGTGCAATCTTGTATCAATTGTGCCAGTTCAGTCTGTTTACTAATGGAACACCTGGATATTGCATCTACATCGAGTGGAATCTTGAATCTAGAGTGAGCTGTTCTCCCGCCGGGCAATATTGTTGCTGCTATTCCAGATGATGCTGTTGCTAAGACAATATGATTCATCCTTCTTAACTGTGCCAACAACGCACGATATAGATACGTCTTCCCAGTTCCTCCAGGACCATCGACAAAGAATAATGCACTTTCTCCTCTCTCAACCGCATCCATTATGGTGTTGAATGCGATAATTTGATCAGTGTTTAGGCGGTCAATTGCCTCAATATCTTCTTGAGGGACATTAATAGAAAGTTCATCTTCGATACATCTTGGCATTCCTTGACCTTCTTCTGGCTCACTTGTCATTTCAGGCAAGTCAAATTCTCTTATAACCTTGCCGAATTGTTCTAGCATTCTGTTCAGATCCCGAAGTAGTCTGTTTCTTACTGAATTGCTGTCAATATCACTCGCATAAGTATAATCTTCAACCATGAAAGAATAAAATTCATCCCACAATCTTCGAACACCAGTTGGTTCATTGTACACCAAAATTGTAACGAACAGTCTTCTTAAAGCTGATGGCATTCTAATAGCAGAGGCCTCCAACAGACATTGTCGGATACTGTTGTCATCTTCCAGCAAACCTCGTTTCTCAGCCGCTTCCTTAAATGTTTGTTGCAAAACCCCATCGACTTTAAGCAAATCACTGAATGATTTCGGTCCACTTACATGATTGAGAAGAACACGTAAGTAAAATTTCTCACCTTCAAAGGGTGAAACACTATAAATTCTCCCAATTACCTTGTAGTTGTTTCTTCTTTTTTCCCAAACTTTGCGTTGCTTATCCCACCTATAAAATTGAGGAAATTCTCGATACAAATGTCTTCTTGCCTCCCGTTCACTATGGTTCTTGTTGAAATATTCAGTAAGCATGGTCTTTTGTGCATGGTCATCTGCTAAAATGTCTTCTATAGTTTCATTAGCATCGAATCTTATCTGCTGCATATTTGGAAGATGTATTTGTAATCTCTCGACTGATGGATACAGTCTGGTTGTTACAAATTTAAATATCTTCCATAACGCTTCTGGTGCACAAACCCACCTTGCATCAACAAACTGTCTTATCTCATCGATCTCCGAGTGGGATTGCACTTGCATTGCTACTCTATCAGGACCTTTGTAGACATACTTGTATAAGTATTTGACACTCTTTATGCTTGCACATATTTCTACATTGATGTGACAATCATACCGTAGCAACAACCACGGGTTATAAGGAACAACCCAACTGTTATCCACCATTATGTCTCCACTTCTACATAGAGGGACCGGTAAACGACTTCCTCGCCTTCGATAAATAGGATATGCATCGTTCCCCTGCACGGTGAAACTTGAAAATCGTTTTGGAAAATCTTTCTTACATATCCCATTTTTCATACATGAAGACATTCGGTTTAAAGTTCCACATGGACCATGAATCATGTGCTTCAACACCAGATTATAAAGTTGAGGCTCTTCATCTCTTTCTGGTATTTCAGCTCTAACAATGCGGTCATAATCTTCAGGGTTGTTGAGTTTATCGTTTTCCGCCAACATGACCAGCATATGTACATGGGGTAGGCCGCGTTTTTGAAACTCAACTACAAAAGCATGAGCAACAACTCTTCCCAATACCCCTTTGTTGACGATGTCTTCTTTCAGTTGCTCAAGTTTTGAATGAAATACCCTTACCTCTAAATCAGGACGATCATGAGATGTTTGTCCAGGGAGGAGCTCATTTTTAATTTCTTCCCAATTTGGGTTACACGTCATAGTGATGAACAAATCTGGTCTACCATATTTTTGAACCAAAGCCATTGCATCCTGGTAACGCTGGTACATATCACGTGGACTTCCAACAAATGTTGATGGCAAAATGGTTCTACGACCAACATTACCTAAGCAATTGTGAATATAGATTATGTTTACGTTCAACCGTTTAAAAAAAAATACATGTCTCAAACTTTAGGTTGAACGAAATAATATTCATACGTACCGGCATTGTTTTCTCCTGAAATTAAAGAGTCTCGAAGTCCTTGATAAATTTCGCTTCGAATTTCCTTTTGATGACTGCGGACCCATCTGAGCTTTTGTGATTCAATTTTCACATAAGTGTCAACGACATACTGCTGCAAGAGGCGTCCGCCTCTGAGTAAGGGATTTTCATATCCGGTGCGCATCTGGAAAATGAAGTTTTTGTAAGCAACTTTTGTAAGAAAGATGCTTGTTTTTGATGCATTTGAAGATTAAGTTGGATAAAAACAAAAAGGTTCTAACCTGTAACATATATGCATAGAAGTCACAACATGTCATATCTCTTCCATTCTCATCATGAGTATTGATATCCCACCCATATGTTCCATAAGGTAATAGTAATGGATATTGCATGGGGTCATAGTATCCAACTGAGTCTTTGACATTCCAGAGTCGTCCACTAATTGTTTGCACAATTAAATCTCTAGGCTTGGGATTGATGTCCCCCGCTCCTACTATAATGGCCGCCACTTGTGATGCAGATGGTAAACTATATTGGCGTTGATCAGAAGGTTGTTCTTTTATGATGAGTCTACAATTAGGCAAGTCTTGGCGTTGTCCGAGACTTCGAAATTGGCGTACAAATGGATTGTAGAGATTCAATATATGTTGTATCTTCTCAACCAGTGTCCTGTCTAAAACTGCACTTTCGGACATTCTATTATCAAGTTCATGGTCAGTGTCATAAATGTAAGCTTGCAGATATCGTGGTCTCGCCCCTTCACTTGGTAAAAGTCCACCGATCTTATGATATATCGAACCTTGAGCACGGAAAGTATAAATTCCACGGTGTTGTGCATTGATAGATTCATCAAGATGCACACCCATTGAAGTGAATGCAAACACGTTATTGTAGGCTCGAATATTTTGTCTGAACTTTCTACCCACATATGTTTGATTAGAAAAGAGTTGGATCATTTCTGGAGGACTCGGTATTAGCGGCAATACAATTTTTCCATTTAGACAACACAAATTGAATGTCTCTCGATGGAATAACTTTGCATTACAGTATGGGCACGTTCTTAGTACTGACAATCGGAAAAATGGGACACCACATCTTTCGTGGCAATCTCTAGCACAATTGTAATTTACTACTGCCCTCCTTGTACGTCGTACTGGGTTAACACTGGCTCGCCCGTGATTCTCTTGGTTATTATGTAGCTCAGTGTTGTTGTCACGATCCTCCCGATTATTCAAATCCTCACTGTTGTTGTGATCTTCAACGTGATTATCCATTGTGGCCTCATGCACATAATTCTGAATGACCACATTGCTTGTTCGAGACATAGATGATCGGGCTAAATGTCTTATGTGCGTTAGGCGCACTCTAGAAGACTGTTGGTCATGGTTATGGGAATAGGGTGAAGCTCTTGAACTTGTGTTCTCATTGTCTGTACGTTCTATTAACATGGATAATAAGAAATCGTCAATTTTTGTAATTCCAACTAACAAATATAAAGTTATAATTCCTAGTTATAAGATTGTTGTTGTTACTAAAGTTGTCAATACTGAAGACACATGTCCATACATTTTATGACTATAGTATCTAGCGGTTCAAATTGTAGCAGTGCTACACACAGAAAGAAAAAGAATAAAATGTATAGTGTCATAATTAACAATTAAAAATACCTGGAGCAACCTCATCCCTATTACTTTGGCCCTCGTCCCGTCCGTTATCATTCACGCTTTCAACCGCCGGTCGTTTTTCTCGAGCAAGTGCTCTTCGTCGTGCCAAATAGGCTTCATGTTGTGTAGGACTCATTGAGTCTCTCCATTCTTGATGGCTCGCACGTTCACGCTCCCTTTGATCCATTTTTATTGTGCTTGTTCCCGTTCCTACAAAATCTAAACAAATGAGAGTTTAGTTTAGAAAAAACAATGCTTGATTGCATTATTCCTAAACTTTTAGGCGGAAGGTAACAAAAACCAAAAATATCTCTCAAGAATAAGGTAGGATGTACCACACGGCATTTTTTAAAACTGATTCTATCTTTTTGTCCCTACAGTATCTTTTTGTCCTTAATTTGCTCATAACCATCAAATTAACCATCTATATATACGAACTAATCACGTTGTCATCATGCTTAACAAAAACAAAAAAAAAACCATTTAACAGAAAATGCATGTCATCATCTTATGGAGTAGAAGACCATACATACCATAAATTCCACAACGATGTCATTCAAATTGAAAAAACAGTCACAGGTGAGATTGAGAAAGATGAATTCCTAGTTATAAGATTGTTGTTGTAATAGAGTGAAAAAACATGAAAAGAAAACATGGAAAATGGTAGGTCAGTTGTAATAGAGTTCGATCGAGGCCCATGCCGTCGTGATTAATATCAGTATTGTTGACACAACTGTAAGCAACTGATCTAATGGAAGTGTTTCTTTTAGCTTCATCACACTAAAATAGAAGTAGAATAAGGTCTGTACTTCATCTAGATTATCCAGCAACAAACTTTCAAACCTCTACCTTTTATAAAGTCTATCAGTCCTCCCTACAGGAAAAGAAAAAGATCAGTTTAAAAAAGGGCAGACGTTAAAGTACATATGAGCAACTAAACACTACTATCTTTAGGTTTCTAATAGAATTTACTCGATCCATAAAAAAAAATAAAAAAAAAATAAAAAAAAAAAACTCAGATTTAATCACAAAAGTATAAACTTAGAAACATGGATAGTAAGAGAGAAAGACACTGTGTAGGTGAACACTAACCAAATCACAATATTTGATGAGTCTGACCACCTTAAGTCAATTTATTGTTGTCATAATTTATTGTTGTCATAAGTTGAGATTTATTGTTGTCATAAGTTGAGAATTGCTTACATGGAGAAGATGTTGTCGAGATCGAGTTTGGACTGGAATGATGAGCCTGTACTGAATTCCAGAAATGAGTTACCTAAAAGAAATGCAGTGCAAATATCTTAATCAAAATCTTGGGTAAACTTGAAATATTTGAAAGAAAGAATAAATCAGATCATAATATAATAATGTAATGACAGAAAGGTTAATTCCTCTTGAGAAACAACATAGTTGTGCACCAATAAAAACAGCCTTATGTTGCTATGCATTATTTCTATCTTTTACTACTTTCAAACTTGCTAAAACATGGTCCAAGTTTCTCAAGTTGATAATTTATGAAGATTAAACTTATTATACAATTCAAGCCATAAATGGAAATGATTTCATTTACTTCTGCCAGTAGTCTCCTCCTCACACTTTGTACAGAAATTTTCAAGCCTCTCTTATGTAAGCCCTACAAACCTCACACAATCTCAGCCCTCCTAAAATTTAGGTACCCGATTTCTTTCTCTGCCAATGCAAATACATTAGTATATTTAACCTCAAGTTTTTCTCTATGGGTCCATTACCTGAATCCTTTTCGGAGGCTACACCAATTTCTTATGCAAAACAATATTCAAACATATACCAATCAATTTCCTCTGGAACCAAAAGTGAAAGAAAAAAAGGTTGGGGTCAAAAGAAAGAAACATATACCAATCAATTTCCTCTTGAACCAAAAGTGAAAGAAAAAAAGAAAAGTATCAACAGCTCACAATAGCTAAAACATGAAGAAGAAAAAATAGACACAAACAAAGAGAATATGAATTACGAAATGGCAAAGATTAAAGACAGAAATTAAAGTGCAATACAGACGCAATAACCTGAAATATACTATAAACTAAAGATGTTGGGAATGGAGTGCAACACTGTAAAAACAGAAGGTAAACGTACTGTGAACATACGTCCCTGTTATGGAAAAAGAGATTATGTTCTAGAATGAGATTTTCTAATTTCCAATTGTGATCTTTACTGATATAACAGTAATTGTTCCCTCCTTAGAAAACATTAAAGAACATTTTCACACACCGAAACAAAACAAATTCAAATGGGAAAAAAATACCACATTATTTTTACTGAAAACAAAAACCAAAAAGTGTCAATTCCAGACCTAAAATTTCAGAATACTGATCACTAAGCTTCCTGCACCAAAAGCAAGTGGTTCAATTAAATCAATTACCCAAAAGTTGGTTCAATTAAACCCTACTGACAAAACACTAAAAGGTTTGGGTATAAAAAAAAACAAAGTTTGTGCTGCATCATTGTTGCACTGAGGCTCTGAGATTAGTTTTCGTAATTGATCTTAGCACCATTGTTGCACTTGCATTAGGATTAAACAGAAATTGAATGGTCAGATAGTTGTAGCCTTAATTCAACCCCTCTCCTAACTAATTCAATAGAACCTAAAACTGAATTCACCTACTACTGAATCAAAATAAAGTTATAAACCCAAAAGATCAATATAACTTTTTAACACTACAGTAGACAAAAAAATAAAGTGTATACCTATTTGCTTCTTCTGTGGTCGTATTCATCTTCTTCTTGATAAAACAGTGATCCAAGGATCACAAACGTCGACGGAGATCTACAATTCAAACACGAAAGAAAAGAAAACTAAATATGTGTATTTGCAAATACTCAATCTAGTTGATCAAAACTGAATGAGCTGGAAATCCACTTTGGTAAAAGGGTCCATCATACTTGATCATGAATATTTGAAGCACTTCATTGATGATATGAGAAAACAAATAAATGATTTTTAAGACTACCATGACAGTGCCAAAATTCATAACAATGTCGCATCAAGCAATGAACTTCCAAATTTCAATGTCTAATATATGCTATTACCTAGCTAGGATTTCCTTGGAAGTTGAGGTGCTGTGTTTCCCATACCAGAGCAAAATTGTAGCATAAATGAAAAATCATTTTTCTAATAGATCTGCTTTCACTTCTACCCCAAGGAGTTCTCTTTCTACAAAACCAGAAGTAGATACATTAAGGTAAAAAAAATTAAGACCCTAGAACTGAAACAAAAAGGTTGCAACCCATGATAGTCACTCATAATACAACTTAGCTTAAACTGTTAGGAGACACATGTACTTTTCTACATTATAGAAGGCTACTATTGAATCTCAAGGAAATTACAAACCAATTTGAGAGCATCTTAGACATGAGTAGCCTCGAAGACAAAAAGAAAACACACACAATTTGTTATTCAGTGACTACTAATTATTGATACCCATACTCAATCTCTTGGTAATCTGGGATACATCAAAAGCTAATCCAAAGAAAAACAAAAATCCAATTACATGATCAAAACTGGCCTTAAATGGTAAGCATTTTAAACTGAGAAAAAAAATAACAAAAGGAAAAGAGGTGAGTACAGGATTGAACAATGATAAATTGAAAATATAGTAAAAGTGTTAAATAAGAACCCCTAGGCGTAATGATAGGTGTGAAACAGATTGGAACTCATTGGAACCCTAAACAAATATATGAATGACTGAAATCAAATTGAAAAACAAAGTTGGGATAAACCAAGAGATTATCAGGTTTGATATCTTCTGTAGAATTGAAATTCACCAAAAATAATATGTAGGCCTACAGGCAAAGAAACAGAAAATTGGCCAATCTGAGAATGCCTTTGCGGATGGAAACCAAAAAATCAAGTCTGACCTCAGCCGATATGATAGCAATTTTCTCCTCCTTTGGGATTTTATTCTGCTCTGATCTTCTTTCGTTGTTTGTTTTCTGTCAACGTAAGAACTGTAAATTGGAAATGTGGGATGAGTATACATTTGTAGTCTGATCAACCCACGTCGTCGATTGTGTTATTATCGTGGCCTGGCAGTTTGGGAGATCGTGTGCAACTGCGTCCATATTTTTTCTTCTTCTCTGGTTTGCTGCGACTGCCTCTTTGCTTTGTAAGATTACAGTCCTATCCTCCCAACCATAATCAAACATTTTATGGGGCTTAATAAAACCTGGGCATTACGGGTACTTCAAAAATTTAACCATTCCACTCCTCTTCTGGCTTTATTAATAGAGATGTGAGTTCTATATGGTTCCTAAAATGTGAGTTATATAACATTGATCTTCTTGTAACTACTAGGACTAACCTACTCCTAAAGAGTCATCTTAGGAGTAATTGGTGGTGAATCGACCCTGCACCATAAGAGCCTTACCCGAAGGGCACAAACACGTCGTCATGCATGGAAGCACAAACACCAAATTAAATGAGTGACACACATCTGTGGCTGCAGATTTAGGGGTTAACTTCCTCTTAGGCTTCTACTCCCTCATTGCACCCTCTAACCTCCCTGGCTTCAAAGCCTCTTTAGCTCTATTTCTGCTGCCGGGAGAGCCTCCAGCCTTCTTTCTTTTCAAGGGTGAAATGACAATCACCCCATTGTTATTTTTTGAAGCCAGAGTAGTAGGGTTAGGGTTCCCAACTTAAACCACCTCCGCTGCCGATAGCAAGCCTGAGCACACACAACCGACATGTTCATAAAAACCATAGGTATGGTAGAACCCTACGAGCTTGATATACTTGAAGCGAACAGAAGGTTCAAGCCGAATTGCGGTCTTGGTATTTTTAGTTGTACACAAATTAAGGTCTCTAGGCGACTACGTTTACTTTCACAGGGCTGGGAGTCAGATAGTGATGTTGGAGTTAGTTTGTGTAGGCTGAATAAGTGAGCGAATTTGCATGCAAGATATACTTGTCAGTTTGTATGGTAGCCTTACATGTCTATGCGCTGAAATGTATGTATTGGAGAGAAGAGATCTCACATCATAAAAGTGATAAATAAGATACAACTTATAAGTGGGTGGATAATAATACTCAATTGTACCTAGACTTTTTGTCATTAAAACCCAACACCTCTAAAATGACTAGATTGAGATAGTATCGGTACAGTTAATCCATAGGCCACGTTTGTCACCGTTTAACAGTACGTGCGTTTCGGCCAAAAGTGATTATAATATTATTACATTTTTTTGGTCAAAAAAAATTATAATTAATGGTGAATTTTATTTAAATAATATTGCTCATAATTAGATTTGACTAAGTTTTTCGATTTTCATTTAAGCAGTGGGAGACAAGTATATAAATCCCAATATTCCCTAAACTATAAATCATATTCGATTCCCCGTGAATTCCTAAATGAAAATAAAAATAAATAAATTGATTGACCACCAAATTGAGACAGGACAAAACAAAACGTCGAACTGGTGTTTGATTCTGCGGATGAAATGAACCACGTAGTCACATACCCAGATAGATAAGCTACCAATTGTAGCATCCAAATCAGAAAGGTAAGCTTCATATATATAATTGAATCGACAAATTAAGAGCGTGCTGTGATTTTGGCACATGAAATGTTTTGTATGATATCTGAGCCTCGATCAGTTTTCTTCACTTCCTTACATACGTAAGTATCCAGTTGACAAGTACGAACGTATACATATCGGATGAAATTGAAAGCAAAGAGGACGATTACTGAGGGCCCCATGAACCCTAAGCACTCATTCATAATCCTTTGCTGCAGTTGGATATTGGAATAATTGCTTTGGTATACCATTGTCGTGTACGTGTACGTAGTGTCGATTCTAAGATTTTACTATATCTTCGATCTTGTAATAGCTGTAGCCTAAATAAATTTATGAACTTTGTTAATCAACACGTACATACGGTTCTAACATACTGAAATAAATAACGATCGCAATTATTTTTTTAACTTATCATCATGTATGTGATTACAAAAAAGTTAATTAATGAGTCAATCGATCTATTTTTTAGTTTGATTAATTTGAGAAATGAAGACCCAGATCATCGCATTACGTACTCTTACATAATTGTAATACTCTGATTAGTAAGCTCTAGTAACTATTATTTCTTGCTGTCATATATATATATATAAGCAGGATTTAGAGAGGATGTCCTCAAACTTGAGTTATAGTACGAATTTTCATTTTTGACCTACTTTTAGATCGAATTTTCTCATCTCTACGGTTTAGTATCTAGATAATATTGTGTTGATCATCGCTGCAAAATTTCAGCCAATTTGGTAATCGTTAAAGCCCTCAAATTCGAAAAACAAATGGACGAACTGAATTCTGTCAAACTTGAACCGTTCATGTTTATAACAGAAAAACGTAATTTTGAGGGCCTTAACGATTACTAAATTGGCTGAAAATTTTCAGAGATGATCTACACAATATTATCTAGATACTGGACGGTGGAGATGAGAAAATTCGATCGAAAAGTAGGTCAAAAATGAAAATCTACATTATTAGCAAGTTTGAGAATATCCTCTTTAGATCCTGCATATATATATATATATATATATATATATATACATCATATTTATATACGTATACTGTGGAGTACGTCGATCTGCTGCCACCGTTACACCTGTAATGTTGTGGAATGTCAAAACTACTCTAAAAAGTTTACCTGAATAGTTTTTGTGGTTTGTTCAACTTAACATCATAATTAAAGATAATTCACATAGAAATGTTAAATGATTTGCCTAATTGCTTATTCAACTAATCTGTATAAAGTGGAACAGAGAAGTATTTTAGCCATGAAATCTTGTAGAGCCTTTATTTAAATGGTAGATTTGAAAGTTGCTTCAAATAGAGTAGAACCTTTTTGGGATCTGGCACACGATAATCACATTGTTTGAGTATAAGATTAAAAAGAAAACGCACTTAATTAGGGGAATCAATTACATACCTAAACACTATGTAAAGATGCTGCCGAAAGAGTTAGTCCCCTAAAACACATTCCTTAACCACTGTATTAGCAAGCTTTTGAGTTCAGCATGCTAGCTTCTTTTTAATTACTTGCGAAAAGCTTCAAATTAGTTTTCTATTTGGTACCGTACATGGATATTCTAGTGAAATTTTTGCTTTGTTTAAGTTGAATAATAACTTAAAGCTGTAGCAAAACTTTAAAAGTGTGCAGGCTTTTAGCTGATCATTAGCTAGCGAAATTATTATTAAGTTTAAGTGTTACTTTGTATATTGCTTATCTTTTAATCGACGTCCGCCACAGGGTTATCATGGACATGACCCATTTATAAGATACACGAAATGAATTGCGGAAGAATGTTACAACATAAATAAGTCATGTCTCAACGATTATTATGTTATAAAAGTTGTAACTGAGTTTTTAAAATTGTACTTATTATATTTACTATATGATTTATTAAAATAGTAATATAGTATTAGTCTTCAAAATGGTAATTTAGTCATCATCCCAACTTTGAGAACTAATATTATTATTTTAATAACTCATATATCTTTTTTATGAAACTGAAATTTACACTCTTCATTTTAACTTCAGTTTACCTATTTGAACTTTGACCAAATCATTATTTCAGTCTTAATTTTTTTGATTTCATCAGCTACACCTCTGTATTTTCTAAATTAATCAACCGTTACCAATTTTATAAATATCGTCCAAACTATCTATCAATACTAAATATACAAAAAAGTAACCTCCAAAGCTGATATTTACTCCTCTTTGAGTTCGACAATTAACAGAATGACAAAGTAAAATACCATATCACAGTAGTCAATAAAATAATTAGTGAAAAGTGTTGACTAAGTCAAAATTATTCAGTGGCCACTTGTGTGATTTCGGTAGCTCATGCTGCTAGAGTTTTCTTGCACCCAATTGCGTACCCACCTTTTTTTAATTCTTTACCAAACTCGAATAACTTTCGTCAATAAAAAAAAAATCTAAAGTGATAATAATAATGTATTATTATCGTTAGATTGAATTTTCTTTAAATACGCCGATAAAATTTAAATCTTATATATGTATCATTAATATCATTAAAATCGAAAAAAAGAAAAAAACTCTCACTACCCACTAGGTTAATATGGTTGTATATTCTCAAAAATCATATTTACAACATAAAAAGTATACATAAAAATCAATTCATTTCAGGCCGGTTAGGAATCGCCTTTCTCTTGCCACACAAACTTTCACAAATTGAGAATCGAAGCACAATCTAAAACAAATCAGCAGTACGGCATTACCATCACCCATCACAAATCGACGGGAAATTGATGGTGTCAGTTTTGCACTTTAGGCCTCATAATATCTATGTGACAAATAAAGGACTCTAGATCGAGTATGTGTTCGTTGTAGGCTTTCCCTAAAGGAATATCTATAGAGATGTGAAGCTCAAATATTTTCACCTCTTTCGGTAGGGGAATATGACCATTCATCTCCAAGCCCCTAACTAATTTCGTGTCCGTCCACTGTTGTTAATAATTCTACAAGATACCCACATTAATTGGCCAATTTTTACCTTGAATTGCACCTGCACAGTGCGGACACGTGTCCTGAAATCAGACACGAAATGGAAAGAGACACATGCTGCACGAAATGGAGAGAGACATATGCTGCTTCATATAACTATTCCACAGCCAATAACAAAGCACACTCATTTCTTTCTCCCTAGCTCCCTCCTTCTCACTTGGTCCTATCTCTCTCAACCCAGACACCATCACTCATGCAGATATAAGCTGCCGCTGATCCATTTCTTCCATACATCTGCCCAGAAAACCCAGCTTCGATCTCCCTCCTTTCTAGATTTCTCATACAATTCAGAGGGGACGTGCAGAGGAGAGCTTTGCCTCCGTTTCCTACTAACTAGGTTAGTCCCAGCTAGCTCTCTTGGTTTCATAATCAATCGAGTTCATGATCAGTTGTCTCTGTGTATGATCTCTTTGATTTGCCTCTACTCCACAGAGATCGATCCTTACAAGACTACTCTTTTGCTCGCTAGCTCCGCCATCAAACCAAAACCAGATTAAGGGGTATGTTTTCTGCATATCATAATATAATTCAGTCTCTTATATTTTCATGTTTAAGAAGTGCATATATACATGCTATTTTGGGGTTTGAATCTCAATCTTATTATATATATTGGGAAGAGAAAGAAACGCACAGCTGCTCTTTGATTCACTCGGGTATATGCTGTTCACTCCTTTTCTTTCTATTCTATCTGGAACCCCAAAAAGGAAAAGAAGAAAGAGACTATTAGTAACAACTGTTACTTAAAATCAAAGCTTTTCCTAATCCCCTTATATTCATTCTTCGATCTATTCTATTCTGTTCTTCATATATATTCGACATCAAATCGATCTTTTTTTTCTTTCTGTTCTAACCAGTTCTGTAGTAGTGCGCGCTTATTCCTGTGTGGCAGAGAAGTGTAAATCTAAATAAAAAGCGAGCCATAAAATACAAATTTAAGTAAAAACTTAACTTCGTCTAAAACAACACCACTTTAAGAAATATGTACAGCATGAGTTAGAAAAAAAAAATAACAAAAACAAGAATAAAAATGACTGTGCCTCCTTGGATGACAGGATCGATGATGTGACCTCCTCGACTGGGACCTAAAAAACCGAATTAAGCTAAACTACAAAGCTAGCTCTTGGAATTAATACGACCGACGTCCGAACCTGAGCATATATATGATCACTATATCAGCAGGTCTAAATGTCTAATCATATTCCTCACCTAAATTATTGAACCTAAACTTTAGTAGTAGGAGACTTATTTAGAGGGTCCTAATATCTTTGCTTTGTTTAGAGGGCCATATATGTATGAATAAAAATAGAAACTTTGGAATAAGTTTAGAGAAATACGTACAAGACGATTCTCAATCAAATTATTAGAAATTTAGAGTGGGTGTGTCATGGAATTCTTAAACATACCACGGCGGCTCCATGTTGCCACTTTTCCCGGTTTAGCACCACACCCTCTACAGTTGAATGAATCTTTATTTGCCCAAATGCTTCCATTATTTTATTTTGTTCAGTCAAGTTCTTTCTAAAACTTAACATGAATTTATTTGCCACTATCTAAATTTCTATCAAGAAAGAATTGTAAGAGTATCGATCTAGTACTATCTAGGATTTGCTATACTTGTGGGTCATATATTGTGTCACCATTTGATTGAGAAACTTTTGCAGCTAGGAACATGTCATATGCTGAAAATGTTTAGTGTATTTTGTCGATATAAGAGTAATTTCGGTATTAAACTTTTCATGTAGGTCTACATGTCTTCCTCTTATTAGCTGGCCTTCACTCACGGTTTTTGTTTTAATTACTAAGTGGAGTTTATTAAAAAAAAAAATTAAATTTCGATCTATTTATTTTAAGCCATATGTTTAGAATTCCGTTAAAAGTTACAAATTAAACATGGTCATTCAATATGATGTAAATTTTTATTATTTAGATTGTCACAACCCAAATAGACCAGTCATGTAACAATCTCACCGGATTCAGATTCTCTGCTCATATTGCCTCATACTGTATTTAGACCATCTAATCTCAATCTTATGGTCAAATTTTCTTGCATTGGGATGAACTCCACATTACATTGTTTAAATGCATGGAAAAACCATGTCTACATGATTACAATTGGATGTACATGATTCATTCATGAGACAATATGAGGAAATAAATATAAGCATAGGATCTCAGTTAAATCTCACCATAGTTAGATTCCTTGATTTCACACTAAAGTTTACGCCGCTTCAGATTTTTTACCCAAACACTCCTTAGGTTCCTTAAAACAAGATATATACCATGAAAATATTGAAATGAATACCTCCAATTAGTTATTTTGGAGCAAGATTGTTGTGGCGCAAATGCAGCTTCTAATTTAACTTTTAGTTATTTTTCAAAAAATAACAGTACCATTATAGTTGGTTTTCATTTATACAATTAAATAAACAGACACTACCAGATCTGAGAGAATAGCCGACGAAAAAAATTTCGTCGGCTATACCTTCTACCGACGAAATATTCGTCGGCTATAAGTCGTCGGGAAAACCCCGTCTGTAATACAATAGCCGACGAAAAAAACCAATTCGTCGGCTATAGTAGAGTATGGCCGACGAATTTACCGACGAAAATATTTTTTGTCGGCCAAACCTGGGAGAAATTGCCGACGATTTTCGTCGGGTATTTTCGAGTATGGCCGACGAAATTCATTAAGTATAGCCGACAAATTCATAAATTTTCGTCGGCTATTTCTTCGAAATATATTACTATTTTAATAGGTATTAATTAGTTATAGCCGACGAAATAATGCACTTTTCGTCGGCTATAAGTTGTATAGCCGACGAAATTTGTAAAATTCGTCGGCTATAGAGATTATAGCCGACGAAATAATGCCAAAATCGTCGGCTATAACTGCATTTTGGGTAAAAAAAAAAATACCGGATCGGAGGAGGAGGCCGGAGGAGGGGGGGAAGGAGGAGAGAAAAAAGGCGGGAGGAATCGATTTAAAAGATTTAGAAGGAGAATAGCCGACGATTTAAAAGATTTCGTCGGCTATACTTAGAGAATAGCCGACGATTTAATATATTTCGTCGGCTATACTTTGGAAAATCAACAGCCGTCGGATCTGAGCCATCCAACGGCGGACAATAAAAAGGCGCGGATCAAGAGTTTAGCCGACGAAACATTGTATTTCGTCGGCTATACTTAGAGAATAGCCGACGAAATACAATGTTTCGTTGGCTATTCTATGAAAAAATACTAAACTGCCGTTTTGAGGCCCTAGACGAACTCGAAAGCCCGAAAAAGCCCACACATTGTTGCAAAGCTACGAGTTTGATTCCTGGCGTCGTTCTCTTTCCGGAATGGTATCACAATCATCATTCGGACGCCGGACGCCAAATCTACAGTAAACCGGGTTTTGACTTATTTCATTATTTCAGCACACGGATTTTATCGGAATCTTGTCATTTTTCAACCGTAGACGTATTTCATTATTTCGGTCATATCTTATTTGACGACATATTTGCATTTGAAGAGTGTACGTATAGTAACTATTTGAAACTATACATTCACTTAAACACTTAGTAAACAAGTTAAGGAACATTAGTGCATATGTTCCGATTTTGAATCTAAAAGTTTGGAAAATCTATTCCAACCTTCAGATATCACTGTTTAGATTAAATACATGTATGAAAAAAAATCCAACTACATCTGACAACGTTAAAGGCTCGATCGGGACGGTCAACCGGGTGAGTCAACCCTTTAAACGCTTAGAAATGGTAATTGGCCTGTCTAAATGACGTTTTTTGGCCTGACCTTCAACAGATAATAGTTTCAAATCGATGAGACGCAACTAATCGTATAAAAATTTTCCTCAAAATATTTACCGACCGTCAGGCTACCCATAGGAAAACGGAAGTAAAAAACAGTTAACCGCAACATTCGGCACACAGATTTTGTCGGAATCTTCTCATTTTTCAACCGTAGACGTATTTCATTATTTCGGTCATATCTTATTTCACGACACATTTGCATTTGAAGGACGAAGCAATGGTTTGTCGATAGTGATAGAAAATGGATGCTGTTCTTTTTTTTTTTTTTTTTTTTAATCATAGCCGACGAAATCAAACCTAGTACTCGTCGGCCATACTTCCAAAAATTTTCGTCGGCTAAAGTTTCAGAGAAAGGCCGACGAAAATTCAAATCGTCGGCCAAAATATGAATATAGCCAACGATTATTTTTTTTAGTGACGAAAAAAAAATTCGTCGGCCATTCTTGGAAATAGCCGACGAAAATTTTATTTCGTCGGCCGTTTTTTTTTATTTCGTCGGGAAAAGCCTTTTTTCTGGTAGTGAGAAAAAGAAAATAAAGTTGTGTCTGTTTTGTGTTTTCTCGTTATCTTATTTTGTGTGGGAGTCATGATCGATGTTAGTTGTGCAGCTTGGATTGGATCCCCCTGACCACATAATGTTCAGGATTTTAGATTGCATTTTACTTTTTGGTAATAGTGTATGGATTGGATCCGACCAACAAGTTAATCACAAGCTCGATCAAATAGTGTTGTCCTTTTTGTTTCGTTCTATGTGTCATGTGTACATACATGGTTTTGCTACCGGAATATCTATTCTTTGAAATTCATTTAGTTGATGAAAATATATTTCATTTTATAATTGAGTTCATACCAAGTCTAGTAGACCTCAAAATATTAAAAAAAATTACAATGAGATTCTTGCGGTCTATAATGATAGAATTTTCATTAAAGCAGTTGGAATTATCTGTTTAACAATGACTCGGTAGCTCAGTACTTTTTGGTTTAATGATATAGTCTCTTCTTTATAAGTAGGACTTGATTTCGAATATAACTCGTTTATAGCATTTCAAATATTTATTTAATCAATCTGAAAGATGACTCACTAGGCCTCATCATTTTGCCCTCCGGCCCTAACCCGTCCTAAAACCCGCCCTACCCGGCCCTCCATTAGGGCAGGCCGTCCCTAGCCTCTTTCAAGTAGGGCAGGACAAGGGTCAAGCAAATGAAACCCGGCCCTACCCTACGGCTCGCCCCTAAAAGCCTGTCCTATTTGGCCCTTTTAGGCCCTAATAATAAACTATTTTTTTTAAATATGTTTCTTCTATTTTACATACAATACAACTTATCGTTTTTTTATAAGGTTTTTGTCTTTTATTTATATTAAATAACAATAGTTTTTGAGTGATTTGATAAATGATAAATGAATTTAACCTATTAAATTATATTTATCAATGTCTTAAGTTAAATCTAATGTATATATCTATGTAAATTATGATTATATAAAAATAAAAAAGTTTTATATTACACAATATAACTCTTTAGCTAAATAATAACTAAATTTTTATTAAACAAAAAAAGACCACGTTCGGCCCATTTCGGCCATATTTAGCTATATTCAGAGGACCGGCCCGACCTGTCCTCTTAGTCCTAACATAACGGGCCGTTAGGGAGGGTAAGGACTTACATATTAGAGTCCCGGCCCGGCCCTAAGTTTTGTTTGACTTTGGTCCCTATCCAGTCCTATTCTAAGTCTTAAATTTTAAAATAGGGCCTAACCCGGTCCGACCATGAGGCCTATGACTCACTGTGTATTGGGTTTTCACGAATGAATTGCAAGAGACGGTTTGAACCTTTAAAAAATGTCTCTAAATTAGGTGGGCATACACAAATTAATTTTCCTCACGAATGAGGCTGGCTGTTGAGGCCGTCAAGTTGATAAGTTGATAAAACATTGAACCCCACATTTATTAACAACAATATCCAAGTCTTTGTGTCACTTCCCTTTTCCTATATTTATTTTGCCAGGAACCCCGCTGGGCGTGGGGGCACTGAAAGCTAGGATTTAGTCAGTTTTAGCAAAAACAATGATAGAGTAAAGAGAGGCCGGTGAAAAGGTCCATTTGATTTACAATTTATAAAGCATTATACGAGTCTATTTCCAGGCCGCCCGTTGCAACGCATGATGTGATACGGTCATACGGTGCACATCATAAGTGGCATGATTTACTATGGTTAAAATTCTCCTCAAGTAATACATCTTTGTACATATGGACATATGGTTTGTTATGTCAATCATAATACGCACAATCTTACATTTGAAGCAATATTTTCAAAATTGTTGAGTGTTTAGATATGAGAAATACCAAGATGTCAAGATGCTTGGAGCATAGGATATCTTGGTACACTATAACGTTCATTCGATCAATAATTGATTAAGGAAATTATAATCAACCATGTTTGGATATAAATCCAATAACGGAAAGAATTATTTTTATGAGTTGATTTTATTTATCCGTCAAACGCAAGACGATCCTGCACACCCGAACCCCATAGGCCAAAGTGTAAGGCATACTTGAGCTTTTTAAACCCTAAATCGTAAATTCAGTATTTCAAAAGTTACGGTAATCGCTTGGCTGGATCAATCTAACTCAATCCACTTTTGAGTCCAGATGGATAGAAGTAAACTGAACTTCACACATTTACAGCTGATCTTCACGTTCAACCTAAACCCCCATCTAATACGCAACAATCATCATTCATCAACTTTCTACTTTTTACCCGAAATGTACTTATGTTTTCTGGTCTTAAAGAAGAAGATCCAAATCCAAATGTAGGTTCGGCAATGTTACGGTAATCACGGGTCACATTTGCTGAGTGGTTAGGACTTAGGACTGTGGAAAATAATGATGAGCTGAAATTACAATTTACAAGTGAAAAGCGTGGTAATTTACAAGTCCAACCTTCAAAATCTCGTTAATTACTTTATTTCCATTTGCCATTGGCGGCAGTCTCCTTGTTCTTCTTTCGCTCCCAATTGATTTGGCTATTCTACTTCTTCTTCTTCTTCTTCTTCTTCTTCTCTCCAAACATTGTGTTGATTGTTGTTGTTATGGTCTCTAACCATGCCTCCACAGATGAAGCCCCACTCCAAGAACCCGGAACAGGTAACTTCTCTCCCCCCCTCTCTCTCTGTTTATGTCTCTCCCTTTGTATATTTATAATCATCATCGTGACGATGATGCATTGTTGGTTGTGTTTGTTGGGTTTAATTTTGTTGAAAAACTTGAGAGGAATTTGCAGAAGAAATGGGCTGAATTGTGTTGTTTGGATTGGTCGTGCATACAGCTGTTCTGGCCCAGAGTTGTGATGCGCAAATGGCTCAACATCTCCGCCAAAGACTCCGATTACAGCGCCGACACCGAGGACGAGGATGACGGGGATCCTGACTCCCCAACCCAGCAGCAAGGTAACAGTTTCTTCACTTGTACATGTGTTTCTTGGAATTTAAACTTGTCTTTACTTTGGTGTTTTTATGCATTGTCTTTTTGTTTGAGGAATACCCTTTTGGGGTTTTGAACTGAATGTTTAGTTCGTCATTGCAGAATTTGGTCAACGGGGACGAGGGTCGAGGTTTAGAGATATCAAAGAAGATGAGTCTGAGGATGATGATGACCCTGATGGTAAATTTTCAAGGATTTATTTTCATTATATTTAGTGATGACTGTGAATCATGTTTGTCTAATCTGGTTTCTGTTCAAGAAGACTACAATGACACATTTATAGCTAGTTTAGTCTCAGATGCCAAATGCATTTCCAGTTAAAAACTTATATCTTCTGTAGTTCTGTTTCTGATCAAATTCAGTATCGTTTTCGACAGTTAGCTCCCCTTATTTTTTTTTTCTTGGTTAAACAGATGCTCTTCCGAGAATACGAAGACGAAAATCAGAGACCTTTAGAGCACAATATATAAATAGAAAGGAAATCAGGTATGCTCTTCATATTATTGTAATATCAAGACACATTTGGTAATTTACTTACTGTGAAGGCGTTCTTTATCAGGCTGTATTTATTAATAGTTCTATTGTTTGGTTCCTGGCTGTTTCCAGAATATGTGTTGGTACATGGAATGTTGGAGGACAGACTCCACCGGAAGATTTGGATATTGATGGTTGGCTAGATATCAATGAACCAGCCGACATCTACGTAATTGGGTATGTATATTTGACCTCTTTACTTACCAACCTGAACAGTCACTGATTTTGAATTGATAGATCCTATTCTGTATATCTTGATCTATTATCTTGTACAAATTCTTGCTTTATAAATGCTATTGAATAACCTGAACCAATCACTCTATCCTCTATATTCCATGTGCCTTTTCTCCCATCTTTTGTTTCTTGTACCACTTTGATTTGTACTGTAATGTGCTGCTTAATTTCAGTCTTCAGGAGATTGTGCCACTCAATGCTGGGAATATATTTGGTGCTGAAGATAACCGTCCAGTTAGTAAGTGGGAAAATGTTATTCGTGAAACGCTGGATAGATTTCGACCTGCGACCAACAAGGTTAAATCCTTTAGTGATCCTCCATCACCCTCAAAATTTAGGTCATCTGATGATGTCCCTTATATGGATGAGGAGATATTAGATGAAAGTGATGGTGATATTGGTAATGAAGTCCACCCGTTGGATGACGAACCCACAGATTTTGGTGCGAGCAATGGTACATCAGTCACAAGTGAAGCAGTGAATGTTGATTGTCCAGTTTCTAACTTTACTGATAGTACTAAACCGGGGATGCCAATTGGAGAGGATTTACAGAGGCAACATTCTTCTTCAAAGAGATTAGATAGGTTATATTGTCTTCGCCCAGATGATTGTTCATTAGATGAAGACGCTTCTGATGTCCAACATAATGGAAAGTTAACCAAAATGCTTAGTGGGTCTGATAGAATTGGTATGAACTGGCCAGAGCGTCCACTGAACTTGTTATCTCAGCACTTATTAGAGCGACGAAATTCCTTTAGACAAACAAAGTCTTTCAAGTCCTCAAAATCTTTCAGGACATACAATTCTTTCAAGTCAACTGCAAATGACAGGACACCAGAATTAGCTAAGCTTGAAGAGATTGATCTTGAATCTCTCATGAAACGGGAAAGAAGACCATCATATGTAAGGATAGTAAGTAAGCAGATGGTTGGGATTTTCCTAACTGTATGGGTTCGTAGGAGCTTGCGTAAACACATTCAAAACTTAAAGGTGTCAACTGTTGGTGTTGGTGTTATGGGATACATTGGTAACAAGGTTCGTTTCTTTTTACGTATTAGTATCTCTATATTTTTAGTGAAATAATTTTCATTATACTGACTGTTATTGTTAGTGGTAGACTGATGTGATCATCTCACAGTTACTTCTTTAAATGCTTTTATCATGTGTTAGCTCCATTTGAGATTGCTTTAAAATTTTGCTAAATGTGATTAGACTACCAAAATCACTTTGTAAAAGTGAGAAGCATTCTTTTGTTACAGAAGCAGTTTCAGTGGTGTTTGAAAAATCACTTGGCATATGCTTTCTAAAGTGCTTTTTTGAAAAATACTTGAGTTTTATAAAGTGCTCTAAATCTGCTTCCACTGGAGGTGCAATATTACAATGCACTTGTAGAGATCCCATTATTTCATTGATATCAAATTCTATCTGATGTACCTGTACGACATAGCAGATAAGTATAGAACTCTGGTTAAAAATTAGAAAGTTTCCGGAGAGTTGTACCCCACCCTTTTCAGTCTTCAGATGATATAGTCATAGCAGCCCCCTTTTAGGGGCTTCAGTGACCCTTGCTTTGTTGTTTTTTGGCGGCATTGAACTTTGCAATGCATATATCCACTAATGGAGAATTCCCATTGTTAGACTTGTTCCTAGAATCTATTAGGTGCTTAATGATATCATGCATCCAGAAGGTCCCATAATATGTACGCCTTCCTAGCAACTCATCCTCAGTTAGGTTTGCACTTAGTTTTCTCTGATGATTTGTTAAGTCAGTAAAGAATAGGTACTTTGGAAATAATACTGGGTCTTCTCTCCCCTTGTCTCATTCTCTGATGTTCTGCACTAACCAATGTCTCAAAAAAGTACTTTATTTCAGTGAGTTTGACTGTTGATGTCTTTTTCCTGATTTTAAGAATTTCTCAATTATTCCAGGGATCTGTATCTGTGAGCATGTCCATATATCAGACGCTGTTTTGTTTTGTGTGCACTCACCTGACAGCAGGTGAAAGGGAGATAGATGAACAAAAAAGAAATGCTGATGTGCATGAAATTCATCGGAGAACTCAGTTTCATACTTTTTCTGGTATTGGACTTCCGAAAAGTATCCATGACCATGAGTAAGTATATGGCATTTAATTAAAAGAAGCTGATTCGTGCCCTATTTGCCTTGTTATCTTTCGCCTTTATTGTTTTTCTTGTTTCCTCCAAGATTATGTATATACATGTGTACTTCTCATATACATGTGTTCATCCAATTTTCGAACAGCTACCAAATATCAAATGCTATAATCTCCTAAAAAAACTGCCGGATATGCAAATTGATTATACAACTGCAACTTTATTAGTGTTGATAAGGAGCTTATGTGTTCCTCATTAAGAGATTACACTGAAACTATTTTCTACTATTGCAGAAGAATAATTTGGTTGGGTGATCTAAATTATCGTATCAACTTATCATATGAGAAAACACGAGAACTCATCTCCAAAAAGGAGTGGTTTCAGTTGGCTGAGAAGGACCAGGTACAGTTTTTCCTTTTCTTTTGATAGATTGTTGAATTAAAATTATTTTTGCTGGGTGATAATGTGTCTAGTAGCAATCACATCCGTCTTCTTCTCCTCCTCCTTATATTGACCATTAGATTCACTGTGGATCTGTATTGGTGTTATGCATCACAATTTTTCTGCTGATTGATCTATGCTTCCAGACTCCAAATAAATCTTTGATACAAATACATATCAGTTGAGCCCAATTTGAGTGTATAAATTTTTCTCTATAATGGTTAACGCTTGCCTAAAAGTAGATGGCTTATTAAACTTTGCAGTGCTTTTAACTATTTCAATTGGTTAATACTTAATACTTTAATCTTAAAGGCTAGTAATTATGGATCAACCAAATTTTGGTCATTCAATTCTACATCGGACTATTATACCTGTAATTTTTTAAGATACAAGATAGAGCAAGATACTTCAAGCTAGAGTTTATTAAGATTTTCAGTTGATTGTGTGCACCTTTTTTTTTTAACTTTTTCTATTTGTTTCATTAGTGATATGCTAGTTACCTTGTCTTCAAACTTATATTCCAGATTGTATGACTGGTTGAAGATATGATCTATCCAATGAGAGTTCCATGTTTTACTGTATAGCAATATGCTTGTATATTTTAACATGACAGCCTGTAAATTTCGGTAGGGGACATGTTTGTGGGATTTTATACTATGAATTCTATTCAAAAAATTAAATTTAGTTTTTGAGTCAAATTAACTGAGATTCCAAAAATAACTTTAGACACATTGTCATTTACTCTGACAGCTTGCACGACAATTTAAAAAAGGTCGTGCATTTGATGGGTGGTCTGAGGGCGTTCTAAATTTCCCGCCAACTTATAAGTATGAGACGAATTCGAACAAGTATTATGGAGAGGATCCAAAAGGTGGAAGGCGGACTCCAGCATGGTAGGTTTGCATTGACCCATATCTAATTGTTCATTTTTTTAAATAGATGCACTGTTTTTTCATTCTGTACTTTGAAATACTGTAGGTTTTAGGATGTTAACTGAACTAGTTTGCAATTGTCTTTTCTCTAACCTTATAACTGAAAAGCTCTTTTCATTATTTACATCCCAAAAGGGTCTGGAGATGATGATATGATTGTGTCTTATAATAGACTTTAGTAAGGAATGCAATTAAATAGCTCATAACTTAGCAACCATTTATATATTGGGTGTGGCTAAATGTACCTAGCAAATTTCTAAGTATACCCAGCATGTAAAAGTTTATCCCCTTAATTTCCATTTACCCTTGTTTCCAAAAACTCAAACCCAGCCAAAGTGTTCCACAGTCAACCATCTTCACTTCTTTCTTTTGCTACTTCGAGCAACACCTGGCTTACTACAAACACATACATGGAGAGCGAGAGGAGACCAAGAATTCTACCCTGGCTTACTACAAATACATACATGGGTAAATATGGATTATTGACCACAATATGCTAGGGCTGGGTGTACTTACATTTTTCCGAGTACATTGAGCAACACCCTTATAGATTTTGCAACTTGTGTTGTAGTGTATGGTATATTCCAACTATAAAAGTAATATATATATATATATATATATATATATATATATATATATATATTCAGTTTAGTACACATTCTGTTTACTTACATTTCTTAAATACCTCTTTTTATATAAGTTTGTAAGAACTTCTTTCTGGAGTTCTATTTCATTAAAGATCCTTCAAATTGTTGTATTGCTTTGAGAATTTGCATCGCTGGTGGTTCAGTGTTGAATCATTATACTAAGAATCCTCTGAAGACTTAATTTAGGAAACATTTACACTTTCATTATACAGTCAAATAGGGTGGAGTCTGATGTATTGTTAGGAATTTTCAAAATCTTCCCCAAATAAGAAAAGGGTTTTGTATTCTTCAATAAATTCTTTTCAATCTTTAGTATTCTCTTTATATAATTGTAAAATGTAAATCAATTCCTTATACGATATTCACAATTCTGTGCTCCCATTTTCAGGTGTGACCGCATTCTTTCATATGGCCGAGGAATGAGGTTACTGCATTATAGAAGGACTGAACATAAGTTTTCTGATCATCGACCAGTGAGTGCTACTTATATGGCGGAGGTTGAGGTTTTTTCACCCAGGAAGCTTCAGCGAGCCCTCACATTCACTGATGCAGAGATTGAAAATGAGGAAATTCAAATGGATATGGGTATTGATGTTGGAATGAACTGCTTAAAATTGGAACAGGTACGTGCGTTTCTAGGCCTGTTGTGCATTGGTAGGTACGTACAGTACCTCCAGATTCTTAAGAACTATTTATCTGCTGCCACTTTTTTGTTTTAACTCCACTCCTCCCAGTCTCCCACCGTAAACTCCATCAACCCTTGACCTTTTCGCTGTTATCTGCTCACTTTTGTTTGGGTACTAGAGTAAGCCACAACTATGATTTGGTTTATGTCACGTAGCTTGCACAAGTATTAAATGTTGGAATTACATGGTGAATGATGCTTCATGTTAATGCCTGTTTCTATCAGCCTCAAATCACAATGTAATGTTCTGAGGTATATTAAGCATACATAGCTGTAAATGGGTTTGTGAATGCAGTAGAAAGAACACTTATTTGCAAACTATTACTCTAATACTGCCTCAAAGCTTCCCAACGCATTCACTTCATTGAGTTGATTGATGTATATGTGATATTACAATCAGCATGTTAATTGGCAATTCAGCCTGTTCCTGGCACTCTGATTATTTATTTTTCGCTCTTTGAATCCTTGAAAGGTGTGTGCTTGTGTTCATAAACTTGCTTTCTCATGCAGGGTATATGTGATTGGGATCGTTGAATGGTTAATTGAGGCTACTATATCTATGCTATGCGTGGAAGTTCCAGCATGTACAGAATTTTTATATTACATATACAACTTATATCATTCTTTGTTGTGATCACTTTGTTCACCACAAAGAAAAGGAAGATAATGATATATGTCGTCTGGCCAAAGGAAAGGAGAGGAACATTGACGTACTCTTCTGATAGATTGTAAATCGTATAAAATTGTTTGCCAATCAGTCGCAGAGCATGTAAGTTGAGTCGAGTCATACGTCATATAGTAAACAAGAGTAAAGTTTGCTTTACACGTGCCGTATTTTATAATCAAATCTTATCAAGGAAGATTTCTGGAATTGTAAATAATGTGAATACAAATGGTTAATGGATGTTTTTAGATGATGTTTGCTGTTCTTGGTGTTACTTATGTCTTATTGTTTTTTTTTTTCTCCTTGGTACAAACACTTGAGAAGATAAAAAATAAAAAAAATCATGAAAAGACATCCCATAGTGATGAAAATATGTTCAAGCATTGATATGATATGATTTGGGAAATATTAGATCTTTTGTGAAGATAATTGCAATGTGTTTGGTTCGGAGATAGAACAAATTCAATTCGACCGCCACCATAATTATGAATTGAGATACTGTATTTACGGATGAAATGATATTCGAGTTCAATATGCTTAGTATCTGTATTAGACGATATATTGGAGGTTAACAGATTTATTCTACACTATAGCATCCTATTAATTTGATGTTTGTTTGTGTAGTTTTAACTCCGGATGTGCAAAAACTGTCATTAAAAATGTTGAAATGTGTAGGTAATGACTCAATCTGACAGCCTTAACGGACGAGTTATTATGTTGTATTTTTGTTAAATTATAATTAAGTTGACGATTCTTTTTAGAAAAAAAGAAAGAAAAAGTTGTCAGCTCATTGAGGGTATAAGATCCATGTAGTTTTAGTTTCTTAGCACAATCATGAGCAAGAGAGCAGTACTTGGACTCAACTAAAGATAAGATTAGGGTGAAAACACACAAAATACCTGTGGTAAAATGTTGAAGTCTCAAGAAAGCTAGCTACTTAAGTACTGATTAGCTCTAGAGCTCTTTTTTTTTTCAATGACTCAAAAGTGAAAATATTGAAAATTTGGAATACTCAATGAAGTGTTTTCTGCTACGTGGCATATCGTTAACGGTGAGTTTAGTAGGTGAACTGGTTACACAATTACTTCTGCTGACTGAAGAAAAGTATAAGAGCCCATGAGAGATCTTCCACTCAAGAAAGCAAAAGCCAAGAGCGAAACTTGTTCAACTCTCAGACTTGAACTTCACATATCCCTTACAGGGCTTACGATGTTTCTTCTCAAGGTGCCCAATTCACCTACGAAGTTTTGAGGTGTTTTGTTATGATTTTGTGTTTGTTTCCATGTGTGTGATTTCTGTTTTCTGTTGCAGGCATGGAGACAAATGGCTTTTGGAACATATGGGTACCTGAATTTCACCAAGTCTGGTTTCATGTAATGTCCAATTTTAGTACTTTCTCTCTGTTTATTTGTTGGGAATGGTTTTGATTCCAGAAAACATTATACTTCAATAGCTTTTGAATTGACTTAAATGTTAAAGATAAACTGTTTATTTACTTGGTTGAAACTACACTAGAAAGTATATACTTGGTTATAAAGTATATATATACATTTTAAATGCTTAATTTCATGGGATTATCATTTGGTAAGGGAGATATGATCATGAATCAGAATCACAATGTATTGCATATAGGTACAATGTAGAAGTGGGTGGCTTCTCTTGTATCCTATACATCTTAAGGAGATTGATCAACACTGGTACTGTGCAATGCTGCTTTATGTAACCAAGAAGCATGTGTGCTGTTCAGTCAGATATCTTTCTATATGCAATGTATTGCAAATAAGCATGTGCGCCATTCAATCTGACATCTTTCTGTATGATTTATGTAACAAGGTTGAACTGTTGAAGTAATTTATGTTGAAATATATGTGTTGTAGAGAACATTCAAAGAGATTCAAGTCAGAGGAAATGGAAACACGGATAGATGGGAAAAATTGCATTGTAACAGGAGCTAATTCAGGCATCGGTTTTGCGACTGCTGAGGGACTCGCATCACGGTACTTTTCTAATGCTAGTTTTTCAATTGTTTATGAATTTCCATTTTTTAGAAAGTTTACTAATTTTCTTTTTTATGAAAATATTCTATAAAGTGGGGTGACTGTCTATATGGTATGCCGAAACAAGGAGCGGGGCGAAGCTGCACAATCTAAAATTCAGTCTACAACTGGGAACCAAAATGTTCATTTGGAGGTTTAAATCATCCTTTTTTGTAGTTTTTATTTTTCAATGACTATCACTTACACAACAGTTAGTTAAGTCTTATGTTCTAAGCAGCAATCTGATCAAATTTGTTCTGATATTAATCGGCTTAATATACTTTTATGTATCAGGTCTGCGATCTTTCATCTGTTAGTGATGTCAAATCATTTGCATCCACCTTCTCCTCAAAGAATGTGCCGGTTCATGTATTGGTAAATTATCCACTCTTTGAGTCTTTTCTGCTAGACACAGTCTTGTGAATAACTTTTATGCCTGGTTACTAATCTAAACTGCTTTTATTTTTTTTTTTCTTCTTCTTGATTCTTATATATTTTGTGCTTATGTGGTATTTTTCTTTTAAAAGAAACTTATTACATTAATTGGCCATTCTGTACTTCTTTGTCTCCTCACTATTTCCATGATTTTGAGAAAGCTAATATGGTGTTGCCTGTAGGTTAACAACGCAGGCCTGCTTGAGCATGATAGAGTTACCACATCAGAAGGGTGAGTCCTTAATTACCTGGATATCCAACTTTTAGAAATTCTATATGCTCTCTCTTTGATTTAATATAATGGTAGCCTTTTGCTTATTAACACCAGGTTGGAGTTTAACTTTTCCGTAAATGTGGTTGGCACCTATGCCATGACTGAACTGATGTTGCCATTGCTGGAGAAAGCTGCACCTGATGCTCGAGTTATTACTGTTGGCTCTGGCGGAATGTACACAGCTCCCTTGACCAAAGATTTACAGGTTTTTCAGTATACATAAATCAAATTAACAGTTGCATTATGTCTCAATCTAATACTAATTATAATGCATCTATCTAATGCAGTTCACTGATGGCAACTTCAATGGTGTCGAGCAGTATGCTCGAAACAAGCGAGTTCAGGTTTGATAATCTTTGACAGCCATAATCAGTTTACATTCTTTTCGTAATTCTTAATTTTTTTATGTTGTTATGATGATGCTTCATCAAATGTGAAAAAGGATGAATTGGAGATTGGGGTGCTTCAACTTAAGGTTAGTAAAAATAATGCATTAAACATAGCAAGTTCAGGAAGATTCTTTTTGCCTGAAACTCGTCAATATAAATTTAACTTGGAATGATCAACAGTACAGTGTGGTTGGCCCTTTTAGGCTTTGGTTTTCGTCCATCATGTTTTGGCTGGCTTTGGCAGCTATGGCTAGGATTTGGCTGTAGACCTGTAGTTGCTCTCTAATGAGTTTAGGAATCCAAAAACATCCATGGTATTGTCCAGCATAATAATTTCTCTTTAGACGGGGAGATTTGTGGATGTTCTGGAATTAATGATGTCAGATCCATAAAATCAATGTTAGGGAGAGAGGACATCCCTAATGCAGATCTATGATTATATATGTTATAAAATTTAATCAGAGATGGGGAGATAAAAAGTTGCACATTTCTGTTTCGATCACCGTGGCATAAAATTTGGTTTACAGGTCGAATACTAGGTCTCCAGATAGTTGTTACTGCTGAACTAAAGACACTTAAAATGTTTTTAGGTGGAAGTGTTTGATTATCACTTATGTTCGAACTGTTCCAAGCTATTTTCTGGAGTTAATACTTTTCTATCTCAGGTGGCTCTAACTGAAAAATGGGCTGAAATGAACAAAAACAAGGAGATTGGATTCTATTCTATGCACCCGGGTTGGGCTGACACGCCTGGGGTTGCCAAGGGTTTGCCGAGTTTCTCTAAAGCGTATGGAGCAATTCACCTATCGCATTATATATCCCATTTCTTTATTTTCTATTTTTATCTACTCTTATTTCTTTCTCTTATATCTGTTTTAGTCTTTCTGGAAAGCTTAGAACGAACGATGAAGGTGCAGACACCATAATATGGCTGGCTTTGCAGCCAAAAGAGAAACTGGTACCAGGTGCATTTTATTTTGATAGAGCAGAAGCACCTAAACACCTGATGTTTGCAGCTACCAGTGGCTCTCATAAATTAATTGACTCGATTATTGAAAGTCTACGACGCATATCTGGTATCCCTGCCCAAGATTAGGAAACCTGTGTAGTAATTTTTAATCCTGTGCAGATATTTACTGTAAAGTCGGTGATAGCCAATATGATGGAAAGGAGACGATCCAAGCTAAAATTAGACTAGCATTTACCTTTCATGTTCTACGCAGTACTATCACTACTATGATTGAATTTAGGCTATCGTTGTAGAAAGAGATGTATCAAAGATAAGAGGGTGGTGATCTACACTTTGACATTGAGCTCAAGATGAGCATGGGCTATGTATTATTCAAATGAAAACAAAAATATTAAAGATTCTCTCGTAGAGGTTTAGCTTATAAAGTTCTTTGTCAAGGGGAAAAACATTTTCCATTTTTTGACAAAACTATAAATTGAAGCAAGAGTTGAAGCCATTGGTGAAGAGAGAAAATCACTGTTGAAGTTAAAGACGTTGCAAAATACTCCTAATTATATATGTCGCACAATCATGTAGATGCCCAAACTTCTGCTTAAATCCTAAATATCCAATAAACGTACACTCGTTCATGCTATACAATAAAGCTAACTAGAGCTCCAATGCTGCTGAGTTGTTGAGACTTGTACAAGTTATTAGCAAACACATAAGAAAGAAAACATTCTTTACAAGTCTCATCCAGTACGGATTTTTTGTGCTGTCAAAGGCAATGAAAGCTATATTTTTATATGAACATCACACTGGTAAGAACCCGGAAGCTCAACATGACAAATAAGCTACCAAGACAAAGACAATCTTGATTCTATCACACGAAAATGCCTGAAGAACCCAATAGTGCTGGCTTCCTTAACCAATATTGCTCAAACCTCTGCCTCGCATACTCCATGTAGTCAAATTCAATTTTGTTCACATAACCCTGAAAACCAGAAATAAAATTTTCTCTATCATCCACAATTAGCAACTTCAGAGGCACTCACATGCATACACAGGCTGCAGTCAACAGAATTTAAATCAAAAAGTGTAGAACTTATTACCGAGATTATTCCCCATAACCCCCAAAAGAGATGGTTTGCCAATGTGTACTGCTCTACTTTGTCGACTAACTGTGCCACCTCAGCATCACTGGGTTCGTCCCCTATATGTAACAAGGAGAAAAGTAAGCTTCAGAACTGAAAGTTCTCAAAGAAGACAGTTAATCTATGACTTTGTTTCATTGTCGTCTGAGAATTTGTGAATGGAAAACTATACTAAGAATTGCAAACATCATCTTTTTCTATTTAAACCAGTGAGTTTGATTAAATAAACACCTTTCATCTATGGAACTATCCTGACCAAGAATCATTATCCGAACCAAAAATTTATCCTTTCAGATGCATTACCCACACAATCCTTGATTCTTAAGCTACTTCAGATACTATGAGCCACATATGTTGAAGCTTTGATGATTTAATTTTGTTGAGACTTGTAGTACCATAGACTAGAAACTTAAACAGTCAAATATAAGAGCAATGACCAACATCATTCACCAGTGTAATAGACTCATAGTAACTGACAGAGAAGTTGGGGAACTGAGAGGCTAACCTGCAGAGCTCAGATATAGATGCACAAACCTCTGGCGCTCCTCAAGACCTGTACAAAGGGAATCAATAAAACCTCAAAATACTTATTCCTTGTTTACAACTGGATTGAGTTCTAGATGTCAAGAAGGAGAAAAAGAGATGAAGAATCACCGGTTAGAAGATCGACCAACAGTTACCTGGATATTTCTTGTAGTCCAAAAAGTGAGGTGTCTCAGAGTGGTAGTTTGCTACCATTTCACAGAAATGATTTGCAAGGTCATAAGCAACAGGATTGTAACTGGCATATTCATAATCCTGAAAAATTTAAACAGCACAAATGGTAATTATAATATAGTCTCAGCAAAAGAGTCTATAACACGAAACTAAAGCATATTAAAGAGACTCCTCTCTTGAAAAGGACTATGCTCGACTTCGATTCAATTATAAGACCATTGCATCATTTAGATTAGATGGAATCCAGGTTCATCAAAACCAGAAATGGGTGAGTATGAAGCCCCATTTGGCTTTCAGTGTTGTTCAAGCATTATTCTAATATATTGAAGGTAGAATATACACTAAAAAAAAACATCTATATACATATTTCCTAGGGATCCCTAGTTCCTACTATTCAAGAATATAACACCCATAAGTGACTATTAAACAGCATACGCTAAATTAGTTAATGACCATGTCAAATATTTAATTCAGGTGGACTCATCGGTCACACGTATTATCACATGTAATCAATACTGGAGTTTCTCATACATAAAAAAATTACCTGATAATGGGTAGATATGGTACAAACAAACATGACAAAAAGAAAAAAAAAGTGGAAGAGAAGAGAATTAAACAACTTCTGATACCAAAGAACAATTAACAAGAACAGAATAAGAAACTCACAATTATAGTGATTGATCTGGTCTCTTCATCCATCATTATGTTGCCATACTGCAGGTCATTGTGACAGAACCCAATATCTTGACTGTCATCTGATAGTTTCTTCTCCAACATATTAATTTCTTCCTGCAAAGTGTCCAACCCAAAATCCTCTTTGTCCTTTACAGAACACAAAATCTTAGCCTCACTAAGCCAGTTTCTGTTCAAGAAACAGTAAACGGCATTAAATAATAATATTAATAATGATACTGGAGGGGAAAAGTAACTTTTAATATATATATATATATATATATATATATATATATATATATATATATATTACCTCATTCTGTCCCAAAGTACAACAGTTCTTGAACCAGGCATATCTAGATTGTGGAACTCTCTCAGCTTAGCTGCTATAATAGCAGATATTTCAGGATCTCGGAGGTCAGCAGCTGAAAGTGTCTGAACATTTAGGAAAAATAAAATGCTGTTACGGAAATTTTGCTAATCCAATGGGTATAGAAAAAAAAATAGCGCTAAACCTCAACGATTCTTTTTCAACAATGTACATTTTAGTTGTATTATAAGACAAATCAAGACTTTGTTTCCAACCTATTGTTCAAAAAAATAAACAAACTTGGATGCTGCATACTTCTTTAGAGCTTATACAACCCTGACTTTTTAGTTACCAAGATAAATGCATCTTGTTTCATAGTTTACTTCTGTAATCATTCACTTTCAAATTAGATGATCCATAAGTTGCAGCTAAACAATTCAGACAAGTGGGAGGAGAAAGTGGGAAAGACTACCAACTATTACATCTTCATTACCTATAATGACAATTGCATGATTGAATGCCAAGTATGTTATCTGGGTTTCTATACATTTGGCATTAAGTTCTGTTATATATCCAAAAGACCAAAACATACTTCAGTACACATAATACTGTGAACCTAGGCGTAGCCGTCAGCTTTTAAATAGTTATTGCTAAGGATTATGTAGTCTTGTTAAGAAAGATTCTTCAGATGACTGATCCCTCTCCTTTAACACAAACACAAGGGAACCAGATACCCATGTCATACCTCAAAAACAAATAGTTAAGGTTCAGTATCTCATTTTTTTTTAAAAAGGGGTCAAGGATACTTTGAACTTTACACTCAGCACCATTCATTATAGTTCTAAAGTGCACATTGAACCTCATTCTTATTCTTATTCAAGCAATTAGATACTAATATACTATGAGTGTGCCACTATCTTTGAAGAATAAAGTAAAACATAACAATATGATAATTATAGCAGAACTAATGAAAGTATTCCAAAGAACATGCATCATTAAAGACTTAAATCAACTTATACTATAAAAAGGAGATACCATTATAAAATGCCAAACAGAAGAAAGTGATTCACATACCCGAGCATGAATGAACTCCTCAACACGTCCCTCTGGGAACCGTCCAAGTAGACGGGGCCCCTGACCGTGCTTGGACATGCACTCAAAGGTCCTAATTTCATCATCCCTATTGAAAAACAGGTCAACCCCTTCACCATAAACCCTGACCAGAACTTTCCGGAGTTGATCACCGTTCCTAGTCGGCCAATTCAATTGATAGACCTCATTAGTCATGGCCCCCTTCAGCGGGATGACCTGCAAGGCATTCATGTCATCCACTACATCCCCCCATTCAGAGGCTACAGATACAAGTACCTTCTTTAATTCCTCAGGAAGACAACCTTGAATGAAACCAATTGTCTTTATGGCCATTGTGTATATCTGAATACAGTAAAACAAAAAGAGCAAATTCTTTGCAAACAGAGTTCAGCCTGCATAGCACAAAGTCGAAACTATTAACTTCCTTCCTATACAATTCATATCACTTTCCCAGAATCACTCACATTAAAGTTTAAAAGCAAAGAATTGAAACACAGAAACTTCAACCCGAAAATGATCACTATGCAGTATACTATTTCTGAAATCTTAAATAATTATTACATTTCAAAAATTCCAGCTGATCAAAATTACACCTCATAAAGAAAACACAACCAGAAACTATGTACATAAATGAAATCAACGAAATCTAGCAGATTAATTTAGCATGCAACTCATGGAATTGAAAAATAAACTCACCCCAGAATCAAGAAACTATAATTCCGAAAAGAAAACCAAACTCAAAGCTCGAATCTTGGTTTCTAATAGTCACTTCTACCCGAAAAAACTGATCATGTTGTATGAAGAAACCACTTGAAAGATCAAAACAATAGAAAACAAGGCACTGAGTTGAAATTAACGAACAGAAACAGAATTCAAACCTTGCAGTTATGAAAACAGTACGAGCAGGAAAGTCCAAGAACGCTGCAGGTTGATGACAATCTGGAGGGCCTTATATATATATTCAAAGTCAGAGATTATAGAATAAAAGAAAGAAACTTTGGCCCAAAAACAAAGAAACCAGCAGAACCCAGAATCGTTTTCACCAATTTTATAATGGGGTGGGGTCGTATGAGCAGAAAAAAGATCACAAAGAAATAATATTTTCCAAGAAAAAGCGTACAAAACTGACTTTTTCTTGGTCCTAAAAACTAAGAAAGCTGAGAAAATGTCAAGAGCTTTGAGAGGAGAAGTGTAAAGCTAAAACCCAAATGGGAGGTAGCAGCAGAAAAAACTGGGAATCTTTTGGGTAGGAGATTCTGAATCAGAGGGAGATCTTTTAGAATCCCAAGGAGAATTGACCAATTCTAAACAGGAAAAAAGACCATTTGCACAAAAAATGTGAAAAACTTGGCCGTTCCAATGTTATCTATCCATTCTAATGAATCTTGGCAAAAATACGTAATTACCCTATACTAAAACAATATATCTCTCTCTCAGCTAGGGTTTCACTTTTCTCAACTCGAAATCGACCTCCCCCGCCCACTCCTCCTCCTCAAACGACGACATTTCCACCAACTCCTAACCCTACCTCATCCTCCTCCGCCACCTCCAACTGCCGCGCCCTCATCGACTTTGTCCCCACAAACGCCACCATCCTCAACGCCGTCAAAACCCTCTTCAACATCACCCACCTTCGCACCCTTTTCGGAGCCAACAACCTCCCCCTCTCTACCCGACCCGACCAACCCGTACCCGCCGCCAAGAAGCTCCTCGCCCCTTCTCCTGCACCTGCTTCAACGGCTCCGGAGTCTCCAACCGCCGCCCCGTCTACACCGTCAAGGCCGGCTACAGCCTCTACTACATAGCCAGCTTTTTTTCGCGGCTCGTCACGTTTCAGGAGATTGCGCGGGTCAATGGTATACTCGACCCGAACCAGATCGAGGTCGGGCAGGAGCTGTGGATCCCACTGCCGTGTAGCTGCGACCACGTGGACGGGGAGGAGGTTGTGCATTACGGATAAGTGGGGGACCCTGGGAGCTCAGTGCAGGGGATCGCCGATGAGTACTTAATGGGCATTTTGCTTTTTATTTTCCCTTTCTTCATCTTTTAGATGCTAAAAGAGCCGATAATTAGCTATGTATATATGGTTGTTTGTTTCCTGTGGTAGATTTGTGCTTCTGTTGGTATTTTACATTTGTACAATTAGCCTGAGTCACATTACTGACCCCCAGTAATCGATTACTGACCCCTAGTAATCACATTACTGACCCCCAGTAATCAAATTACTGACCCCCAGTAATCACATTAAAGACACTCACTAATCTATTACTGACCCTCAGTAACTTGAGTCAAGTGACTGGAATCCGGCGACTAAAGTAATATTGAAAAAAAAAATTCCGACGAAAAAATCCGATTGGGAAAATTTGATTACTGGGGGTCAGTAACCCTAAAAAAATCTGATTATAAAAAAAAAAAAAAAATCCGGCGAAAAAAATTTGGTGACCGGAATCCCGCGGCTCCTGCGACCGGAATCCGGCGACTCCGACAACCGGCCATGGGAAGCTGGCGGAGTTGGGTGACCTTTCGGCAAAGTTTCTTTATTTTCCACTTTCTCAGCACATTATAATTCAAAAATATGTTAGATAAGACAGAAGAACAAAAAAGGAAGAAAAAAATTAAAATTATACTAGAGTTGAAAAAGATTTGTTCAAATGGGCAATAGAGTTGTAATCTTATGTTCAATAGGTGAGAAAAATAAGATGATCATTAGAATGGGTAATGAGGGGACCAAATTAGTATTAAATGGGCATTTTGCCTTCTAAATAAGGTAAACGTTAGAAGTAAATAGAGAGATGAATGTCAAGGAAGTCAAACGAGAAATTAATGAAGCGTGTTGTGCTTTGTTTCCTTTTATTGGATAAGCATGGACTTATTGGACTATATGGGACAGGCACCAAACAGTTTCCTTCTGTGGGTGAAAATGAAAACCAATTTAGATATGATGAACGCGTAAAAATCTCTTGTTTAATTGGTTACGATGATGTTGTACACGGATTATGTTCTGTCGGCCGAATCCCTACAAACAGGGGGTTTGAAAATTGGAACAAGGGATTGATAGAATTTTAGAGCAACCTTCCTATTATGTTTAAAATCCTTAAGAGATGCAAGTCCATGAATAGGTAAGATACAGTAGTTTGAGCTAATTCCTGGAATTAACAAGTCAAAAGCTAGCTCATATAGACCCATTTTATTAAAGATAAAGCATCCAAGATTGTCTCATTCACAATGACTACAATGACAAGACTACAAAATCATTAGGTATTACAATATATTTTAAGTACATTATCTAAACATTATCAAGAAAAAAAAAAATTGTCTTGATATATTCTAACTCGGTCTATGACAAGATCTATATCTTGTTTGTGTGATAATTATGTTTTTTCAACATTTGAGTTATAAATGTTTATGATTTTACTTATGTAGGAGAATGATCGTTTACCCGCTATCTCATTTCTGGTTTAATTGTGTTGATCGTATAATTTATGTTCGTGAAATGTAATGTATAGATTTGAGTTTGATATGTCTGTTACTTCTTTTGCTTAGATGGACAAGGTCGCAATGCTAGGGTGTGACTCATCTACATATTCGAATCCCATGGTTTATATGCTCACATTAATAGGGTGTTACTTTCTTAAGCGTATCTTGTATCTTTACTTCCCTTAATACGTGTGTATTCTTAAAAAAAAAAAAACAAAAAAAACTCCCTTATGTGTAGTTTGTTTAGTCTTGCGACGGAGCGAACAAGACAGAGAGAGTAAGCTCGAAACCTTCTGAGGTGTTCAAAATCGTGCACCGGCAATGCAACCGAAATCTTGTCAGCCACATCCACCGGGTAGAAACTTTTCTTAATCTCTTCTCATTTCCATTCTCTCTCTTTCTCTCTCTCTCTCACCCAACTCGATCGTCTTAACTTACTGCAGATGTGATAACCTGCAAAACGAGTAAAGACCCAAATGCCTCGCCATTCGATTTCTTGGGTGTCTTCTGCGGTATGTATCACTAACATTTTCAGTTTTCAGAACACGTTGTGATGATATTAGTGAGCATGTTGGGTTTTGGGTTTGTTGCAGATAGTATCATAGCTGGTGGTGCTGCTGGTGTTGTTGTGGAAGCCGCATTGTACCCAATTGACACCATCAAAACTCGATTACAGGCATGTAAATATTATCTCGACCAATTTTGTTTATATATGTGTTTTGGCTCTCTTTTAGGGAATGAGTGATATGATGTATTTTGGTTGCTTCTATTAAGCTGTTACCTTTTTTCTGTTGCAGGTTGCTCATGCTGGGGGAAAGATTATGTTGAAGGGTCTATATTCGGGGTTAGCCGGAAATCTTGCTGGAGTTTTACCGTAAGTAGATTTTTTTTCCTCCCTGTTTTGACTGTTTCCTTGAGATTCAAAAATGGGCATCTAGTGTATATTTTGCTAAAATGGGCAGATTTGGATATTCTGGTGTTTTAGTGTGTCCACATCCTAGAAATGCTACGTAGGCAAAGAGTTTATTAGGATTTAGGCATCTCCACTCAATGCCGACCAGTTTTGGGCTCTGGTTAGTTCATTGGTATCATAATAGGTCATCTCACGTGTGAATGAATGTCTCACGGCCACCTGTGCTCCATGTCACCCAATATAAGCTGTCCATTTATATGCCGTGAATAATTGGCCACACTTCAAGAGGCGTTTGTTGAGAATGTGAAGTGTATCCCACATTGGAGACATACACCATGCATATATAGAAGTCTCTACACTCTTTGCCAATTGGTTTTGAGTGAGATGCTGAGATAACTTATCTTAAACAAGCTATGATCACTGAGTAAGCTTTATGCGAGTTAGTGTCATGTTCAATTATTTTTATTTTCAAGCCTTTGAGCAAGTAAACTAAGAAAGCTTTTGATGGATTAATACATGTATCAAATTTTGCAACCGGGTAATTATTTTGAGTTTGGTGATCAGCTATGTTTGACAAGATATTTTTTTTTTGTTTTACTTTAAATCCATTTAAATAATCCAAATAAAAAAAGATTAAATAATTAAAACATTTGTTTACTTTTGTGTTAATTTATGATTTTGTTCTCTTTCCGGGTGCATTCTTTTCTTTATTTTTTGTGTTTTTCCTGTTTCATTTTACGCCATTTTCCACTGAACTTTTTCTGGCAACCAGATCAATGGAGAGTGTAGTCATGTCTGAAAATTGAATTTTGACTTTAAAAAATGAATCTTTGATAAATCACCATTACATATTTGGGCTCTGTACACAACAAAGTTCTTTGATTTTGTTGTTATCTCAATAGTTGTCCTCAATCCTCTAGACACTAACAAGTATAAGATTCAAAATGAAAATGAGTAGGCACAAGTTGTGCAGTTGCATGATATAGCAATCATTGTCACTATTGAATCTGAATTTATGAACTTTCCTAAGCAAACAAGCATCCCAGTAGGGGAAGAAAGTGCTGGTCATGAAAATACGATAGATAACTGTGGTTTTTCTATTGCAAGAGCATTTACATTTTTAATTTGGAACAATTATATACCGATGGAATGCGGAGTTATTCCCATTATCATTGAATTGCTGAACTTTCTTATTCAGTGTCATGTGGCTGACAGATTTTTTTTTCCTCACAGGGCTTCTGCTATATTTGTTGGTGTATATGAACCTACGAAGCAGAAATTGCTGAAGTCACTCCCAGAAAATCTCAGTGCTTTAGCTCATTTGGTATGTTACCTAGTTTTCCATACATGATGACTGCATCTTGAGATACTGTGCAAAATGCTACCTAGTTGTGACATCATGTTTGAGGAAGGTTTATTAGTGAGCTACAAAATAGATTAATCTATAACAAACATGATTTTCTTTTTTTTTGGTTTCGATAGTGGTGTTGGTACTAGTAGTAATAAACATATAAATAAATAAATTCTGAAGTAGACTGATGGCTTGGCACTAGACCTATCTTGCGTCAATTAACATCCACTTCTCATTATAATAGTGATGGTTGATGATAGGAAAAAGTATAACTTTCAGTGTACAAGATCAGGCCATTGTTATTTTAACAGGTATTCAGACATCAATCAGACTGCAGGTGCTATTGGAGGTGCTGCTTCTTCTATTGTACGAGTACCAACAGAGGTAGCTAATCTGACTTTTTTACAATTTAATTACTATATGTCTGTCATTATTTTCTTCTGCTTGTTACCAAGTTATCTATTCCCCCAGGTTGTCAAGCAAAGGATGCAAACTGCGGAATTTGCTTCTGCTCCAGATGCTGTTCGCCTTATTATTGCTAAGGAGGGTTTCAAAGGTCTTTACGCGGTAAAATCACATTCACCTTTTTTCCATTCTTAATCTCTCCTACTTAATCAAGTTTTCAATCTGCGATTTGTTTAGTAAAATATAGCAAATATCTCTGAGAGAAGAACGGTAGCCCACTTATATTGAAATAGAGGTCTAACTTTTTTTTTTTTTTTTTAATTTATTATTATTATTATTATTATTATTATTATTATTATTATATTTATAAATAGATGTCTTTTGAATGTGAAAGTTAATATTGTTATTAGTTTGAGAACTGTTTTTGGTTCTCATGCCTTGATCGTCTTTTGAGATTGCAGGGGTACGGATCATTCCTACTGCGAGATTTACCATTTGATGCACTTCAGTTTTGCATCTATGAGCAACTTCGAATAGGGTTTAAACTAGCGGTAAGAGACGATATATTATGTCATTTTCAATGGAAATATTCAAGGAAATTGTAAAACCAGGACAAAGCTCTTCAATTAAAGAAAAGTCTCATTTTCCGTAAATAGCCAAATTTATTTGTGTATGTTCACAATTACAATCCATTGACTGCTGCCTACGAGGCTGCAAAGCTTTTGCTTCTGAAATAGTTTCCTAGTCAATCTTCACCTGGATCTAATACCTACATGTGTAAATATTCGTGTGGTTGTGAAAAGAATGTATAAACCAATTACTTCTTATGTCCATGGAAGCTGGACGTGGCCCTACTTGGATCCATAATGTTTCAACTTTGGCATTATACTATTTTAGTTGATTAAATATTGCAGTTTGGGCCTTGATTACATTTCCCTTTAGTTGGCAGAAACACTGTAGTTACATTTCTGATCATTGGGTTGCCAAGAGTTTCTTTAGGATCTAGTAAATTGACTTTCGTAACCTCCCGTGTGATAAAAAGATGGCATCTCAATCCATTTAGATGATCAATCTGTGTATTTATGCCTACTTGCAATCATAAACAAACTATAAGGTTATAATTACAATAATAGTCATGTTCCAACTACAGGGACCATTAATATGATAAAATCTGCACATGTATGTTGAATTAACAGTTTCATAATAATAAAAATCTGTCCTTGCATAAAAGGAGAGACCCATTTTCCATATGGAAATGTTAATCATATTAAACCAGAAGCAGAATACATTAGAAGGCTTTTCTTTCTGCAACTTCATGTTCTCTCTGTCAAAATAGTATTTTGATAGTTTATCTGAACTGGAACATGTGGATGTGTGTCTTCCAAAACTAACGATTCTGGCTTCCCTGTAGGCACGAAGGGATCTCAACGACCCTGAGGTTGCTATGATTGGTGCTTTTGCTGGTAACTTAACATTCAAACTAATTTCTAGGTTTGCCTTGGGTGCATTTGTTTTCACCCTGCGGGGTGTATGTTTTTCCTGTTATTGTCTTGTTATTTTCCTTTAGTGTATAATATATAGTAGTAGACCAGTATTATGTGTGTATCTGAGTGTGTGTGAAATATGAATCCTGTTCTAGAGTGGACCTCCTTTTCAACAGTATTTAGACTTAGAAATATGATTACCTTTTATCTCCTAGATACCTATGCAAGATTACTGTCTACAAAAATCAACCAAATCTATCATTAGGAATCATATGTGTATAAGTTAACTGTATATGTAATAGACCATGAGTGAATTAGATTATTAAACTTACATGCTAAAATTATAGACATCCTCAAATTTCAAGGTTGAGGACATCCTGTCTAGAACCTCCCTCTGTGTGTGTGTGTCCGTGCTGTCTGTGTATACACACATACACCTATTTGTATATGTTGACCCACCTCCCACCTTTCATGATGCATCTTGAATGCAAAAACATAGTGAGGTTGTCAAATGGCACAAACAGTTCACACAAAATTGAGTATTATATAGCCCGACTCCTTAGATTGGTGTCTTTATACTCTGAAGTAGCCCTGATTGAACTTCCTTCTCTAGGAACTCATTTCACAACCCAGACTGGCGACACAGTCAGTGTGAATAGCTACTGATCATTGGTTCCATATCCAGAAAGTCAGTGTGGATAGCTACTGATCATTGGTTCCATAATTATAGATACAAACATTATAAAAAGTGAAGAAAGTTTGCCGAGATGTAAAAAATGCTAGTATTAGTTTTCTAAGGACGTTCTTTAGGTGTTCGTAGTGAGTGAGGTGATTTGTTTACCTAAAGTTCTGAACAGCTTCCACATTAGATCAAGACGGACTAAGCTGGGATCCAGTGATCTAATAAAATGCACTGTGGGAGTCCCTCGAAGAGTCAACCAGTCTTTACTTTATGAGTTTCTTTCTTGTATTCTGTAACGAGTCGAGCGATCAGCTCCAGTCAGCATTTGTATAAATAAAGATATCATTGCAAAACCTTCGGTGCACTCTAGGGTGTTCAGCCTATAAATGTAGTATCTATGATGGCATACTTTCTATATCCGACTGAGAAATCTCTAATGATTGCCAGATTAAATGCGAGCTTTAATCATGCAAGCTTGATTGTTCAAAGTATGTGTAATAACGGATGAATCATGCATATACAATGTGCCCTTTACTCAATATCTCTTCAATTTATTCTCAGTTTGTCACTAACTTTCAGGTGCAATAACGGGAGCTATAACAACTCCTCTTGATGTGATAAAAACGAGATTAATGGTTCAGGTATTGATTGCCATCTCCTACTTAGTGTCCTTCTTTTCAGGATATTCTATTATAAAAAATATTCTTTTCAGCCATTTTCTCTCTCCTTCAAAATCTTTGCAGGGATCAAGACACCGATACCAAGGAATTTGTGACTGTGTTAGGACCATAATGAGAGAAGAAGGAAATCATGCTCTTTGGAAGGTTTGTACATTACTCTTCTACTTAAAGTTGTCCTTCTGAAACAGAATGCTTTTGTTCTCTTTTTTATTATGCTTCGTCATTTTAATGAAGTGATAGAATGTATGTAAGAAATTTTGTTTGCCTCATGTCTCTATTTTGACAGTCCTTAGCTATTTCTTTTTTTCTTTTTTTTAATTTGGCTAGCAGCTTTATTATTTTTACACTCTTTTCTGGAAGTTTTAATTTCCTCAATTAGCAGCTCCTTCACATACATTGGTCACTACTCAACATAACGTTGTGAACCCACTTCTCCATATCCTCTGCACAGCACATATCATGCATGTGGCTGAGGAGTTACCATGTCTTGATTTTTATCCAGCGCATGCATATCTTCTGATGCTGTCCATAGTTCTGTCATACCCTATTTGATTCTCAAAAGGAAAAAACTAGCTAATCAAATTGGTTTTATAATTTTGTTCAAGCAATACACCTTTGCGTAGGCTTTGGGGTATTCTACAGTTCTACCCACTTTGGACATAAGCATTAAGTATAATGGAAGAACAAATTACTCCCAACTATAGGAACTTACTGTGAAAAGATGACTAGGAAAAGCTGCACATAGCTCGTGTTCCACTAATCAATTATACGAGATATATGTTACCACTTACCCTATTGTTCTCATACCCTAGAACCCAGAAATGCATTACAAATGAAATCATTTGTTTACTGCAATTTTGTACATGGACATGATGAATCTAACACATGCTAATTGTGAAACTTGTGTACAGTGTGCACAACTAGCTTGGTGAGTTCTTTGATTATCTATTGTGGAGCAAAAATTGTGTAAAAGATCTGAATTTTAAGTAATTCCTTTGAATTTATATCAGCTAAAACTAAAAAAAAAAATATGTGTTGAATAAATCAACTGTACGGTATCTGCTTTGGCAAATTTTCAATGTTGAAAATGCTAAGCTTTTCTTTTGTCAATGGCCGGCAATTCCGTGAGCTTCTCTTCTGTCATTTGCTGCAGGGTATTGGGCCACGAGTACTGTGGATAGGTATTGGAGGTTCAATTTTCTTTGGAGTTCTTGAAAGATCAAAGCAAATACTTGAGCAAAGGCGCAGTAGGGATCAGGATTCCAAGCATCTCTGAATACGGTAGATTTGTGTACTGATTATCAGGTTGCAACACAGCCGGTGCTACGCATAAATTTTGAACTAGTTATTTGCTTCATCAAAAAAAGAGAAAGGGAATTGTGGTTAGAGTATCCTATCTCCCTAATTTCGTTCAATCGGAGTGCCCTATAATGGTCTGGTTAGGTATTCTACTTGGGTTCTCATAATTATTAAATTAGTTGTATTCTTTTCAGTTTTCTCTCATGCGAAAAATAAATTGCTTCACACAACATTGTCTTTGAGCACACAGTACAGCTTCTTTCGTGTGATGAGTTTTTGAGCATATATCTTTTCGTTTATACTCTAGCAACTAGGGTTTCCTAGATCTCGCTTGCTCACAAGTCACAACATTCGTTATATCAGCACAGCCTTCTTTCCTTTTGTCCTCTTGACCTAGTGGCTCTCCTTATTCCTATGCAGCATTCTGACAGCGTTCCTATTGGTTAGATGAATCCGTATAGCAACCCCGATTGGAAACAACTTGAGTCTTCATCGACTTGGATGTTAACTAGCATGAATTTGGATTTGCCATTCAGAATCTGCGTTGTTTAGGACATTGATCGCTTTCTACTTTCATATCACTCTAACTCAGGTTTGTAGGTTGGTTTGAAGGACCACAACCACTTATGCCACATTTTTGTAAAAGCCTTCAACTACATTGCTCTGTCCACTGCACGAAGATGTAAAGATATGTTCTAAGAGTTGTGTAGTCAAAGGGCTAAAGCGATGACACTCACATCTCCTGCAGCGTTCATATTTCTGGATTGGAGCACCTTGAACTGGAGCCTTACCGTAACCAAACTTCAACTCCGCACCTTGAGCCCCAAACAATACGAAGTCTAAACACTGCTCTTGCACTCACACCACTCTTAAAAATACAAATCACCAATCACACACTGAATATTCTAAAAGGACAACTATAGCTGCTTTATTTAAGCACACGTCTCCTAAACTGGGCTCAAACGCCGTAAATCATATTTTAATTGGGTCTATTAGAGCAGCCGCACCCATAATTGGGTTTGCTCAAGTAAATAGTGGGGCAGAAGTAAATTTTACTCTAAGCAAATAAATTTCAAATTTTGCTCAAGCAAATCGATTTTTGCACACCCATTCACAATTTGCTTTAGCAATTCAATTTTGTCTTGTTGTGAAATTATTAAAATTTTTGTACCAGATATATTTACAACTAATAATAATGTGCCACGTGTCGTTACTGATACGATATTATACAAGATTTATGATAAGATTTTCGACTAATAGAGAATTGACACGTGTCACTACCACGTGTCATTGTCGGTAAAATAATTGATCCAGATTTCCGTTGATATTTTCGACCAATTGACTATAAAACAATCCATTATCACTCATTCTATACTCACACCATTGTGAAGAATCAGAGCAGATAACTCATCAATCAATCTAAACACTTAGCAACATTTCTTTGTTCATCCGCACCAATGAATCCTTTCAGTTTCCACAATTTTTTCAGGCGGAGATAACGTCAACAAGAAGAATATGACCATATGGAGCAATCATTCGTCAATTACGTGGTCATGGCAGAAGCACAACACGATGATGAACCAACACGAACAAGCGGTTCACGTCGCGGTAAAAAACCGAATAAGCAACGTTAGAGGCTATCTAGGGGTCGCAATCTCATGGAAGATTACTTCATGAACATCCAATCTTCGACGCGCAAGACTTTCGTCGGAGGTACAGGATGAGCAGAGACCGATTCAACATTATTATGACGGACCTCTGCAACCATGACCAATCTTGGCACCAAAGAGAAGACGCCACTGGTTTGCTAGGGCTACTTCCCCAACAAAAGATGACCGGGGCTCTACGAATCCTGGCGTACGGGTCAGCAGTAGATCAATGTACTGAAATTACAGGATGGGGGAATTGACTACCCTCCAATGTATGAAGGAGTACGTTTTGCAGGCAAGTGGTTCACCTCTATGGTCCAAGATACCTCCGCAGTCCAACACCAGCAGACCTCACGCAACTACTAGCTAAAGGCGAACGCCGAGGCTTTCCAGGTATGATTAGAAGCATCGACTGCATACACTGAGAGTGGAAGAACTGCCCAACCGCCTATCAAGGGGCATACTCGGGGCGAAAAGGTCGCCCAACGTGTATCCTAGAGGCGGTTGCCTCGTATGATACGTGGATATGACACAGTTTTTTTGAGTGTCCTGGAGCTAAAAATGACATTAACGTGCTCCACCTATCTAATGTGTTCTCAGAGATCCTTGCTAGAAGAGGCCCAAGTGTCGTTTACGAAGTCAACGGACAGAGGTACTCGACAGCTTATTATCTGGCTGACGGAATATATCCAAGGTACTCTACATTTGTCAAAACAATTCACAATCCCCAAACGCCGCAAGATAAGTTTTTCTCAAAGAAACAGGAGGCATACCGGAAAGATGTGGAGATGACATTTGGCATCTTGCAATCTCGATGAGAAATTATACGTCGTAGTTGTACAATGCACCACAAATCGGTAATGACTACCATCATGTTAGCTTGTATTATATTGCATAACATGATTGTTGAGAAAGAGTACGTGGAGGATGAGGAAGAAGAAGACTTGCAAAACCCATCGAGGGCTTTCTGGGTTTATGATGGGCCGGTGGATGTACAAGGGAATCAAATTCCTTTTGAGCCAATCAGTAGAGATGGAGCCAATATACAACGGTTTTACGACCGTGTTGCTGATCTCGAATCCGGTTACATCCATAGAGAGCTCCAAAGAGACTTGATGAAACACATTTGGAGGGTGGAAAAGGGTGAAATACTCTAAATATGTTTTATTATGTATTTTCATCCCGTTTGTGTTTAATTATTAAGCTTGTGTTTAATTTAAGTATGTGTTCTAATTTGATGTATATTTCAATTTCATCTTAATAAATAAATTGTATTTTTATTTCTCAAAAATTAAAATTACATCAAATTTAAATTTAGTACAATACTATAACTATCATGGAAATAACACGCGACTTGAGTGACTTGGGTGATAACAATCCGAATATGTTTCATCAGTAGGTTGATCTTGACTAGTTTCTCCTTCATTAAGGATTGCTAGTTTCCTCTTGGTAAAATACCTTTTCGAAATTGGGGTCATAGCCTCCAAATTCATTGTCATGATCTTTGTGTCATTCTCTTGTTTCTTCAATCGTAACTCTTCTTCCGCCCTTGCTTCCTTCCGCTTTTGAATGTCTATGTACTCCGCGTAATAATTAAGCTCACTTTCATTATGTGCTAGCTTCTTGGCGTGCCATGATACTTGGTCACTTGCAATGGTATGCAAAACCTCAACTCGTTGCTCAATAGGAGTCTTATCCTGTTTCTTTTGGCGCCTAGCTTCCTTTGCCGCCTTGGTTCCCATTGGTCTAGGCGAACTCGAGGAAGCTGCCGTGTTGCTTTCAGATGTCTCATTCACTTGGTCGTCATCCAAATTGATGGTTGGAGATGATTCGGTTGCGGAAGGAGTAGTGTGGTAAGTACTTGCATATGGAGCTGGAGTAGTAGGTAATACCGCAACGAAAGATGGATGATCATTAACCACTTTCCAACATTCAAAGTGTGTAAACTTTTTCTTCTTGGCATTATAGTAACATGATTGAGCTTGTCTGTCCTAATGAAAAACTTATATTAGGTACATATTTAATTACATAATTTTAAAAAATTGGATAAAATAAATAATGTAACCAATGCTACATATTTAAACAAATTAGATATATAAATTACATAATTTAATTAGATGTATAATTGAATAAAAATTATAATATATGATAAAACAATTAAACTTACTTTGTCCATTAACGAAGTGCCGCTAGCTATACGTTGCCGTGACGCTGCCAAACATTCGTCCCATTTTTGCAAGAGTAGCTTGAACTTGTTGTAGTGAGAAGTGAGCGTGATTCGGGTCCTCGGCTCCTTCGGAGGTTTCTCACCTTCCAATTTTGCATATAATCGACATGAATTGTCTCCCACAATTTGTCCCTCTTTTGTTTGTTATCGTCATATTCATCAACGCTATGACGGAAAAATAAGATGCACATTTATAAATCTTCGGAAGGAAGCCAATGGGAGCCCATTGTTTTGGAAAAAAAAATGTAAACGAAATGGGAGAGGAGATGACAGAAGATGTGAAATTTGTTGTGGACAAATTGGTGTGAGTTGATCAAAAATTGAAGTAGTATTTATACGCAAATTTTTGAGAGAGTTTTGAAATTTTTGGGATTTTTTAACTATTTTTAGGCTTTATTTCCGTTCTGATCAAATAGTAGCCGTTGCCTATGAAGTATGACCGTTTGATCGAAATTTCTGATTCAAATGGAAGACCCAGATCTATTAAACCGTTGGAGTTTGAATGGCCCAGCCAGTAATCCACGTGTCAGCCTATGATTGGTGCGCATTTTTTTTTACTCTTACTGGCTGACAGAAAAAAATAAAAAGGCGCTGACATCACCCACGTGCTGTGGGCTCCGCCAATCGATCGAGCAACAGGTCGAACAAATTTTGCTCGAGCGGAGGGGCGAGCAAAACTTCCGGTTGATTGCTCGAGCACCTCTCCTCCTCCATTGCCGCTGGTGCAAGCTCCAATCTGGGTTTGCCTGTCCCACCTCCTGCTCGAGCGCCTCTCCTCCAGGTGCTTGCCGGTGCAGATGCTCTTAGTATTGAAGAAATGCCATCTTTTACTGGTTGCGGAACTTGAGTGAAGCTGTCTTCCACCTTGTAGAGAACATTCAGAATCAGCAGAAGTATTGGAGTTGGCATTTTAGTTGGTTTCAACATCTGTGAGTTTATATCTTTCGAGGCACTATCATGCTTCTTTATAGGAAATTCATGGAAGTTACAATCTCCACCTAATATGATTTTTTCTGGGCATTTCTGATAGTTGCCCCTATAATCGGGTCAAGTTATAGTTGTTCAATACAGGCAGGATACTTAACGCGTTAGCTATAGCACTGCACTTTCATTCCTATAATAAATATATATACAGTATATAAGTGGTAGCAAATACCACTATTTGGTTTTGGATCTTCCGCACATACATATATATATATATATATATAGGATTTTTTTCAGGTGCGGACGTCCGCACCAACTGTTCACCGTGCGGATGCGGCGTTTCCGGCGACCGGCGAGGCGGCGACGGAGTATCCGGCGAGTGGGCTTTGCTCGCCCCGGCCCGGCGACCCCGTCTGTGCCGGCCGGAATCTGCAAATTTGCAGAAAAATGAACAGTACATGGACCTCGGGCCGGCACAGACGGGGTCGCCGGGCCGGGGCGAGCAAAGCCCACTCGCCGGATACGCCGTCGCCGCCTCGCCGGTCGCCGGAAACGCCGAATCCGCACCGTGCGGACGTCCGTACCGGAGAAGGACTGTATATATATATATATATATATATATATATATATATATATATATATATATATATATATATATATGCCCTTCTACTAAGCCATTCCTTATTTTGTCCATTTTAAATGATCGATTATTAGACCAATTTTTTTTATCACATTTTAACATCTCCACCGTTTAATTACTAGGTTTGCATGTGTAGATCATTCTTGTAAATTTTTAGCCAAATTTTGACGAAGGCACATTAATGGCGTTTTTCCTTCAATATATATATATATATATATATTGAAGGAAAAACGCCATTAATGTGCCTTCGTCAAAATAACTGACGATAAGAAATTATGGTATTATCAATCAAAAGATGTAACGACTCAATCAATCATTATTGTCATTATGTACGTTGTAATTACCGTTGTATTACTCATCCTATATTAAGACACTACCAGAAAAAAAGTTTTTCCCGACGAAATAAAAAAAAAACGGCCGACGACATAAAATTTTCGTCGGCTATTCCCAAGAATGGCCGACAATTTTTTTTTTCATCGCTAAAAAAAAAAAAATCGTCGGCTATTCCCCTAGAATGGCTGACGATTTTTTTTTTCGTTGGTAAAAAAAAAATCGTCGGCTATATTCATATTTTAGTCGACGATTTGAATTTTCGTCGGCCTTTCTCTGAAACTTTAGCTGACGAAAACTTTTGAAACTTTGGCCGACGAAATTGGCATTTTCGTCGGCTATAAGCTTATTTAAAAAAAAAACGAAAAAAAACGGGAGAAAGAGTGAAAAATCTGTGGGTATTTTATACGATTAGTTGCGTCTCATCGATTTGAAACTATTATTTGTTGAAGGTCAGGCCAAAAAACATCATTTAGACAGGCCAATTACCATTTCTAAGCGTTTAAAGGGTTGACTCACCCGGTTGACCGTCCCGATCCAGCCTTTAACGTTGTCAGATGTAGTTGGATTTTTTTTCATACATGTATTTAATCTTAACGGTGATATCTGACGGTTGGAATAGATTTTCCAAACTTTTAGATTCAAAATCGGAACATATACACTAATGTTCCTTAACTTGTTTACTAAGTGTTTAAGTGAATGTATAGTTTCAAATAGTTACTATACGTACACTCTTCAAATGCAAATATGTCGTCAAATAAGATATGACCGAAATAATGAAATACGGCTACAGTTGAAAAATGACAAGATTCCGACAAAATTTGTGTGCCGAATGTTGCGGTTAATTGTTTTTTACTTTCGTTTTCCTATGGGTAGCCTGACGTTGGTTAAATCAATTTTGTAAAATTTTTATATGATTAGTTGCGTCTCATTGATTTGAAACTATTATCTATTGAAGGTGAGGTCAGAAACTAATGTAGGAAGGATGGCAGCAAACATTGAAGAGCAGATTGACCGTTGCAAGTCAAAACCCGGTTTACTGCAGATTTGGCGTCCGGCATTCGAATGACGATTGTGATACCATTCCGGAAAGGGAACGACGCCAGGAAATATCGATTTAGGGCTTTCGAGTTCGTTTAGGGCCTCAAAACGGCAGTTTAATATGTTTTCAAGATTTAAGTTTTCTAATTTGTTTTGGATTCGTTTTGTTTTAATTCCTTGGGCTTTTAGGTTTCCTTGTTAGTTGCCCTAGGGTTTCTTTTCAGTATTTAAGCATCCCTTTGGGACAAGGTATTAAATATCGACGATTACGGAAATATCGATGGTTTGAAAAAAAGAAATTTCGATGGAAATTTCGAGAAAATATCGAATATCGATGGAAATTTTACCAAAAATTTATGTAAAAATTGTATATTTAGATAAAAATAGACTAAAAATAAAATATCGGAAAGATATGAGTACTAATATCGATGTTTGAAAAAAACGGAAATTTCGAGGAAATATCGAGGTTATCAAGGATATTTTAGTCCTTGCTTTGGGATCACATACAATTAATTAATCATATTTTATCAAAACCCTAAGAGTTTTCTCTTGATTCTTGGTGGATTCCAGACCTGTTCTTTAGAGTACGACGTTGATTGTACTCTCCATTCATTGAGGGTTCGACGTTGATCAACCCTTCCACACTTCTACTGCGTCAGAAACCGTCGTTTAACTAGACTAACTTCCGTTTTTAAGCGTTTAGAGGTGTGACTTAGTGGTTTGACCTATAGTTTAGCCGACGAAAATTATATTTCGTCGGCTAAACTCTTGCGATCCGCGCCTTTTCATTGTCTGCCTTTGGATGGCTCAGATCCGACGGCTGTTGATCTTCCAAAGTATAGCCGACGAAATATTGTAAATCGTCGGCTATTCTCTAAGTTTAGCCGACGAAAATTATATTTCGTCGGCTAAACTCTTGCGATCCGCGCCTTTTTATTGTCCGCCGTTGGATGGCTCAGATCCAACGGCTGTTGATCTTCCAAAGTATAGCCGACGAAATCTTTTAAATCGTCGGCTATACTCTCTGTTTTAAATCTTTCATCCCGCCTTTTTTCTCTCCTCCTCAAATCGGCGCCGGCGTCCTCCTCCTCCTCCTCCAGCCTCCTCCTCCTCCGACCTTCTCCTCCTCCATCCCCTCCTTCTCCGGCATCCTCCTCCGGCATGATTATGGAAGATTGCATATTCAGTTGAACCAAAGCATAATTTAATTTTTTTTCCCCAAAATTTAAGAATAGCCGACGAAATTGACCTTATTTCGTCGGCTATAACAGTTATAGCCGACGATTTTTACCAAATTTCGTCGGCTATAACTTTTATTACCGACGAAAATCACATTATTTCGTCGGCTATGCCTCTTAAAATATTAATATATTCTGAACAAATAGCCGACTAATTTCGTCGGCTATAGTTTACGATATCGTCGGCCATACTCAAAAATACCCGACGAAATTCGTTGGATATTTCGCCCACGTTTGGCCGACAAAATAAATTTTCGTCGGTAAATTCGTCTGCCATACTCTACTATAGCCGACGATTTCGTTATTTTCGTCGGCCATTGGTATTACCGACGACGTTTTTCCGACGAATTATAGCCGACGAAAATTTCGTCGGTAGAAGGATAGCCGACGAAAATTTGGCATAGTCGACGAAATTTTTTTCGTCGGCTATTCACTCTGATCTGGTAGTGAGAGGATTATCAACTAAGGATGAAACTAAAACATCATTGACACAACTAAAATAGGAGAATGGTAGAGAAGTGCAAAGTTTTATTTTTGTCAATAAAATTATCATCAATCAAAGTCACCATAAATGTTGCATGAGTGCTCTTATTTAAATAGCTAGCATAAAACTCCTAATAAATGCTAATACATTTTAAATCACACTTTGTCTCCTAAACATGCTTCTAGAATTCTCACTTCCCAATACACCATGCATAGTTTTTCAAGACATTTAAAAACTCTAGTAAACAGACATAATTTAAATGAGACTCCTTAAAACTCCAAATGATTCATTAGAGCTAGACCCACATGCACTGCATCAGTCCAGGTTGGTAAATACATGACATACAAGATGGGGAAAAAGAAGGGAGTGGAGAGAAGAATGAATGGAGTATAATGAAAGCCAAATAATTAGTCCTATCACTTCTATGTTCCATAGTCATATTCATGTCCTCCTTCTGTTCCTAACTGATTTCCCCTTCCCTTATTAATCCTTGATTTGATAAATAAATCTTTACAAGCAGCTACATGCAAATATAGTTTTCAATCAATAAACTTTGATTACCTTGTGACCAACAGTGTCGTCCATGCACCTCGAAATGGTAGCTGAAGCTGTAAGATTTTTAGGAACGACCTTGGACATCCACTCAAAGGTCTCTCCTTTGTTACATTGTCGTCCATGCCAACAAAAACTAGAGTAAGAAGAATTGGGTAGGTGCAGGTTACAAGTGCAAGTTCTATATATACTACGTTCCTCCACACTTGGGATGTAGTCATCACTAAAACATTGAGCTTCTTTCAAGTAACCTCGGCATAGAGCTTTGATCTAGTAGTCAACAATTTACAAAAGAAGAAGATCGAGAACTATGTCATCTAATAAAAGACATGCCAATTGAAAAATGGTGATGCTGATCAAGTGTAAAATCAATCATATGAAATCAGTTCGTTAATCTGTACCGCCTCTTTCACATAATTAACTCAGTATGACCTTCCTGCTTCCATTGCCATTTCATCTTCAATTTCTTCAAAAAACTCTATTAAGTACCTCATAACAGAGTTGCAGTTTTTTTGGGAAGCTGATGCATGTCAGATCAAATCCCCCAAAATAAAATTCCATGTAAGTAACTAATTAAAGATATAAAGAAATGTACACGGAAACTCTACAAGCTAATTAACATACATAGTAGTAAGTAAATTTCCCATTAAGCTAATTAACTTACATAGTAGTAAGTAATCACTACCAGCTTTGACAGAATAGCCGACGAAATTTTTTTCGTCGGCTATTCCAAATTTTCGTCGGCTATTCTTTCTACCGACGAAAATTTCGTCGGCTATAATTCGTCGGTAAAACCCCGTCGGTAATACCAATGGCCGACGAAAAAAACCAATTCGTCGGCCATTCCAACCTTGGCCGACGAATTATGGCCGACGAAAATGATTTCGTCGACCAAAGCTTGGTCAAATATATTAATATTTTAAAGTTATAGCCGACGAAATTTGGTTTCGTCGGCTATTTGTTCTGAAGTATAGCCGACGATTTGAGCTATTTCGTCGGCTATTTCATCGGAATATATTAATATTTTAAAGTTATAGCCGACGAAATAATGTCAATTTCGTCGGCTATAACTGCATTTTGGGCAAAAAAAAATACCGGATCGGAGGAGGAGAAGGAGGAGGAGAAGGAGGCTGGAGGAGGAGGGGAAGGAGGGGAAGGAGGAGGAGAAGGAGGAGGCCGGAGGAGGAGGAGGAGGAGGGGAAGGAGGAGGAGGAGGAGGAGGAGGAGGAGGAGGAGGGGAAGGAGGGGAAGGAGGAGGGGAAGGAGGAGGAGGAGAAGGAGGAGGCCGGAGGAGGAGGAGGAGGAGGGGAAGGAGGGGAAGGAGGAGGGGAAGGAGGAGGAGGAGAAGGAGGAGGCCGGAGGCCGGAGGAGGAGAGAAAAAAGGCGGGAGGAAGCGATTTAAAAGATTTAGAAGGAGAATAGCCGACGAAATTAATATATTTCGTCGGCTATACTTTGGAAAATCAACAGCCGTTGGATCTGAGCCATCCAACGGCGGACAATAAAAAGGCGGGGATCGCAAGAGTTTAGCCGACGAATTCAAATATTTCGTCGGCTATGCTTTGGAAAATCAGCAGCCGTTGGATCTGAGCCATCCAACGGTGGACAATAAGCGGATCGAAGGAGTTTAGCCGACGACATATACTTTTCGTTGGCTAAACTTAGAGAATAGCCGACGAATTACAATGTTTCGTCGACTATTCTATGAAAACATACTAAACTGCGGTTTTGAGGCCCTAAACGAACTCGAAAGCCCGAAAAAGGCCACACATCGTGGCAAAGCCACGAGTTTGATTCCTGGCGTCGTTCCCTTTCCGGAATGGTATCACAATCGTCATTCGGACGCCGGACGCCAAATCTGCAGTAAACCGGGTTTTGACTTATTTCATTATTTCAGCACACGGATTTTATCAGAATCTTGTCATTTTTCAACCGTAGACGTATTTCATTATTTCGGTCATATCTTATTTGACGACATATTTGCATTTGAAGAGTGTACGTATAGTAACTATTTGAAACTATACATTCATTTAAACACTTAGTAAACAAGTTAAGGAACATTAGTGCATATGTTCCGATTTTGAATCTAAAAGTTTGGAAAATCTATTCCAACCGTCAGATATCACCGTTAAGATTAAATACATGTATGAAAAAAAATCCAACTACATCTGACAACGTTAAAGGCTCGATCGGTACGGTCAACCGGGTGAGTCAACCCTTTAAACGCTTAGAAATTGTAATTGGCCTGTCTAAATGACGTTTTTTTGCCTGACCTTCAACAGATAATAGTTTCAAATCGATGAGACTCAACTAATCGTATAAAAATTTTCCTCAAAATATTTACCGACCGTCAGGCTACCCATAGGAAAACGGAAGTAAAAAACAGTTAACCGCAACATTCGGCACACAGATTTTGTCGGAATCGTATCATTTTTCAACCGTAGACATATTTTATTATTTCGGTCATATCTTATTTGATGACATATTGCGGTTATGCCGGTTTGAATGCACGAAGGTCAAGTCTGCCGATAGAAGAAAACCTAAACCGAGTTCTACATGGATTTGGCTTACGAATGTGGACTGAATTCCATCCTTTGTGCAAGATTTTTGGCTGAATTAATTCATGGAAAACCTAAAGAGATATTTCTCAATTATTCAGCCATTATCTTGGGAATTTTCGGCAGAAAATAGAGGAAGAAAATCGCAACAAATCCTGATCAAATTCGGCAGAATTCCTGTGCACGTCATCCAACTTCCACGGACTCTCTCGGACAGCTCACAATGAATCAGAATTCGAGCCTTATATGGATAGAAAGCTACGGGAGTCTAGTTTCCAACCAAACTGGAATCACCTCAATATCTATTTTCTAGAGAAAGATATTTCATAATCTTCACTCGAAGGTCAAATCTGCCAGCAGGATAAGTTTGAGAAAAACTAGGTTTTGTAAACCCTAGCTGCCTCCCTTGCCTCTATAAATACCACAACATAATTTCAGAATAATCATCTTCTCTTCCCCTCAAAATCCTTGCCGAACCTCTGCCCAAATAAATTCAGAAATTCCACCAAGAAGCTTTGCCGAATCCACCTTCCATCTTTCACAAAAATCCAACCTCCACCAATCCTTGCCGAATCTTCATAAGGTTGTAACATGGATTGTACTTTATTGGCTTTTGATTCTTTGTATTTAAACATACTTTTGTCTATGAAATATGTTTTGGTTTCTGGATTTATTTTCGGTATTGATAATTATATATGGGATCTTCGGATCTTTGTTATAAATGTTTGGGAATTTTGTATATGATTGCCGAATTTTATATGTGATGTGATTAAATTTGTATTATGGGCAGTAGCTTTAGCATGTATTCTTGATTTAATTAGGTTTATTTTCATAATTCGTGTGCAACCGAAGGAGATGTCTAGATGCAATCGTAGGCCATGGTTGTTATCTAGATGTTGAATTCATATGCCGATTTAATATATGTTGGATCTCACGCGTTGTGGATTTTAATATGTATTAATCTAAGGGCTAGAGTAATTATGAAAATTTACATGTCGATGTGGGATGAGTGACGCCATACCTGCTAACATGTTTCTAATTCGACATATTGTGCTTATGTGCTATTTGTGTTTAATTTCTACGCGTTGTGTTATTAAACCGATTAGTACCATGTTTAGGATTACACGCGTTGTGGATTCTAAATACTTGTGATGTCTTGAATAATTAGAATAACCGCGTTGGCTCTAATTAAATTGGAACTTAGTTGATCTTGAATCCGATATTTGCTGCTGCCCCTATTACTTGTTTTAATTTTGTTGCATGTATAATGAGATTTGTGTTTGGTGATTGTGTGGAAGATGTTGATCAAATGTAAATAATAATGTAGGATTTAAAATTTTCGTAAAAATTCATTAGGTAATTAGTAAAAAAATCGTTACCCCCCTTTTTATGCAATACTTTATGTAATTGAAAGCCCTTGATTTCTCCGGATAGAACGATCCCTACTTGTCAATACTACAATCGACACAAGAAAGGTATTATTTGTATGTAGTTGTTTTGCAGGTATTTTATGCTTGGATAACCTCTCCATCAATATAGTTGCTTTAGGAATCTGTGTATTGATCCTTAAGCTAAGAAACCTATTCGGATTCTATGAGAAGAATACTGCAGTAATACATACAGTATATAATTAGGTTTCTTATGTTTCAAGTAGTCTTTTATGGATGGACTCTTGAGACTTTGATCCTATATATAAGATGGTTTTGTCCCTGTTATTCCCATCGTTGGTCTAGCATTTAGTCTGTCCATGTCAGAAGCTATTGGTGGTGAACTAACAGAAGGAAAAACCTACTTGTTTATTGTTTCAGGTTTAAACTCAGAGATGTATCCGATCATAGGTGCAGATGGTATGAAACTGTTCTAGTGTAGTTATGATGTTCTTGCTGTGTTCTTGGTTTTTGCTAAATTGGTTTTATGCAGAAGCTTTATAATTTAGGTTATGAGCATGATGTTTGTTATTGAATTTAACAAATGGTATCAGAGCACATTTGTGCTCATAAAATCAGTTGCTTCATTAAAGTGTTTTTGAAAACCAATTTTAAAGATCAAGAGAATTTTTCTAGTTTTGTTTTTGGGTCATGTTCTTGGAAAACTCATGTGCAGAAAGGCTGACCCAGTTCAAACCCGACCCGAAGTAAAAAGTATTTAAACTGCAGAATTAGCCGTTGGCTCTTAACGGTCGATTTCTGCAAAAGCAGTTGGGAAAGGGATGGATCGGAGAGGCCCGAGATGCTCTGCGTCTCCTATGGAATTCAAATCCAACATAGCCATGGATTAAGAAGCCAAGATCAAGACACTGCTGCAAACAGAGATGCTTCCGCTTTAAAAAAATTTATGCAACAAATTGGGAAAAAAGCAAAACCAGGTTTTTCGTATCTAATTTCAATTCAAGCATGTTATACTATAATAAATATATATATATATATATATATATATATATATATATATAAGAACCCTAGAGCACTCCCAGCGTGCACATAAGTTGGTGATTGTGTTGTTCTTTGGCTGGATGAAATTTCAATGCAGGTTATGCTTTATGGAATTGGATTGAAGCTTGTAGATGCATCTGTGTTTCTAAAATGCATATCTTGATCTCCTTAAGGTTTTGTATATGGTAAAAGACTTACAGATGCAAGGATTTCTTCAAATTTTCTTATAAAGAAAAATATTTCTGGTTAGAAAGCAAAACTTTGGAAATTATGAAATCTTGCTGTATTCTGCTTATATCAATGAGCATATTGCACAAAGCATTCCTCATTGATGTTAGGAGACTATCTTTGGAAAACAAGATTGAAAATTGTGTTATGTGTTTTAAAATCATATCATTTTATCTTCCAAAAAAGTGACTGAATGTGATCTTAAAATTCAAAACAGCAATATGCATGTAAAATGAAATGATATTTGGATACACTGAAATTTTTCTTCTATCCAAAGATGTTGATTGATTTCTCTGTATAACATAGATTTATTTAACATGGCTTATTGATCAAGATTTACAGAATATTTAGCTTCTACTCAAAAGTGTTGCTTTAATATTGTTTTTGGTTTATGGACTGAAAGATGCAAGTATAATGTATTGAGTGTTTTTTCCTTGTTTGGTTTTGATTTTGTGTCGTTTGGTTGTTACTGTTTTAATACAGAATAAACCACAACTTCATAAAACATTGAAAACTCAATAAAAATTTTACAAAACTGAGAACTCACTAAATTTTTCTTTTCTTTTGCTTCTAGGAAAACACTATGTGAACCTAAGTTCTGTGTTAATGCTCACTGGAACCAATTATAGAGCTTGGAAAGAATCGATAGAAAACTACATGAGTGTGCAAGACAACATGGATTACTGTTTCTTTGAAGACATGCCTGAAGTTCCAGCTGGAGATAATTCTAAAGAAGTTAAAGATCACTACAAGAAGTGGATGAGGTCTAACAAGATGGCTAAAAATTTAATAAAAACCTCTATGTCAAACACTATAAGGGGCAGCATTGCAGAACCAGAACTAGCAACAGATTTCATGGATGTTATTGCAGCAAAGTTCATAGAAAGTGAGAAGGTTGAGATAGCTAGGCTTAATAAGGAATATCATAGTATCGAATTTTCTCAGTCCGGATCAGTTAGAGAGCATATATTGAAGCTAGTAAATGTCAATGCTAGACTAAGGGAGATGTGGCAGGGAGTTAAAGATGAGTTGATAGTACATCATATGCTTGATACACTCCCAAACAGTTATAGCCACTTAAGAACTAGCTACAATGCTCAAAAGGAAAACTGGTCCATAGATGATTTAATCTCTATATGTTGTGATGAAGAGGCAAGGATTAAGAAAGAGCGAGGTGAACCTAACACTACAGTAAACCTTGTTGAAAAGCCTAAAAAGTAAAAGCCTCAAAATAAGCTCAAAGCTGTCAAAACCATAACTAAGGCTTCAACATCAGGAGAACCAAAACCATTTTGGTTCAAGTGCTATTTTGCAAAAAGATAGGACACGTGAAGAAGGACTGTACTGGATACAAGAATTGGTTGGATAAAAAGGGTACGTAAGCAATTTTCCCATATTTTTGCTTTAGAAATTACTTTTTTTGAATGTTGAACCAACTAGTTGGTGGTTAGATTCTGGTTCTCCAGTACATATAACAAATTCTTTGTATGGATTCACAAGGAAGAGAACCCTAAAAAGTGATGAAATCAACCTAAGGGTAGCAAATGGCATGCGAGTAGCAGTCAAGGCAGTAGGCAGATTGAGGCTTAGTTTTGGATTTGGAAATTTTTTAGTTTTAGATAATGTTTTTTATGTACCTTCCATTAGAAGGAATTTAGTTTTGGTTAGTCTTTTGGTCAAAACTGGTTGTAGACTTTTGATTGATGATAATGGAATAAGTATTTCAAAGAATTCTATGAATGTTGGTTATGGTGCTATTTTGAATGGTTATTTACAGTTAAATTGTTCTACACCTCATCAAGAAATCTCTCTTGTTGAAATAGAAAGAACTCAAAAACCAGAAAGCACTCAAAGTACTAACACTATAATAGGTGTTAAAAGAACTAAAATCAATGAAAAGTCTGCATATTTGTGGCATAGGAGACTTGGCCATATTTCTGCAGAAAGACTGAAACTTCTGATAAAAAACAACATTTTACCAGAACTTGATTTTTCAGAATCAAACTAGTGTGTTGAATGCTATAAAGGAAAACTTACAAATTTAAGAAAAAAGATTGCATACCTGTGGCCCTTTTAAGCATAAGCCTATCTGTGGAAATGTGTATTTTATCACATTTATAGATGATTACTTCAGATTATGTTACATCTTTCTACTCTCTGCGAAATCTCAAGCTTTAAAAGTTTTTCAAGTTTATAAAACTGAGGTAGAAAATCAACTGGAGAGGAAGATCAAAACAGTAAGATCAGATAAGGGGAGAGAGTTTTATGGAAAATACATAGAGAAAGGCCAACATAAGGGTCTTTTTGCTTTGTTTCTGAAGGAACAAGGTATAAAAGCTCGGTACACAACATCATTTAACCCTCAACAGAATGGTGTTGCTGAGAGAAAGAATAGGACACTTTTGAATATGGTCAGATGCATGATGTGCACCACCAGCTTACCTAAATTCCTATGGGGAGAAGCTTTAAAAACAACAAATTATATTTGCAACAGAACTCCAAGTAAAGCTATAGATAAAACCTCATTTGAATTGTGGTCTGGGAGAAAACCAAGTCTTCATCACTGTCATGTATGGAGATGCCATGCAAAAGCAAGAGTCTATAACTCAAATATTAATAAGCTTGATCCTAAAATAATTAGTGGCTATTTTATTGGGAGATGCCATGCAAAAGCAAGAGTCTATAACTCAAATATTAATAAGCTTGATCCTAAAATAATTAGTGGCTATTTTATTGGTTATCCGGATAAGTCTAAGGGTTACAAACTTTATTCTTCCAAACACTCACCTAAAATCTTTGAAACACATCAAGTCAAGTTTCTAAGTGAAAAAGAGCATAATACAAAGTTTGAGGATTTATCTATAGATTTTGAAGAAATTATGCTAGGTGAAGATATGGAAATAGCTTTACCTTTTCAAACTAATAATTTAGCATCTGAAAGCTTAACAGAAGATGAAAATACAAAAGATCAAAATTTTGATCATATGGATGAGGATCAAGCTGAACCTGTAGTTCAGCATGAGCCGCAAGTGAATCAACAAGAAGAAAATATAGAGCAACACAACCACCCTGTAGACCAACAAAATCTACCTCCTCAGCTTAAAGGGTCTAACAGAGCCAAGAAACTAAAATATGGGGAACACAGTGATTTTCATGTCTATTTTAATGAGGGAGAAGTAGAGACAGACTGCTCAGATGATAATGATCCCATTAATTTTGCTCAAGCAGTAGAAAGTTCCGAGTCAATACAGTGACAAAAAACAATGCAGGAAGAAATAAGATCAATGGATAATAATGCAGTGTAGGAGTTAGTTGAACCAAATCCAAATCAGAAACCTATAGGCTACAAATGTGTATTTAAAACCAAAAGAGATGTATATGGAAATGTTGAAAGACATAAAGCACGCTAAAAGTTTTACCCAGAAAGAAGGAATTGATTTTACATAAACTTTTTTACCAGTTTCAACAAAAGGTTCTTTCAGAATAATCATGGCTTTATGGCACATTTTGATATGGAACTCTATCAAATAGATGTTAAAACAACTTTTTTGAATGGTGATTTGGATGAGGTGATCTATATGAAACAGCCAGAAGGTTTTCTTAATGCTGGTAGTGAGCATTTAGTCTGCAGATTAAAGAAATCTATTTATGGATTAAAGCAGGCTTCAAGACAATGGTATAAGAAATTGCTAAAAGATACCAAGAGCTTTCTGTCAAATAACTTTGACATGAAAAACTTAGGAGAAGCTTCATATGTACTAGGGATAGAGATTAAAAGAGACAGAACTCGTAAAATTTTAGGTTTATCTCAGAAGAATTATATTACTAAAGTTCTGGAGAGATTCAATATGGAAAAATGCTCAGTTGGTGAGGTACCTATGTCAAAAGGTGACAAGCTAACCAAAAATAAATCTACAGATGCAAAAGATGCTATGGATTCCAAACCATATGCTAGACTTGTTGGCAGTTTGATATATGCTCAAGTCTGCACCAGACCAGATTTAGCTTTTCCAATTGGTATTATGTCTAGGTTTCAGTCAAATCCTAGTCATGAGCATTGGGTTCCCGGGAAGAAAGTTTTAAGGTACTTGCAGGGTACTAAAAGTCTTATAGTGGTATATAAGCAAGTGGAAGACTTGAAACTCACAGGTTATTCTGATTCTGATTTTGCTGGAAATTTTTCTACATCTAAAAAGTCAACCTGTGGATATGTGTATATGTTGGCTGGAGAAGCTATAGCCTGGAAAACTATGAAGCAGACCTTAGTGACTACTTCTACACAGGGCCGGCCTTGGGCTAAAGCTGGTAAAGCTTGTGCTTTGGGCCCCCAATTTCAAAGGGCCCCAATTTCATGATATATATATATATATATAAACACAGAGTAAAAAAAAAATGGGCATATGTCGTTAACTACTCTCCTCTCCGCATCAGCGCCTCTTCTCGTCTCCCGATTCTCAATTTTTCATCTTGATTCAAATCCTTTCTAGATTTGGGCTGCAAAAATCAGGTGAGTATCTTGACTATTTTCACCAACTTTTCGATTACAAGAGAGTTTGGGTAATTCATAATTGGGTTTATGGGTTATTTAGAATTTCTAGGAATCTAGGTGATTGAGTTTCAGTTCATGTTTATAGCTTAGAGTAATAGGGTTTCAGTAACTTCATCTGATATTCTGATGCAGATTGTTGAATATTGCCAGAAGTTGAAGGAAGCATTCTCGATTTATGATCTAACAACAATTTGTTGAATAGGTAGTGCTTGCCTTTTACATCGTTGTTCATTTGGCTAAGCAGATAAAATGCGATTAGTTGTAGATATCAGGATAGATACATTAAATACAAGTGGTTTTGGGAATTTGAAATAGCAATTTTGTTATGTGTTGCAGGGTGCTAATTGCTATATGGCTCCAAATGGACGGTTGCTACCCAAATGCTTGGATTGCTTACAAACTTTTGTTAACTATACCTGTTATTGTTGCATGTGCTGAGAGAAGTTTTTCGAAGTTAAAGTTGATCAAATCTTATCTTCGATCAACTATGTCATAAGAAATGCTAAATGGTTTGGCTATGTTATCGATTGAAAAAGAGTTGGCGGAAAAGCTTGAGTGTTCGTGTTTAATTGACACTTTTGTTTCTAGGAATGACAGTTTTTGAGTAACATGTACTGATATTTGTAATTTTCATACTTTTGTTTCAAATATTATAGCATTTTATTATTATTGAAAATTTTATTGCTATGTTGTGACATACTTACTTTTAAAGTTAAAAATTATGTAAATATATTTTTTAACAGGGGGCCCCAATTTTTCTCTTCGCTTCGAGCCCCGGAAATCTCAGGGTCGGCCCTGCTTCTACAATGCAGGCTTAGTACATTGCTGTTTATGAGACCATGTGTGAGGGGCTTTGGATTATGAATTTTCTGATTCAAACTGAAGTATTAAGTCATATTGTTGATGATAAACTTGTGATTTATTGTGACAATGAAGCAGCTGTGTTTTTCTGTAAAAATAACAAGAGGTCCAGTAATTTAAAACACATTGATTTGAAATACTATGATGTTAGACAGAGAGTGAAACATGGAGAAGTTAGTGTTTTGAGTATAAACACTAACTCACAGCTTGCAGATCCTTTCACTAAGGCTTTTACAGTAGGCGTTTTCAAGGAGCACATCAGGAACATGGGAGTTTTATCAAGCCTAGATTTTTAGGTCCAGTGGGAGTTAAAATTAGAAGCAAAATTAAAAATTTTCCTTTTTTGAGTTCTTCAGACTTGCTGTGATTTTAATCACATTTTGTTTTGTAATGACAGTTTATAGTTTTTTAATAAATTGAGGTATTTTCAGAAATTGTGGTTGCTGCAGCATAATGCTTTGTTTATATGAATTTTATCATACTGTTTTTGGTTTTATACTTGCTATCATATAGCTTTATATCGTGGTAAAATTTGATAATACAGTTCAAGCTTTTGGAAAGCCATTGATGTACAGTTTTGCTTGAGTTTTTGGTTTTAGAAACATTAGGTGGACTTTGTTATATGCTCTTACTCGTCAAATACACATTAGCATACATTAGTATTATTGCATTTGAACATGTAGATTGCTGGTGTTTATGCTAGTGGTACAGAAGGTCTGCATTTTTGTTAAAATGTTTGAAGTTCCTTGCTCTGCATATATAGCTACAATTTGACTGTTTTGAGAATAGGTGTTTTGGTATCTTGTTGTTGTTTGGCGCGCCCTTAAGTAGGTTGTTTATTTTTTATACTTACAGGTGCATTATTTCATCTTTAATTGCGACAGTCCAAGTGGGAGATTGTTAGAAAATTATTGGATTTGTTATAATTATATCCGGATTAAATGACTTGTATGCAAAGTATGAAAACTATTTCAACATGGACAATGACTTGTTTACTCTCCTAGTTACTTTAGGAATCTGCGTATTGATCTTTAAGCTAAGAAACCTATTCAGATTCTATGAGAAGAATACTGCAATAATACATACAGTATCTAATTCGGTTTCTTGTATTTCAAGTAGTCTTTTATGGATGAACTCTTGAGACTTTGATCCTATATATAAGATGGTTCTGTCTCTGTTATTCCCATCGTTGTTCTAGCATTCATTCTGTCAATATCAGAAGCTATTGGTGGTGAACTAACAGAAGGCAAAGCCTACTTGTTTATTGTTTCAGGTTTAAGCTCAGAGATGGATCCGATCAAAGGTGCAGATGGTATGAAACTGTTCTGGTGTAGTTCTGATGTTCTTACTGTGTTCTTGATTTTTGCTAAATTGGTTTTAGGCAGAACCTTTATGATTTAGGTTATGAGCATGATGTTTGTTATTGAATTTAACAAATGCCAATGACTTTGGTTAAAATTCTTCTGGCAAGCATATACTGGGGTTCAAAATAAGTTGCCATCTACCAAAGATAACACTCCACAAAGTCTGTCTCTTGCAAATGTTAGCTTTGTGGCAAACCCTAAATCTTTCCACCACCTGATCGGCAAGCACAATTATAAACGTACGTGCTGCTTGAGAAAAGATTTCCATATGGCATGGACATATTTTACTAGTATAAAAATTAGGGATTTTATTGTAGCATCACAATAGATTATTATATATCAAGCTACAGTTGGTCTGTACGTAGATCCTTCAAATTATGGTCGATCGAGATGATAAAGAGATAATTTTAGCTAATAGTTGATTATATCCAATGCAGACTCTTGCACTGCTGCACATATTCTGAGACGTGTTAAAAGTTTTAACGTGTCTCCAACGGACTACTGGACATAACTCACATATTAGTTTTACATATGAGGAGGGTAGCTGGCAAATCAATAAGCATAAGTCTTCATGTTCATTTCCATACCTGGCAAGAATACTAAGTTCCTTCTTATGAATTCATAAGAGAGCTGGGTTATGGGACGCTATATCTTGGTAGATTGAGTTGTATTTCTTTTCCTCTAGCCTTGGTATGCCCATATACGGTAGCTGCTTCAGTACAGGAGTTACTCGTGCTGCCAAGTTAGGGTTGCTTACCATTGCATTAAGATGAGCAGTAGTGAAAGCCAGAGCTTCATCCAATATATCTTCCCCGTGAACTGCAATATTTTCGGCTTCATATATACAAACTTATTAAGCCCGGTATGTCAGTGATCAAGCTTTCCTTGAAGTGGCCTTCGTCATCTCTGGACTTGCTAAACATTTCTGCTTCATCAATCAGTGCATACCGCATGTCAGAAATGTCAGATCGCTAAAATTTCAAGAGGCGAAAGACAATGAGATCGAGATAGTTACCAGCGCTGAGAGTCCTGAGACAATGTATCCATGTTATCTAAGCAACTGAAATCGCATAGTGCCATTGTGAAGATCACCATTCTTTTGAGACTTATTGACAGTTGCAGCATATATTCTCTTTGATGATTCTTCTATCTCTGTTTCAAAGTGGTAAGCTACACCGAGCCATTCAACTGCGTCGATCAACTTTAGTTGTTCATAAGTATCATGACCCACTCACGCAGCTAACAAATCCATTCTCACTACTACTTTAATTAAGTTCTTCAATTTCTTTCTGTCTAAGTGCACGGCATCGGTATTCTGCACCATCAAATAAAATAGAGGCGTGTATCTAAGGGCAGTAAATTAAAAATACAGAGAACACATGCATTATGTGTAATTTCCATTAACTGATTTACTTACTGTGTCACAGTTAAGGAAGCGATCTCCCCAAGGGCTTGGAACATAGTCTGTTTTTGGACGACTTCGTTTCTGTTTGGTTTGAGCTGCTGAGATTTGGGAATAAGACATGGCTCCTAGGATTCAGCATAAGAAAGAGTCGTTGATGATGTTGGTTACAGACTCATTTGTATAGCTCTGTATAAGTGTGTATTTATATGAGAACGCAGTATATGCCAACTATCTAGCCTCCCTTGACCCCATATATCGTCCCAAACAATTTTAGGGTTTTGATTTTTGACCATCCGTATATCTTATATCTTACTTTAAAAGCTGGAACCCATAAAAAAATAAAATGCCTCGTAGAGAATGGAATTACCTCACAAAGGATAAAGTCTTAGATCGATCAATGTGAAAGCCAAATGATGAAGTGAGTGAAAAAGGAGACTGAGAGGCAGGGCCGGTCCTGAGAATTCGGGGGCCCTGTGCGAAATCTAAAAAGGGGGCCCCTGTGTTGTTTAAATTACCACTAAGGCACTAACAACAATAAGTCCTATCAGCTCAACTAAACCCAACATTGATACCAAACAGAGAAAATGTACAATATTCAGTTACAAGATCAAGTAAAAAGTCCAAAAAGATAAAAAATAAAGATAAAAACAAAGTTAATGGATTAACCAATTATAGGAGCATGAGTATACCTATTCGACTGCTCCTTTGGTAGCAGATCCTGGAATAAGAGTTAGTCCTACAATCAACAGTTTTTACATAGATGAAAACCAAGTAATAAAAGCACAATTACTACTGTCAAGTTACTTAATCAAAAGAAGTAGAAAAATCTAACTGTAAATAATTGCTCTGTCAGTAAATGGAAATCTAAAAGCACAGTTACTAGTTAAGAAACTAGGGGGCTATAGTTGATTACCAATTGTCAGGAATAATAACCTTAAAAAATAAAGTACTAGACTAGATCATAAGGAAATGGACGAAAAAAAATTGGACAACATGAGCAAGTTATGCAAATCCAATAAGGGAAGGGTTATAGGCTTATAGCATAACCTGCAATTGAATTAGAGGAAACTAACAGCAAATCAACGACCAGGGGAAAGCAAGCAGACCGCTTGAAACCAAAATCACCAAGGAATAATGCATTAGGCATATAACAAGCAGCAACTCTTTATGTATCTAAGATCACAAAATGGGACTATTGTTACATATGTTAAGAAAAAATCTGTGTGGGCGCGTGTGATCAGAGTTACTACTGTCAAGTTGCTCTGCCAGTAACTTTTTACAATATCGCATCTAATTGGAAATTGGAAGAAGTAGAAAAATCAAAAGAGAAGAAGTACCTCCAATATTATATATATCTTGAATCATATGAACAATGATATCAAAAGAGAAGAGAAACAAAAAAAATCTTACATCTTCCCTATCAACATCCCCAACAATACCACCAAAAATTCAAGAACTTTAACAATCACTAGGCCTTACCAAAAGAGAATAACACAACCGTTGCAATATTACTTAATAAAGATGGATCTTCTAGCATTTTTAGCAGCAAAATCATCAATCAATCTTTCGTAATCAAGTTTGTCTAGAAAATCACTTTCAATTGAAATCATAGCTAATGCATTTAATCTATCTTGCGTCATGGTTGATCGCAAGTAGGTTTTCAATAACTTCAATTTTGAAAAGCTCCTTTCTGCCGAAGCCACAGTGACAGGGACTGTCAACAATATTCTATATGCAAGACACGCAGATGGATAACAATTTGCTCTTTTTAAATAATTTAATATTGCAATGGCTGTGTTTTTCTCATTAGGCAAATGGTTTTGCAAGAGTTGCAATTCATGAAATAAATCTTCACTATCTACATCTAATACCTGGTCATGTTGCAGCTTTTGTTGAAGATTGTTGCAGCTTGTCTTCAGCTCATGTTCATCCAAAGAGTTCAACCTCTCTGCTGTAAATAAGAACCCAAAGATATTGTCATACTGTTCATACTCCTCAAACCTCTTCTTCAAAGAACTAATGGCATGATCCACTATGTAGACAAAGTACTCAACTCTAAAAGATTCTTCAGCTGATAGTGTTGGTTCAATTGACTCACTAAGCACCTCATCGAATTGTTTTTTCGTCCTTATTTTTTTCTTCTCATGAAACACCACATCAATCTCCATTTCAGCAGCTATTTCTGTAGCACAAGTCATAGCGTTTTGGAACCCATTTTGTCGATATTCCTCAAAAAAAGAAATCAGGCCTTTCCCTATGATGCTTCTCTCCGTTTGGTAAAGACCGACTCTAAAACTCAGAAGAAAAATGTCTACTCCATTTATCTTTAGGCCCGTTTCCAGACAAAAGATCTCGACCCGGACCTTTCTCTACTAGTAAATCTTTCCATTTAGAATCAAGCTTATCCAAATTTCTAGGATCAGAGATATTGAAAGGAATTGAACTTACAAAATCAACAAGTTCTTCCACCACTTCCTCCACAGGTTCTTCAATGGGTTCTTCCGCCGCTTTCTCCTCAAAATCTTCAACGGGTTCTTCCACCACCTCATCCTCAATCTGTTGTACATCTTCTTCAACATCCTCCAATTCTTTTCCATTCATCTTCTGTTTGGTTGCATGGTCTGCACCTTCTGCTGCTTCCTCCAACTCTTGATCTACCTCAACTTCAGCATCTTTCAATTCCTCATCAGTACTTTGCTCTTCATTGACATTAGTTGCATCTTCAACAGCTGAATTTAGTGGCTTAGCAAGAAATTTATGCATAGCCCCATTTTGAGAGTTTCTCAATTTCTCTATACTTCTTGCCTTTCGAACCTTAGAATGACCACTTGGATATTTTCTTGTTGGAGCCATTAACTAAATGCACTTAATATTTCAGCAGCTCAAAGTACCTACTCTGCTCATCTCAATGAAAACAAGAGGATCAAAGTCAATCAAAATCTCAGCAATACGAAATGAACTAAGAAAGTAAGAATTTAATAATCATTCAAACTCAACAATGCAACAACTATTCGAATTCAAAACAAGAAACCAACATAATGAGATGAACAATATATCAAACTGATTCAAACAAAGTAACAAACTAACAATGATCCAGAAAACCCAGAAAATTGATGAAATAAGAAACTTATGGGGAAACCCAGAAAACCCATAATTGAATACAAACTTACAAAGAATTTTTTTTTTAAGAAACACAATTAGGAATTTAGGAGATAAGAAGTACCTAAATGGTTAGCATAATCCCTAATTTTGATGAAGGAGAAGGAAAGTTGAGCTTTGGCGTGCTTGAGATTGAGTTCGTGAGAAATTGAGAATGAGGGATTGAGGGTCAGAGAGTCAGACTGCACTTTAGCAATGGGCATAAGTGATTAAGTGCCCGTGTTTTTGCTGGATGAAATATAAGTGGGCAAGGGTTGTTGGAAAAAAACACAAAAAAAAAGCCACACTTGGGACTGGAACCTCACGGGTCAATAACTTAAAACAACCCCCACTATCCAACTGAGCTGCTGGGATTTATGTTAGCTCTTTCCTTTTTAAAGCTATATAATACTTAAATAATTTAAGAAGTCAGATAGGGGGTCTCGCCGGAATGGGGGCCTTGTGCCGGCGCACCAGCCGCACAGCCCCATGGCCGGCCCTGCTAAGAGGCAAATGTCCTAAGCCCTACTGTGTGGGGAGTGAGTGAAGGTATGTAGGGTTCGCCATAGAAGCTTTTGGAGGTATTATCGATTCCATTCGAGGCCAGAGCCCCATTCCCAAATCTGGATAATATTCAAATTATTCAATGTTTTGAGTACTTTAGACAAGAATGGTTGGCTCGGTTGATTCCAAGAAAATGTATTTAACGGCTTTCTTCAAGTTGTAATTTAATATTTTTCTTTTTTCAATATGATTTACAAACCAACATGCTTTTTGACGTAGCGGGAAGTATGGAAGGCTAACAAGCGTTATGCTCTATAAAAGATGGAGAGTTTACAAGCGCTAAACTCTTAGATAGAAGTCTAGAATTAACAAAAAAATAATAGAAAAATCTCAATTTGATTGAATAATAATATGATTCTAATTATCACGATTACAATGTATGAGGTGCCTTATATATAGGGCACAAAACATAAACCTAATACAACTAGAAAACATAAACAACAATACTTGAACTAGGAAACCTACTTAAATCCAAAATTATAAATATTATCCTAAATATACTAAATCCTGAATCTAATGATTAAGAAATGAATCATATAGATCTCGTCGTTCCCTATCTAGAAATATATTATGCTTCCCAAACGTACATTCTGGTAAAAAACTACTCCAAGATGTGATTCACTGTTGATAATTGAGTTTTCTTACGAGCAACCTAGAAATTATACGTGAATTACCAATTTTCAACTCATTCTTCTTGATTCTACGCCGCTTGCTTATTTTTATCCTTTTCTTGCTTAATTGAGCTTGTTCTCGTCCTACATCACTTTTCAGCATTTTCAGTAATCTCCTACTCAAGTTTTCTTTAATGCACATTCTTGTGCTTCAAATTATTATCGGACAAATCCTAAAATTAGTAATACTTCTCTTGCTATATCTTTTATGATTAAATGGCATCCTCCGGAATCTGGATGATTATTTTGTTAAGATAAATTTTGATGGTTCAGTTAAAAATAATAAATCAACCATTGGTTTTGTCATCCGAGATCACTATGGAAATTCCATCAAAGCAACATCTAAATACATTAGGTACACTTCTGTTTAGAGTGCTGATGCTACAGCATTGCGTGAAGATTTACATACAACAGTTCTTAATCATTTCCCAAATGTTTTGATAGAAGGAGATTCAAAGATTCTGATTGATGCTCTTGCTGGTCGTGGTCCAGTTCCTTGGAGAATACGCAGTCTAATTCTTGATATTTATCATTTGGCTTCTCAATTACGTTCTGTAATCTATCGGCATGCTCACAGATAGGCTAATTTTGTTGTCGATAGATTAGTTGAGCGTGCACATACTCATAATTGTCCTTCTGTATGGTTCCACTCTCTCCCCCTTTCGGTATTCCCAGCGTTCCATTTCGATTAATTTAGAACGGGTGCCCCTAGGGACTTTGTGTTGTAGTTTGTGTTGTTTCTTTCAGTATAATAAAAAAAAAATGTTTTAGCGTATCCAACATGATTTATTTAATCATGTCTAGCTCACCATGCTGCTTCATACTCCCATTATTTATATGTATGGACACATAAACTATATATAATGTATATAGGGCACAAAACAACATTTTTTTTTGAATAATGCTAGATTAACCACATTTTGGCATCACACCTAGAGACTACTTTATGTGCCGGCCTATGTGACATATACATGACATATCACCACTCAATCAGAGTATTTCATTAAATAACGTGGTTGTGTCATATAAACTGACACATAAAATGATCTCTAAGTAGAATGTTAAAAAGTGGTTCACCTAGCATTTTTTTTTTCTTCTTTCTGAAAGATACTTTTCTTCCCAGTGGAACACTAGGTATACAACTAAATGAGAAGGCCGTTAAACAAACTGAGGGAGCCCGATGAGAATGAGCAAAAGTTGGGAGCCGGTCCGCTACGAAATTAGCTTCATGATGTGTATGCCAGAAGATTATGGAGTCAAGTTGTGCAGCAAGTGAGCACATATCTTTCACCAACGTAATACGCCAAGGCACTATCGACTTCTTATTTAAACCATCCATGAGCACTTTGTAGTCCTCTTCGATAACAACATGTCTAAATTGATTAACCACACTAAATGTAAACCTTCTCGGAGTGCAGTTGTTTCAGCTAAAAAAAACATGTTGCCCTAATGGCTTTATTAGCACAAAGCGTTGGGTTTCCATTAAAATAAACCCCATTAATTGTAGCGGTTCCATTCCGAACGGATCCCTCAAAATTGAATTTAATTTGGGTGGTTTCCAGTCTAATATGATGAACCCCAAGCTCAAGTACTTCACGATTGTTTGCATGAGAAAAAGATGCTCTAGTAATATCAGCATATAGTAGTACGTCCGATGTGGATGTGGAGGTCTAAAGAATAAATGGTTTCTTGATGTCCAAATGGACCACATAAATAACAGTGAGAGAGATAACTCTTTTGGAACACAAATAATAAACATATATGTTTCAACCCAGAGATAATAGTTCTATTCCATTGTAGAGGATTAGTATGTTGGCAGAAAGATCACACTTGACGTGCAAAAGGACAACTAATAAAAAGATGAGAGAGCAGTCTCAACTTCATTTTCACAAAAAAGACATTGATTAGTAATATGTGGAGCTTAAGCAAATAAGAGTTCTCTCGTTCTTAAACGATTTGGCAAAGGAGCCATACAAAAGTTTTTCAGTTTAGGTGGCAAAGGAAGACTCAAGAAGATTTGAGTTTTGGGGATTTGGTGTTTGGTTTATGGGAACCACAAACCCTTTTTGAGATTGCTAAGGGTCTCGGAGCTTCATTGCATATTGATCCGAGGACACGTTTAATAGAAGTGTGAGTCTTTATGCCCGTATGTTGGTTGATGTTGATTTGTCTCAAACATTGCCGCAGCAGTTACGGGTCACTAGAGAGAATGGTTATCAAGTGTTTGTGGGTTTGGAATACGAAGCTCTGCCTAAAGTATGTTCTATCTGTGGCCTTATTGCGCATATGCAAGGGATATGTAAAGTGGTTAAGGATGTTGCTAGTGTAGAGCTTGGTGTCACGGCAACTTCAGCTCCTGCACGAAGACGTTCTATTTCACGGCGATGGCGTCGTTCTTGACGTCGCGTTGGAGATGATTTTGCACAATCACGTAACCCAGTATAAGCACAAAGAGTGGAATCCACACTAACAGAGCAGGAAGAGGAACATGTGCATTCTATGTAGAAAATTGTGTGCCCTCAGACCACGTAGGCCGGGGACTCAAGGCACACGTGGATACTGTGCAGCTTGTTCAGGCTAAATTGGTGTCGTAGGTTGGGAAAGCTTTAACAGTGCAATTAAATGATCATATTTTGCTAGATCAGAGTTTTGACATGAAATGCTCTGATCATGATTCATCTATTAATAGTGTTCCGCTGGGGTTCCAAAGGCATATCGATGCTTCACATGGTCTATTGAGTGAACCAATTATACAAGAAACAGTCGAAGAAAGCTCTTCTATTGTTAATTGTGCTTCGGATTCAGAGGGTAAAGAAGATAGAGAATTTACCCTAGTGGTATGAAGGAAATTGAAGAATCAATTTAAGCAGACAAAGAAAGTTGAAAAATAGAATGGTAAAAATAATAAGAAAAAGTGTTTGTTCGTGCGCTAGTTCGAAATGATGCAAAACATTCACGTGTTTAATGTCAGTTGTTTACTGCAATTCCCGTGACATCACAAAAATGATTACACATAAGCACAAACCAGTTGTCGTTTGTTTATCATAACCTTTTTTATTCTTGTTTCTATTTATGCAACGTTTTGGCGCACTTGAGGTTTATTCCTCTATGCTGCTAATGATCGGGGCATTCTATACCCCAATTTTTAGCTTATTTGTTATCCAGATTTAAGCCAACTATTATTTCCTCAACGGCTCAACAGTTAACAGCTTCTTGTTCACTAGATGGTGTTTGTTTAGGCCACAATTGGAGCTTCCTTCAATTGGGCTTTACCCCGAGGTCCAGAGGGGTTTAGGTTAAACCAAATCCAATATGCCACGTCCTAACTCTTTTTTTTGGAAAGAATGCTTGGAGAGAGAGTATTAATTCGTTAGCTGATCCGATGGGGGTTATTTTGTGGTAATCCAATTACACAATATATGAATTACCTTGAGGGATAATAATGCATAAATGCTGATTGAGGTAATTAGGGGTTGTTACATATAGCAATCCATTTGTAAAGATATCTTAGCCAAATCAGGAAATGATCTTCTTTGGAATCGGGTTGGCTTATCTTGGGGTTAATTGAATGTTAATCTGGACAATATACGGGGTTGAATGAGTTCCCTAAGTTAAGGGAAATTCTGATCTCAATTTATTCTTAACCGATCTGATTAGAGGTGGTTTAAGGAAGGACAGTCCTAGTCAATCTCGGAATCCGCCAGGCTGGATCTTCAAGCATTAGGGTTTCGTGAATCATATAAATATAGCTCTTTTGTAACTGAGAAAGGGTTCTCAACCACCTACAAACAAACACAAGTTCTAGCGCAACGCTAACTTGCAAAGCCTCTCCGGAGCAACTCACGCAATTTGCCTCCACCTGCGATTGATCACATCTCGCACTCGTGTCGAGCGGTTGCTGAGCCTATCGAGTCAGTCCGCTACTCCGGTAGCAATCGAGTCGTTACCCCGGTAACAAATACCCGTGATCTTGGTTTAGCTCTGCTTTGCTTCTCCGGATCAAAGTAAGATCCTCAATCCGTAGGGGGTTGAGAAGAAAATCCTGTTAGCCAGTTCTATTCAGGTCTTGTTCGAGCCCTGTACGCCGGCTTAGTCAGTGCCCGCGTAACAGTTACTTGGTCAAGAAGTCAGAGTCTATTGGGAGCAGACGAGAAGACTCACCAGGGGTCGTCCGCAGTCGAGTTGCACCACTCCAAAAGGTGCTGGCACGCCTAAACACACAGAAGACACACGAAGGAATTTACATCCGCCACCTCCAAGTGCTGACTGTTCGCCGGGTGCTAAATCCGCCACGAACATTTTGGCACGCCCAGTGGGACCAGTGTCAAGATTGCGGGATCTACGAAGGGTGATCCTTACAGAAGGATAACCATGAATTGTTTGAAGAATTCCCATAAGGAGCTGCTCAAGCACGGAACAGCTGATTGTAGGGGATTAACTGACGCTGAAGTTAGAGAAGTGTTTGCCGGGGACCTTGGGGATGAAGCAACTATTGCTGCAGCCCTTAAGGCCGTGCGAGACAGAAGAAATCTGATCCCAGCGGCCGTTGCACCAGTTGTCGCGGCTGAGGGGGAGATATTGGAGGTGACGACTGCTTCCCAGGTTGACAACAATTCTCTGGGCATTACAAACCGGGCAGCCTCATTTGGTTTTTTAGAAGAGGGGTTTGCGGACGATTCCGCGGATCCGCCTGCTTCACCTGTTGCACCATTTACTGGGGAGACTGCATCTCCCACTGAGGTGACGGATACGCTGAGGATGTTGATCGACAAATCTTGTCGTACAGACGAAATTCTGAAGAAGGCCAACAATGTGGTCATTGATTTGTGTGAATCCGTTAAGCGAATGGAAACAGAGCAAACGGGGTTCACTTCCAATTTCAACTATCTGGCCGGACAGCAGAGACTGCTGGCGGATAGCATGGCTGCCCATGTCAGGAACTCCGACAATTGTTGGCGACAGCAACAGGAGCAGTTGGCGGCTACCAATGCCACGCTCAAGAACATGACCACCATGATGGGGCAGCTTTATGATCGGTTTGATCAGTTCGAAGGGTTTGACCGTACGAATCCGCCGAGAGATAGGCGACGACGGACAGCTGGTCGTGGCGGGACTGGTGGAGTAGGTGCTAATGGCGGACTTGGAGCTAATGCCGGGGCTGCTAACAACCATGCAGGTGGCAACGTCCCTCCCATTGGACCGGGTGGCAACAATCCGCCAGTGCCACCAGCGGATGTCGTGGCCCAGTTGACCATGGAGGATATTGGTAGGGTTTTTGTTGAGAAGTTTAGAGAGCTGCAGGGGTTACCCGACGTCGACAAGACGTATGAGAATCCATAAACTCGAGAGATCAATGCAGTACCTTTCCCTGCTGGATTTAAACCAATCCGCTTTACTCCATTTACTGGCCAGACGTCGGAGGATGCTGAAACGCACATTATGCGTTTCACTAATGAATCTGGTCAATATGCTGAGGATCCAATCATGAGGTTGAAGCTCTTTCCCACATCTCTGGCGGGGGAGGCAGCTATTTGGTACAAGCGGCTCAAGCCTGGAACAATACCAGACTCGAAGACTATGGAGGTTCTTTTCAGAACTATGTTTGGTGTTGTAGAGGCAAAGATTGGGGTCAAAGACCTAGCTGAAACAGAGCAGAGGCCTGGCGAATCCGCCACTGATTATTTAAGAAGGTTTAAGCTGGAATTAATCCGTTGTGATATGGATATTCCAGAAGAGCATGCAGTGAAGATGGCAATTGATGGTTTGGTGGATGAGATCCGCTAGGGATTCAGGCAGGTTCATGTGACCACTATGGCGGATCTGACCAATCGGCTAGGTCAGGAGCAGCATTATGTGGATCGGTCTAAGGAAAGGAATGAAAGGAGGAAGGGGACTCCTCTGTCCTATTATCCGGGGACTCTGAAGCCCAAGACTCCACTTCCTGCTGCTACTAAGACTGTGGCGATTATCCAGGCGGATGCAGTGCCTAGACCAATCCTTACATGGGTTGATGATGAAGACTTGGAACACGAAGTAGCGGCTATAGAGAGGACCGACCAGAGACCATTACAGTCCAAAACTGCAAGGTTGGTCAGGGAGACTGTGAAGATAGTGAGCCCACTTCCAACCAAGTCGGCTTTTGATTCATATACCTACAACGCTCACAAGGCTCCAGAAATCCTGCAGGAGCTGTTCAACCAGGGGCGTCTGCAGCATGAGGGCGGATTCATTCCTAAACCTGATTACATGGCTGGAAAGACGTATTGTAGCTTCCACAATATGAATAACCACAATACCAAGGATTGTGTGAAGTTGAAGGATCAGCTGCAGACCTGGATTAATGATAAAACCTTGCAGTTGGAGATACCCAAGGAGCCACAGTGGGCAGCTGCTAAGACCGAGCCGCAAGTGAACGCGATTGAAATTAGTGCTGGTCTGAGTCCAATGCAGCAGTTTAGGAAGCAAGTTTCCAGGTTTCAAGAATATACGTATGATGCAGGCAAAGCTGAGGAAATCTGGGAAGCTATGGTGCACCAGGGGGCACCAGAGATTAGGGAGTTTTACCAATGCCATCCCAATAGTGGGGATGGCAGACACACATGCATTTTCCATCGATCATCTGATCATTGCACTTCTCAATGTGTAGGTATGAAGGATCAGCTGCAGGAATGGTTGAACGATGGAAAGCTGGAGTTTGCAGAGAACAAGTCTAGTCCTTGCCCAAAGTTCTGGGTTGGGGCTATTGAAGAAGAGGACATGGTGTTAGTTCCTCTGTCTAAGCTTTGCCTAACTTGCCGGTTAAATACAGGGCAGCCTATCAGCTTTGATGAATTTCAGGCAGTGTTGAAGGAGGCAGAGGAAAGGGCTGAGAAGAGGGCCTTAGAAAAGGCTAAGTTAGAACATCCGCCTCCTGAACGGTCAGGAAGGGAGAACCTCAAGCGGGTGAAGTATCACCATGGGTCTGAGGATGGTTATGCTAGCAGAGCGAGGCCTAGGCAAGACCCAGGACCTTCTGGAGTGAAGTCAGCCACGGTTGGGGATTCGCACAAAGGTGTGAATCCAGAGCCATCTGTGAAAGTTTATCTTCCGCCAGCTTCTAGGAATGACCCAAAGGCGGACAGATGGTATACACAGCGGGACGGTAAGGCGGTCGAGCTTGCTGCCGTGACCACCAGGAATGAAAGGAGGAGTTTTGGCAAGGCAAAGAAGACCTTGGCGGATCTGGCTGCGGGGAAGGTAACTGAGGAAGAGATGTCGGTGCCAGTAGAGCATGTGGAGCAGGTTCACAGGCGGTACAGAGTCAGAACTAAGTCCTATGTGGATTCCAGGCGACAGCGCTCCATGGAAGATCCCCCAGCTCCCCGGAGGAACGTCCATGATAGGCTGGAGGATCTGCCAAGGGCTACTGGAGCACCTCAGTCAAGGCCAAGGAGGAGACTGGCTTTCTCTCCTGAACGATCAAAGGCAGAACAATCTTCCCCAAGGAAGGCACAACCAGAGGCTGTTGAGAGACAGGTGGTGCCAGAGCCTCAAGATGACGTGATGGTGATCGACACCAAGAAGGATTCCACTGTTATGAGGTGGGTGCCTAAGGAAAGCAGTGCGTCATTGGCCGCAAGCACGAGTATCGTGGGGGTTTCTGCGGGGGCTGTTGCTTCCAAGGAATCCAGTTTAGCATTGGCAGAGCCAAGCAGGCCACTCACCATCCTGTCTCAGGCCAAGCCAAAGGAGCCAAAGGCGCCTACCAACTTCGTGGAGTATGCAGCTATGAAGCTGCAGATGCATGTGCCAACAAGACCATCATCGGTCGCCTCTAGCGTGAAGGCCGATTTTGAAGTAGGAGACGCAGATCTCGACAAGGAGGACGAAATGGTTGACTATGAGGATGAACCAGAGTTGGCGGATGAGGAAGAGGTGCCAATGGAAGAAGAGCATGTTGAGCATGAAGCTATGGTCCATCACTGTAACATGGCTTTTATATTCTCGTCAGCTTATGCTCTGCCAGAGCCTTTGCCCACTGCACACTTTATCGATGATGAAGAATCGGCCAAACCAGTATATTTGGTGCAGGAGCCTGAGGATGATAATGAAGCAGCGGCAAAGCCTGGGGTTTTCCAATCCAACCACAAGTATCCTGAGGGGGTTGGAGATCTGTTGAAGTAATGCGTGATGTTCGCCAAGCCAACATTTAACATGTCCCAGCACATGAAGCCTTTGTATGTCACGGCAGAAGTGGAAGGGATCAAGGTCCGATCCACAAGGTTTTGATAGACACCAGAGCCATCGTGAGTATTATCACCACCACCACCAAGGAACAGCTCAAAATTCCAAAGGAGAAACTCATTAATACTGTCTCCAAGGTTAAAGGGTTCTCAGGGAATGTTACTCCTACTGCTGGGGTGGTCATGCTCAAGGTGAAGATTGGACCTTCAGACGCTTACCAAGGGTTTTTTGTCGCTGAGGCGGACGCTCCCTATCATATGATTTTAGGGAGGGACTGGATCCACAAAGCACGAGCAGTTCCCTCATCTCTTCATCAAGAGTTGATCATGTGGGATCCGGTCGCAGATTTACCTGTGCTCATCAAGGCGGATGAGCGTCCTTATTCGATAACGGCCGTCCAGTTGGAGGCCAGCTATTATACAAGAAACATGAGACCTCTCAGAGTTGAGGGTATTGATCATAAGGGACATCCAATCGGGGTGACCCAGAACGAATTGTCTCAATGGGGAATTGCCCAGACTATGGCGGATTACAGCCGGCCAATTTCCATTGAGCTTCTTCCCAACGTATCCAATGAGTGACATCCTCTCACGTGAGGAGTCGGAGGCCTTTGTTCTATTAATGCAACAATTGTCTATTTATAGATTAGAGCAAATGGCATGGGAAGGGGTTGCACTGGTTGAGTGCATTGAGGAAGAAGACATTGACGTTTTTACAGGGGTGGAAGTAATTCAACCTACTCCAGCAGCGTTGGATGATACTCCACCCAAGGTACGTGATCCCGTAGAAAAGGTTAACTTGGAAACAGAAACAGAGCCCATGGAGGTGGGGATTAGTCAGTACCTTGAACCAGACTTGAGACAGCAACTGATAGGGTTGCTGCAGGAGTTTAAGGATTGCTTTGCAGAGAAATACCAAGATATGCTGGGTTTGTCAAAGGAGCTGGCTTGCCATCGCCTTCCCATCAAGGAAGGATGCAGGCCAGTTAAGCAAGAGCAACGGCGGATGAATGCTGAAACTGCAATGGCGGTCAAACAAGAGGTTCAGAGCATGGTTGAGGCTGGGATAATCAGACCGACTCTTTATCCGGAATGGCTATCCAACATTGTTCCTGTTAGGAAGAAGAATGGCAAGATTAGAGTCTGTGTGGATTACAGAGATTTGAATGCTGCATCGCCTAAGGATGTCTATCCTATACCTATAGCGGATATGCTGGTGGATGCAGTAGCGGGGCATGAGATGTTGTCCTTTATGGACGGTACGGCGGGTTATCACCAGATTCCTATATATGAGCCAGACATCCCTAAAACGGCTTTCCGATGCTCCGGGTTCACAGGAGCATTCGAATATCTTAGTATGCCATTTGGCTTAACCAATGCAGGAGCTACGTACCAACGTGCAATGAACGTCATTTTTAGTAAGATATTGGGGGACATCCTGGAAGTGTACATTGACGATGTGGTGGTAAAGTCAAAGAAAAGGGGAAACCACATTGATCATCTCCGTGGGGTGTTCACTATCATGAGAAAGCACCAGCTTAAAATGAATCCAGCCAAGTGCGTTTTTGGGGTTTGTGCTGGTGACTTTCTAGGGTTTGTGGTGCATGAGAGAGGCATTGAGGTGGCTGGTGACAAAGTACAGGCGTGCTAGATGCACCAGCGCCAAGGAATAAGAAAGAGTTACAAAGCTTGTTGGGTAAAATTAATTTCCTCAGAAGATTTATATCCAACTCAACAGGCAAAGTTGCACCTTTCTCTCCTCTGCTCAAACTCAAACCAGGAGAAGTGTTTAAATGGGGTCCTGAGCACCAAGCTGCTTTTGACAGGATCAAAGAATACTTGGCTAGTCTGCCGGTCCTTCGGCCGCCCACGCCTGGTATTCCCCTCAAATTATATATCTCTGCGTCTGATATTTCCATTGCAGGCCTGCTGGCCCAAGATGAGACTCTGGCGGATGGAAAGAAGATTGAATATGCCGTGTCTTACATTAGCATGACACTGTTGAACGTAGAGACCAGGTATTCACCAATTGAGCGGCTGTGTTTAGCTCTATATTTTGCTGGCGTCAAGTTCCGCCACTATATGCTTTCCTTCACGACAATAGTGGTGGCACAGACGGATTTGGTGAAGTACATGCTAATGAGACCTATCCTAAGGGGTAGGATTGGCAAGTGGGTGTTAGCCCTTTCAGAGTTTTCCTTGCAATATGTGCCACTGAAGGCTATGACTGGTCAGGCGATAGCGGATTTTCTTTTGCACCATCCTATTGAGGAGGAATTCTCGGAACCGCCAAGGTTTGCTAGCATGATCTGGTACCAGCCTTGGATTTTACACTTTGAAGGTAGCAGTACCAGTAAACTGGCGGGTGCAGGGATTTGTATCCAAAATCCAGCAGGTACCAAGTACCTTTACTCTTTTCAGCTGGAATGGATGTGCACCAATAACCAGGCGGAGTATGAAGCACTGCTCATTGGGCTGGAATTACTGCTAGATCTGGGAGCACAGGAAATTGAAGTACTTGGAGACTCTATGCTAGTCATTAACCAGCTTATAGGGGGTCTACAAGTGTGTTTCTTTTCATTTGCTGCACTATTAGGAACGGGTTGTTGAGTTGCTGGACCGGTTCATTGATGTTTCCTTAGACTATATTCCCAGGGAGATGAACTTTGCAGCTAATGAGTTGGCGCAGTTAGTCACAGGAATCAGCCTAGCCCATGGAGTAAAGGAAAGAATTCTTAAGGTGGAGCGCAGGACTCTACCATCTTTCGCCATCCGCCGGGAGGACCACGGAGAGTGGTTGGTTGCTACAGTCGAGCCTATTGACACTGACTGGCGGATACCAATCATTGCATATTTGAAGGACCTATCGACACCATCTGAAAGGCGAATCAGATACCTTGCTACCAATTACCTTCTCAGGGGCGAGGAACTGTTCCGGAGAGGGGAAGATGGAGTCTTATTAAGGTGTATCTTTGGCCCAGAGGCCAAGCGGATCATGAGGGAAGTACACTTAGGGGTCTGTGGTTCTCATCAATCCGGACCTAAAATGCGGTGGCTTATTAGAAGATATGGATACTACTGGCCATCTGTTTTGAAAGACTGTCATAGTTTTGCTCAGGGTTGTCAGGATTGTCAAAAACATGGACCAGTTCAGCGGATTCCAAACATTCCTTTACAACCCATTATCAAACCTTGGCCTGGCAAGGGTTGGGCATTGGATTTCATAGGAGAGATTAACCCCCATTCCTCCTTACAGCACAAGTTTATTTTGTTGGGTACTGATTTATTTACCAAGTGGGTAGAGGCTATCCCAACAAGGAACTGTGATGCTGACACCGTCATCCTCTTTGTGTTCCAAAATATTATTTGCCGATATGGTATCCCAGAATGCATAGTAGCGGACCGGGAGGCAGCCTTCATGGCCGAGAAAACTCAAACTTGGCTAGCGGATTATGGTATTCAGTTCCTACATTCTTCTCCTTACTATGCTCAATCCAATGGTCAAGCAGAGGCTACTAAAAAGGTTGTTATCTCCGTCATAAAGAAGATGCTCACGGATAGCCCAAAGTCATGGCACACTCAACTTGATAACACACTATGGGCCTATAGGACTTCCAAAAGGACTCCTACGGGTACTACTCCTTATTCGTTGATGTATGGCCATGATGCCGTTCTACCATTGGAAATCAATGTAGCTTCTTTAAGAGTTCGTGAGCAACACCAGCTGCTTGGTGAGGATTATGTGCAGGCCATGTTCCAGGAGCATGAAGACCTTGACGAGAAACGGCTAGAAGCCTTGGATAATATCATCCTGGCGAAGCAGAAGATCGCCAAGGTGTATGATAAAAGGACCAAGGGTAAGTCCTATGGCGAGGGGGACTTGGTCTGGAAGGTAGCTTTACCCCTTGATGAGCCAGGTCCGGGCAAATGGAGTGCTCGTTGGGAGGGTCCATTTGTCATTGATCGTATTGTGGGCAAGGGAGCCTACCAGCTCAGAGACTTGGAGGGAGCGGTTCACAGGAACCCAATAAATGGACGCTACCTCAAGAAGTACTTTCCAAGTATTTGGGAGTATGAGACCCCCCTGGCGGATGATAACACGGGTCAACGTTCTCCTTAGTCCAACGTATTCGGGGGGCATCAAGCCGGAGTGGCGCATCCGCTAGGGGTGTTTCCGCCACGTTTTGGAGGCTGCTAACTTTCATTGCGAAACTATTAGCGGATTTTGTGTTTTCCTTGTTCTATTTGGACATCCGCTTGGGGTGTCTATATTCTTGTACTTTTTGATTATCAATATATTTCCCGTCTTTGCTGACGATTGGCTATCAGTATTGAAATTGCAACTTACTACATTCATATCAGGCTTTGCGGCCAAAGGCGTTACAGGGAGAGGAAAACACAAAGAGCTACTAACTAGCTCTGAAACCATATCTACATTTCTGAGTCCTCACTGCTGGTGGATATCTCTAGCCCATTCTAGATCCGCTAGAGGAGGCTTCAAGAACGGGGTTCCAACGCACTGTTGGAACCACCACCGGCCGACGGACCCGTACCGGGGGACTCATGGCACCCCCGCTTTGGAAAACGGCGTGCGGCAGATGTGGGGACAAATGGAAACGGGGCAGCACCCGACCGCGTGCTGGAGGCAGTCGTGATTGATGCACTTTCATCATCGTTGCCATTTTCCCTTCCGTAGCTGCCAAATTAGGACTCTGGATCCTCCTCCGCCGCCGAAGATGGTACCTAGCCAGGTCACTGGTGTTATTTGCCTAGGGGAACAGCCAAGACTGGCCAGCTATTAACTGACCACCTCGAAGCTCTTTCCCAGGGCGCATAACGCTAGGTGACCGGGCTTAGAATTTGCTTAACGCTAGGTGACCGAGGTTATAGGGTGTTTAGCGGACTATTAACATGTCGGGTGGCACGGCTTGTGGCAGCCATGGGGTTTGGCCATATGCAGATGACACTATTGCTGCCATGTTGCTCCAAGATGGCCAGCCGAATGCATTTTATCTTCACCAAGGGGTTCCTTTTATACTGCACTCCGGGGAATCCGGCGGTTGAGATTTGCCATGACTTTATTGTTGTGGTTTGCCCATATTTATGCACGTCGCTTGTTTTAGTCGACCGTTCAGTTGGGAACCGGTAAGGACGATAAATGGGGTTTGACCGTCAGATAAATGGGGGTTGGGTTAGTCACGTCTCGTATTAATGACAGTCTGCCTATTCCAAGCCCCGGCCGCCTGCCATTGGGCTTGTTATCTCTTTCTAGTAGGCCAAATTTTCCTCACGGCGAATGGGTTTCTCCCATCCGTTTGAGCCTAGCCCACTTTGGGGGGAAGCCATTTATAATTTTTGTTTAGTTTACTTGGCTTTGCTTTATCTTCCACACATCCGCGCCGCCAAGTGAACTAGGGGGGCAACATAAGGGCGATATCCGCTTATTTTTCGGATCTTTCGGAGGGCAAAATTTTTGGAAATTTTGAAAAATTTTGAACACTACGTAGGGTTAGGCCCTTTCTTTCCCTGAGTTATGGTTTTCAGGAGCATCCGCTTGGGGTGCGCCCTTATTCTCGCTTTTGGTAATAGGACATTCAGTGCAAGTCTCGATTCTCAAGTGATGTTTGATTTGTAAAATAAAGGGCTTTGCGGCCGCGGCTATTACAAAAGCAGAGACTAACTAAACATAAGGAAACAAATCCGCCAACTATCTCTGATACCATCCCGGGGCGTAGGGGACATCCGCCAGTCCTTCAATCTGGAATTCCTCCGAGTTGATAGAATAGGGAAATTCCAAGGGCATTTGTGATGGAGCATGAAGATTGTTTGGCAGAGTCAGTATTGGTTCCTTGCGGAGCAGAGTGGCGAATAGGGACTTCCTGCCTTGAATCTCTTGTTGCTCCAAGAGCCCAATAGACGAACGCCATTTATTTCCGCCGAAGAAGGGCCAATCTCAGATCCGGAAGACGATCACTGAGATAGAATTCCCTTCATAACGGAGAAGACAACGGGTCTGTTGAGGCATAACCACCCCCACACCGGCGTGGCCTCAACTCAGGTGAAGACAAATGGTCCCATGAAGCAGGGGGATGGTACCCAAAACTGCATCCATATTAGACCCCCGGCAGATGCAAGTAGAATGGCGCCCAGTCAGCAGCTACCAATCTATGACCACATCCACCCGGGACGTAACATGGGATGTTATGTTTCAGGGTTTACTTAACATGGAGTGTTATGGTTCAGGGGTGTTTTGAGGAGCATCCGAATTTGATCTGGTGGAAAAGATGGAGGAAGCCATAGCGGCTGACAAGAGAACCTAAGGAACGAAATAAGGAACAACATTTTAAGGCGTTGTGGGGGTCTCAGTTTCAACCAAGGGGTTTGCTTTTATAGCCTCGGTTGAAAGCAATCCAAGGGTTGAGTTTGAGTGGCGCAATTATTAGGCAGTTGGGTACCGTTGGCGTTTTGAATTTCAAATTCTTGAAAAACGGTTCTGCAGCTTTGCCAGCAATGATAAGACAGACGTGCAGAGGGTCTGATTTTTGAACCAGACTAATTTGGGCTTAGTTTTTGGGCTTGGTTGTCAATAAAATAAACAATATATATATATATATATATATATATATATATATATATATATATATATATCAAGCCAGTTTCATTATGGGTTGGGCCTAAACTCATACAGGTGCAAGCCCAATCTCTTGATTGTGGCCTTGATCTTGCTGATCAGACGGTCTAGTTCTGTCTTGGCCTTCTTCGCCTGGTGCCTTTCCTCTTGTAGTCTGGTCGCCAAGAGCTTTTGTTGGTTCACTTGGTCCACGCGACAAGCTTGTTTCTGGCGGACGAGGGAGATTTTCTGCTCTAAGGCCACCTTCATATCCTCAAGCTTAGCTATTTCGGCCGCCTCCGTATCGTTACTGGCCGCAGCGACCAAGTCTGTATAGGCACGGGAAGCGTTGGAAAAGGCCATGTCAGCTTCTTGGAACTTGGCATGCTGGGGGGACCGGGCAGCTAGTTTTTCCTGCAGACTCTTTAGTTCTGCTGGGAGGCGAAGGAAGGAGGAATTGGCTTCAGACTGGAGTTCGGGAGGCAGCTGTTGGAACTGGCCTTTAAGAACTTGTAGGGCGGCGAAGAGTTCGTCCGCTACCTGGGCGTCAGCAGGATCTTTCTCTCCCAGGCTCTCCAGGAAACTCCATGCCTCCTGCACTTCCACAGGTTCCTCTTCAGGGCTGTATGGCGGGGGGAAGAAGTCTTCGGCCAAGGTGGGGGAAGGTGCAGGATTGTCCTGGACTCCAGAGCCAGATCCGCCAGGGGTTGCAGAGGACTGGGCGGATGGAGAGGCGACGACCAAGCCCGTGGGGGCTTGATTCTGTGGCATGGGATTCGGCACCATGCCTGACTCCACTGGCCCGGGGTCTGCCGCCAATGGGGTGGCACTGAAAGTTGCCACATCATCATCATCCACTTGTTCATGAGAAAGTAGAGTTAGGAACAGTTCTGACCAAGGAAGGTGATAATTTAGGCGGATATACAATATACCTCAACAGTCTCTGGCTGGGGGAATACTTCTGGTCTGTCCAGAGGAGGCCTTTGCTGCTCTTGCTGGTCAGGTCCAGGCTGGTCATCCATTGGGGTTGGAGCGTGTTCAACCCGGGGGGCAGCATCCGCCAAGGATGCCTCACTAGTAATAGCTGCCTCTTCCGCCAGTGAAAGATCAGGTGGAGGGGAGGAAGGCGCTTGGGCAGCTGGTTGCTCAACGCCAATAGCAGGCGGCTCTCCTTCTAGCTCCAAATCAGGAGATGAGCTGGAAGCCAGCGGATTGGGATTTGAAGAGCTGCAGGGCGCACCACTAGGTTGTGGCTCATCTGCCGTGGCCTCGACCACACTGAATTCAGGGTCTTCCCTCATCTCCGGCCCAGTTTCTGCAGCGGCAGAAGATGTCAGGGTTGGCTTAATTGAATTCTGACCAACTGCTAGAGGAAGACTGGAGGATGTACCTGCATTAGGATCAAGATAGCGCAGAGGAACGGGTTGAGGAAAACAATCGCCACAAATCTCTTGAAGATTTTGGAAGAGGTCCAGATAATCTTGCTCGAGACTAGAAGAACTTGAGGAATCTTCAGAGAAGTCAGAGGACTCACCAGAGGAAAGTTCAATTACTTCAGGGCCTCGGCTGGCAGCTGCAGCAGATGAGGAGCTCCTCCTCCGGAGTATAAGGGTCTGCAGGGATGGATAGAGTTTGGATATCTACATCACGTATGCATTTATAAGCTGGTAATTAAAAACCACAAGGAGACGAGGGAAGGTTGAAATCACTTACGGGTGTGTCATCCTCCACCTCATCAGGCTCTTCGTCCGCCTCGATGACGGTCTTACCCCTCTTTGGGCGCGGATGAAGCTCACAATCAGCCTTCCGTTTTCCTCTATCCGTTGAGGTTTGGCCAGATGCCTGTTTCCATCAAACAATTAGGGGTTATACGGAGAATTCTGGCAAACCAAAACAGCAGATTGAAAGCAGAAGTTGTTACCTTTCCTGGGGGCATGTTGAGATACAGCGGATCGCCCCTTAGCACCTTTTGGTCAGGTTGGGGAAGGTGCTTGCCTTGGTTTCTGAAGAGCCTCCGGAAGTAGTAGACGGATGGCTGATCAAAGAGCGAGCCTCTTAGATGCACCCACCAGCACTGGTAGGGGCCAGTGGCATCCATGGAGGCCTGCAGGTTCGGGTATTGCTCCCAGCCTGGAATGTCAAGGGGTTCCAAGTGTGATGTTTGGCTGACAGCGGATACTGGAGGAAATTCTCTGCTGTTCCGCCACGCCGAGAAGAGGTTCACACTCTTCAACGGCGGATATGGCAGAAGTTGAATAAGTCCGAAGTGCCTGGCAAAGAAGTGAGGCGCATAGACCTCATAGCTACGATGCCTTTTGTCACTGGAGAAGAGGGGCAGGTCTGCCATGGAAGTACAATGGACGAAGATCCTTCGACCTCTTCCTCCTAGCTCCCTGGATGGGAGGAAGCCCCGAGATAACCCTCTCGGGTACCTTAGGTGGATCAGCCGCTGTGCCTCTGCAAAGAACTCACTGGCGGTTGTATTAAAAAAGTTGTCGAGGCAGATGGCATAGCTGAGGTCAGGATTGGGAGCGCATCCAACGTATTCTTGCCCTACAACCTGATCCGGCTTGGGTTGCCCCTTCATGGTTGGAATGAGCTGGGGAAAGTGCATCTGGCACCAGGTATCCAATATCCAGAGTGGACCAGACTGGGCGCAGTGCATCGGTTGGGCAGATATCTGGTGAAGGCAGCGGTAGAGGTGTGCCAGAACAATTTGGCCAAGGCCAATCTCTTGGCCAGCATAGATCACCTCCGCCATGCGATGATAGACCTTGGTCATCTTGTTAGTGGTGGAGCAAAACACGAACTTGTTGAGCCAGAAGGCCAGAAAGGCAACTCCACTAATCGGACCGTCTCCCTGGGAGAAGTTTCTCACCCAGTTCTCGAATCCAGAAGCCTCAGCGCTACCGATAGGGTACCGGGGGAACGCCTTCTCAGAGTAGTCGCTTTCATCATAGGGCTTGGTGCCGAGAGGGAACCCGATTCCGGCATAGAGGTCCAGCAACGTGACGGTGGCGTGGCCAAATCTAAACTCGAAGGCATTGACTGAGGGGTTCCAGAGGCTAATAAGCGGGACGAGAGCACATCGGTTTCCCCCTTTTGGGCTGAGACTGAAGCAGAGCTTGATCACATCAGCAACTCCAACCTTTTTTCAGATTTCCTTGTCAAGAGGGAGCCTTGCCACGTACCATTCCTTCATCCAAGGCTTAACCAGAGGCCAGGTAGCGTGATTAACGGCGGCTTAGTGGTGATTGGATTGGAAGTTGGGGCATTCTACTGGGTCTTCAGAGCGGAAAATTACCGGCAGCGGGCGAGCCGGGCTGTCGAGAATTTGGTGTGCTCCGCCGTCGTCGTCAGCGTTATAGCCCTTCACGTAGGGACCCAAAGAGGCCTGTTGTTCATGGAGAAGCCCAAGGCAAGTCCGGTCATCAGCTCCGGAGCAGGTGATGAGAGGGAGGAGTTGATTCTTGGCATCATTCGATGTAGAGCAGCGGACAGCGAAATTCTTTGTCGAGGCCATTGGATTAGAGCTTGGGTTTTCTGGATTGACTTGAGGAAGGAAGGAGAATGGCCTGAATGAGAAACCGAAGGGTCTCAACTAGATTTATAAAGGATCCGAAAGGGGTTCTGGAGATTTTGAAACGGTGGGTTTTGCGGCAATTAAGGGTTTATGTGAACAGTGATACCGTTTCGATTTGGGAAAATTGTGATTGTTGAGGGAACGACGCAACAGTCCACATATTTAAATGTTGCGGATGGGCCGACCTTTTGGGCTCAGTCTCTCTTCAATTTCGTTGGGCTCTCAATCTCGGAGACTGGGGGGCAATGTTTGGGCCACAATTGGAGCTTCCTTCAATTGGGCTTTACCCCGAAGCCCAGAGGGGTTTAGGTTAAACCAAATCCAATATGCCACGTCCTAACTCTTTCTTTGGAAAGAATGCTTGGAGAGAGAGTATTAAATCGTTAGCTGATCCGATGGGGGTTATTTTGTGGTAATCCAATTATACAATATATGAATTACCTTGAGGGATAATAATGCATAAATGCTGATTGAGGTAATTAGGGGTTGTTACATATAGCAATCCATTTGTAAAGATATCTTAGCCAAATCAGGAAATGATCTTCTTTGGAACCGGGTTGGCTTATCTTGGGGTTAATTGAATGTTAATCTGGACAATATACGGGGTTAAATGAGTTCCCTAAGTTAAGAGAAATTCTGATCTCAATTTATTCTTAACCGATCTGATTAGAGGTGGTTTAAGGAAGGACAGTCCTAGTCAATCTCGGAATCTGCCAGGCTGGATCTTCAAGCATTAGGGTTTCGTGAATCATATAAATATAGCTCTTTTGTAACTGAGAAAGGGTTCTCAACCATCTACAAACAAACACAAGTTCTAGCGCACCGCTAACTTGCAAAGACTCTCCGGAGCAACTCACACAATTTGCCTCCACCTGCGATTGATCACATCTCGCACTCGTGTCGAGCGGTTGCTGAGCCTATCGAGTCAGTCCGCTACTCCGGTAGCAATTGAGTCGTTACCCCGGTAACAAACACCCGTGATCTTGGTTTAGCTCTGCTTTGCTTCTCCGGATCAAAGTAAGATCCTCAATCCGTAGGGGGTTGAGAAGAAAATCCTGTTAGCCAGTTCTATTCAGGTCTTGTTCGAGCCCTGTACGCCGGCTTAGTCAACGCCCGCGTAACAGTTGTTTGATCAAGAAGTCAGAGTCTATTGGAAGCAGACGAGAAGACTCGCCAGGGGTCGTCCGCAGTCGAGTTGCACCACTCCAAAAGGTGCTGGCACGCCTAAGCACACAGAAGACACACGAAGGAATTTACATCCGCCACCCCCAAGTGCTGACTGTTCGCCGGGTGCTAAATCCGCCACGAACAGTGTTGAGTGTGTATTTTTTTTCCTCACAGTCTACGCCAAGACAACAATAGGTGGCAGGCGATTGTTATGGCAGGCCGGATTAACAGGGTATTACAATATTGTTCAATCAGGGTCCGTGGTTGGTGTTTGGGGATTTCAACTGTGTTTTAGGTGCGAATGAAAATTGTGGGGGCAATCCCCATCAATAACAACCTGTATGGATTTCCAAACAATGATGTGTGATTGCAATCTCTTAGACACCCCAACCAGGGTTTTATCTTACACCTGCATAGATTGGAGAACTTATGTGAGGTTAGACCAAGCTTTGGTCAAAACTCCAGTGCAGCTTGTAGAGTAAGGGCCATCACAAGCTCCATTCTTTTAATCGGAAAGCTGGTGAGATGGTTCTCTGAGTAGAGAAAGGAGCTAGGTTATGCTAGCTAGCTAGAAACCCTAGAATATAACATGGCAACCATCGAAAACATGAGAAATATATCTTCGAATGGGTGATCAGGAGGCAAGAAGTGTCCCCCTTACTGATCAGTTTGCCCCCGGTTGGTAACAAATTGTCTCTTTAAATTTTAATATCCCCCATAGTTGAGTGGCCACTTAGGTCGTGAACATGCAGTAGACACTTCCAATTAAGTTGGAAATAAATAACATTTCTCAACGACTAGTGAGTACGTCAAACGTGCCTACTTAATTAAGTTGGCAAATACATAATATTCGTATCTAGATGCCGGAGTATGAGATTCTTGGTCAAATTTTCCTACCATGATATGATGTTGATGGGTTCGTGAAGCCTGTCTGCGTTTTGTTGGATTTATTAGCGCGGTCTTCCTCAAGACATAGACTTCTCAATTACGTCCACACATATCCTCCTATAACATTAGAGATTCTAAGAGCAGAATCTGATCCAAGCAAACAAGTAGTATCTATAAGCTAGCTCTAGAGATTCTGAAACCCAACAAATTGGTCATATATGGCGAAGCTACGACAAAGCTCGTACGTTCTGTGCCTGGTATTTTCTGTAGTTGTCAATTTGTCTTTGATCTTCAAGCTTTACGGACATGGAGGTCAGTGGGAGCTCAGTTGGAGCAGACGGGCAGCAGAAGAAGCCGAGCACGTCGGCGCCGTGCCTTGCTCGGGGCATGGGCGAGCCTACTTGGATGGCTTGGTTCTTGACGGCAAACAACCTGCTTGTGAGTGCAATTCTTGCTTTGGAGGCTCAGATTGTTCTCAGCTCTTAACTGATTGTGAATCAAATGCTGATGGGTTTGTCCTTCTCTCTTTATACTAGACTTATACGCTTAATTTATGTTCTGTGATATTAATTCTTCATGTCCTCCTTGTTTTCTAGTATATTAAGGATTCAGGAATGAATTGCATATTACCAGCTCTCTCAGATCTCTCTTCTACCAAGTTTTCAAACATCCCAGATTTCTTTTTCCTGTGAAATTATTTGCCAAGTAATCGGCAGCTTGGTGATATTACCTCATTGATCTATTAGAAATGAACACAATAATTCCACATCCAGTATGTAAATATGGAAGGAAAGCTTGAACTACGTACTACAAATCCACAACAAAAAAAAAGACTACTTTTTTTTTTTTTACAGAAAACAAAAAATAACAAAAGCTACAAATGACCTCCATAAACTAGAAAGAACTTCAAAGTAGGTCCTTTATTTATGTTTTTTTTTACTTGTTTGTTTTATACACTCTCCAAACGACTTAATACACACCCCTATTATTATATATTTTTAATAAGATTTTGTAGGTATGTTAAATGACCAAAACAGACATATATAATAATTAAGAAAATTAAAAGAAATTAAATATAAAAAATAAAAAAATTATTTTAGAAACTAATTAAATAAGAAAAGAAAATTATCTTAGAAATTCAAATTAGGTTTAATGGGGAATTTGAACAATCAAATGCTTCTTTTATCATCACGAAAAGAAATCATAATTTATTTGTTTAGAATTTCAAATAAGGTAGTCATTTATGTTGAAAATCTTATGATTTTTTATTTTTATTAAATTTCATCTTCTTCTTGTTTCTTTTTCATCTAAATACAATGATGACAATGTATTTATTATTTTATTTATCATTTTTATGTTTAAGAAATTAAAAGGAATAATAATAGATCTATAATTATTTTATATAAGTAATCGCATACTTAATAATAGTCTTGTCTTATCAAATAATAGGGAATTTCGTGTTTTGTTAGTCTAAAGGTATTTTAGGTAGTTTGTGTTGCGTATTTAGTAAAAATATTGAATTAATAATTTAAATAGGTGATGTATTAAGTATGTATGCGTATTAAGTGATTTGGAGAGTGTATTTAAAGAGAATCACATATGAACTTTGTATTCTCAGCCATTACTTAAAATTCCAAAAGCTCTCAAGAAAAAACAATCCAAAGACTATTATTTGAACATTGAAATTATATATATATATGGTGGTCAATATATACCCATCCAAGACAGAAGAGTGACAACAATGCTTTCGTAGACTCAACTATTGCTGTTCATATCATAAAGTCACCCATTATGACTTTGAGGCCGACGCGACGTTACGTTCACTTTTTTATTTATAATTTTTTCGTTTGTTTCTGAATTGAAAGACTGGGAAAAATGTTCTAATTTAGTATATAGCTAAAGTGAAATTTTATTATTTAATTTTCTAGAAGTTCTACACTAAATTGATGTACAAATATATCGAGTATTCTCAGTAGTCTGCAGTACTATATAAGTATATAGAGATAGACTAATTCATTATAGAAGCAATATAGTCTCATGTAGTGTAGAAAACTAGAAATGAATCAAGTCAATTCTCTCTTAAAATCAAATTACAGTAGTCTGCTAATGCATTACATGAACTCTTAAATTCTAAAATAAAAAACATGCACACAAACACCATAATGTTTGCCTTAATGAATTATTTGTGTATATTGTTGGTTGCAGTGGGGATCCATATTTCTTAGAGCCTTTTTGGATAGAACATGCTTCTGAAAGTGCAATTTTAGTAGCAGGGTGGCATCGAATGGGCTATACTTTCCCTGATAAATCTTACATCTCACAAGAGCTTGAGAGGCTCATCCGCAAAGTACACGATATTGCTGGTAATGCAGTCACTCAAGGGAGATACATTGTAGTTGGTGCTGGCTCAACCCATCTCATCAACGCCGCAGTTCAAGCGCTCTCTTCCTCATCGACCGATAATTTCAACTCTTCATCATCTTCATCACCCGCTAGTATTGTTGTTACAGTTCCTTATTACGCGGTTTGATTCTACTTCTTAACCTAAGGATTAAACTACTAGAAAAATACCAACGCATCACTAAGTTGGAATGGTTAACCAATTATATGAACAGATGCAACTACTTATTTAAGTAACTTGTTAGACAAGTAAGGTTAAACTGTCAAATAACAATGCTGTAGGAGCCAGAAATTCTTAGTAGAAATCTCACTTAACATCGGAAATGTTTCAGTCTGATTCTTTTGGTGTACGTGGTATATTTCACAGCTTTATGAAACGCAAACGGAATACTTCCAGTCAAAGGATTACAAGTTCGAAGGGGATGGTTCGTTGCTGCAGAACATCTCAGATGGAACTAAGAGGGTTATTGAGTTTGTAACTGCACCAAACAATCCTGATGGGAAGCTAAACAAAGCAAAGTTCCAAGGACCAAATTCCGCAGCAATCTATGATCGTGTTTATTACTGGCCACACTTCACACCAATTCCCACTCCAGCAAATGACGATGTCATGGTGTTTTCAATTTCCAAGCTCACTGGCCATGCTGGTACAAGACTAGGGTAAAATGAGCACATCTGGCATACTCTAGTTAGTGAATTACTCGGAGTTCTACTTAATTACCAAATGAGTTGTCGAAGTTACTTGTACTTATACATTGTTTTGATGCAGGTGGGCAGTGATAAAGGATGAGGCAGTGTACCAAAGAATGTTGTACCATACTTTGATAAGTAACTTGGGTATTTCTCGTGATGCTCAGCTAAGAGCTTTGAAGCTGTTGAATGTAGTCGTAGAAGGTGAAGGGAAAGACATTTTCAAATTTGGATACACCACTATGCGGAAACGTTGGGAAAGATTGAGCAACACCTTGTCTTTGTCAAACCGCTTTTCTCTGCAGAAAACTGAACCTCTGTACTGCAATTTTTTCCAGAGAATTAAAGGACCATCTCCAGGTAAAGAGTTTGCCATCCGCACACACCGTCAATATAAGTATCTTGTGATAAGAATTCAACTAATGCACTAAAAAAAAACCTACATTTGGTATTACAAGGAGTATATATGTATCATGTATGTGATACATTTTATTTGTTCTCATGGCAGCCTATGCATGGGTGAAGTGCGAGAGGGAAGAGGATGAAGATTGCTACAAAGTCCTCCAGGAAGAAGCTAATGTTTACGGCCGCAGAGGAAGTGTCTTTGGTGCTGAAGATCGATACGTACGTCTCGCCCTCATAAGGAGCCAAGATGATTTCGATATATTGCTTCACCGCCTGAACCTATTAGTCTCCAAGGAAGATGCGCAGCCTAAGCCTATATGAACAATGTGACAACCCATGAATTTCGCAGATGCCAAACTCATGTAACTAGGTAGAACTAGAAGGTGCTGTCATCCATATTTGACCGCTGTATGTACTTGGATACTTTGAATAAGGGAGCGCTTCTCGTGCTCTACTGGTATACTCTCACTGTCATTGTCACACATCTCGCTGAGAGCACAACAATATTGTTTTAGGTGTCAAAACAATTCCTTCAAATGAAGGATCCAATTGGTCTATCAAGATTCAGCCATTAATAAAATGACTCAAAACGCTTTTAGTTTTGATAAAATGATTCTCTTCCCTGAATCTTGAAACAATCAAGGACTCACACTCGCCAGAAGAAACGACAGTGGTCATTGAGCAGCAGGAGCTATTTTACCGGAGTTGCTTGAAGTTAGGCAGCACCAAATCTTCCGCAGATGTCAATAAACATCATTGCCGGCAGTGTCAAAGAGGCTGCAAAGGAGGTAACATCATCAAGGGATGACATAATGGGCAGATTTGGGAGGGCTATTGAAGAAGATCGCCATCGCATTAGGCTTTGGTGGCTGCACACAGACAGGTCAGGTGACGGACTTACGGTTTCTTTCATATGGGCTTCTTGAAATATATAAGTGCAATAAACATCTATATTTTTTGGTCTAAAAGGAAAGAACTCTCAAGACAATATAGTGAATATAGAATTAATAAATGATAAATCAAGAAATCCTACAGTAAAAACCAATACAGCCTTAAACCCCGACTGGCCTTTTCAATCCTGCTAACTGTCTCTGTTGTAATCGTTTGATTGTCCTACTGCATACTAGCAAAAGGAATCCTGCAACGACAATCATAAGCAAATATACTTCCAAACGGGTCCCCCAAATGATGTTCATATCCCATATGTGATCAAAAACTTCAGGATCGAGTTCAAAATCGACATTTGTGGCCGATTCTTCCAACCAAATAACTGTGGTCTTTGACTTGTAGCCAGGGACAATGGCTGTGACTGCAAACACCATAACCAGTAAATCACATTAGAAACTTAAGATGGACGACCACAATAGGTTAGTAAGCACATTCTTAAGAGTAAAGATAAAGTCACTTGTTAAAATAAAGGATTGGGTAGAAAATCATGTTATATGCACCTATACATGGCATTCATTTACAAGAAAAATAATTTCCAAAATCCTGGTTAACAGCCTGGAAATAGGAAATATTAAGATCCTATTTCCTTTTCGTGGGAAACCTGATCTAAGCCACTTGAAACAGTTCCCCATCTGATAGTTGAAAAGCAAATAGTTCAATGGCATTTATTATTACTACCAGTCTCCTTTGCAGGGATTTTTTGACCTTGAAAATCATTAAAAATATGGATTTGTTGTTTGCAATGAAAATAAGGGTTAGTATACATCATATGCCACCAGCTGTATGACCAATGATATGGTGGTCCATAACATCAGTTCTTTCCAATCATTTTAAAAGCATCCACTTCATTATAAGTAAGCCATTTAATCTGCAAATACCGTCGTATCTTCCTCGAGGGGCAAGCAAACGATGGTAATCCGCATAGGATGTACTAGCTTTTACCTGTCAATCAAAAGATATGAGCGCAGATAGTTTAATAAACTGACCGAAAAGGCGCGACGTATTGTGTAAAAGATTAAATCAAAAGTAAACGATAAGGTATGACAAGTATAGCTGTCTGCTGAAAAAACAGACAAAAGACATCTTAATAAATTTTTATAAATCTATGGATCTTAAAGGGGCATCTTTTAACAAAGTTTTTTTTAAATCCCTACCAGCTTCCCTTTCCCCAAGGACCGTCATCTTACATCTCCCCGAAAACCATGAATTGAAGAATGATCGAGTTCATGAAACAAGCAGATTACACCATCTCCACATTCAATCATTTGAATTTTGAAGCAAACTAAAGAAATTTTCGAAAAACCAACTTAGTTTCAAAATCACTTGACAGTTAGCAGAGAAACCCCGATACTTGATACAATTGGGATAAACAGATTTGAATCTTATCCAAAATTTAGGTTCAAACTGATCGGAAGAGCACAGTTCATAAACTATTACATCCGGCAAAGCAGAACATCAATGTTCAAGTGAAAGAAATGGAATCAAAATGACTATTCATATTCATTTTTCATTTATTAAATTGATTAACATAGATATGGCTGAGAAAAATAATAATATCTGCTTACTTTATTATCATTATCGTACCACTAATACCTGGTATACACTGTATAAATTATAAATTGGACCATTAGAACTTTGGAAGACTGACTTTTATAAAAAGCAATATCACTCTAGCTTGGAATGATATTGAAGGATCCAACATGTTCGGTGCCCTACAATTAGCTTTAGCTACTTTAAGAAACGCGTTGTTTAGATTTAATAGTCCAACCATTGAAATAAGTTGGCACATATATTCAAACCAGATTTACTCAAGTATAATAATCAATATTCCAACCATTTTTCAGGCAGCCATGCACGGGTCAAACTACTTATTTAAATTTGAAACTTCAGTTCAATCTCAATTTTCAAACTGTAGCTATATGAGAATAGAATGGATATAAAAAAAATATATTAAAAAAAAACCGTAATTTGAAAATCAGCATGAGTTGGTGAGCAAACCATGTAATCTATTCCTTTGACTGCTACAGATCCTGGCAATGGCTCCCCGCTCTCTGAGGAAAAGATCTGTCCATGTACTCCTGACTGAAGAGTAAAAGTTATATGAAGATAATCAATATCACACCATTTAACATTCAATTTTTGCAACACTAGAAGTGGCTTAGTTTATGCCCTATTTTTCTGGAATACAATATATAACAATAGTTTAAATTTTAAAAGATAAAAGATCAAGACACTTATGAATTAGTCTTCAGGATTACCATGTGACTGTGATGCAGTCATTAATATGAGATGGGCTATGTAAAAGGAGAGATATTTAATTCCTATTGTATGAATATGACAGAAACATGTTGACTTTCAACCACACTTTACCTGTACTAGGGTAGCAACGAGGTTAAGCATGCTCTTTTTGTTGTGTTCCCAAAGAGTAAGAAGCTGCACATAAACATATTAAATATCACATGAAACAGTTGAGTGGTAGCAATTCCACTTGAAAGGAATAACTGAAGTGCAATGTAAAAGTCGATTATGCCAGTTTATAGTTTACTCATGGCATCGCTCAAACATAGGAGTAATAGAACAGCATTGGCAACAAGACTCGGCGACATCTTAACTAATGAATATTAGAACATGTGAAGCAAGCATAAGGATGTATAAACCCTATTGTTGAAACAATTCCAGTTAATAAGCACAAAAAGTAAAAACTGACACTGCTCCTCAAATGTAGGCCAAGATCTACATCAACCACTGAAACATGCACTGAAATACAGAAATGAGGAATCAATACTTAATCAAGGAGAGAAAAATCAAAAATCATGTAAGGCTACAAATTTACCAATATCTTAAACCATCAGAGAAATGGTAAAAGTTGGGTTTCGAGTTTCGAGTTCACACAGGTACACTCCAGTTTCTTTTCCTCAGAGAGGAACAGACCTTTGAATCCATAAAAAATATATCCTAGGATGCTACTGCTCACATGTAAGGCTACAAACTTACCTATATCTTAACCAACAGAGAAATGGTAAAAGTTGGGTTCAAGTTTCAAGTGCACACAGATGCACTACAGTTTCTGTTACTCAGAGAGGAACAGACTGGTGAAGCAAAGGATTTTTTATCCTAGGACTCAAAATGGAATCATTTAAGTGTTGGAGAGAGCCTCTCTTAAAACAATCTGAAGCCAAGCCAGCAAAACCCTGCTGTGTAACAAGAACTGTTTCATACGTTCAAGATAAAAATGCTGATACCTTTCCATTTCGGAAGCACTTATTCGATCTAGTATTTAGGATCCAAAAATTGGAATTGCCATAAACTTCATCAGCACGTTTACTTTGTTGGACAGGTAACACCTAGACAGGAAGAAATTTGATATTCACCCCACCAACCTGAGAAAGTTGGGAGTTTTTTCTCTTCAAGACCATAACCTGGAGAGGCAAAGGGGTCCCAAAATGAATGTATACCAATGAAGCAACATGAGGATTCAACTAGCTTTTGAAAGGTATCAAAAAGCTTTTGAAAGGTATCAAAAGCAATATTTAGAGTATTATTCTTCTGACGAAGAAAAGGCTGGAAATTTCCGAATGGGACGCAGGCGCGTTGAACAATATCAAGATCCTAGGCTGACGGCGGACATTTCATATATTTCCGCTGAGGAACAGCCAGAGGAAGTCTTGAACTGGTTGAAAGAAGTAGAAAGGGTCTTTGAGGTCTTTGAGTACCTGAAGATGCCAGAGCACAAGAAGTTCAAGGGTGTAGCTGTCAAATTGAAGGGGTACACTACTTCAAGTGGGATCAGGTTCAGATGTCAAGGATTCAATCTGGAAAAAGAATATCCAAAATTGGATGAAGATGCAGAAGCTAATCCGAGTTCCTTCCCTTAAACTATGAAGGAATCTTGTTCCAACAATATCAGTCAACCCAGCAGGGTAACCATACTGTTCAGGGATATACAAATGAGTTCTAGAAGATGAGAACTCAAGTTCAGCTACCAGAAACAGAGGTATAAGTGACCCATTGCTATCTAATGGGTTAAGGCCAAATATCAGAAACTTGGTTGAGCTACAACCTTGCTGGTCATTAGCAACAGCTGTGAAACTAGCCATGAAGGTTGAAGGCCAGTAAAAATCAGCTAATTACCAAGCCAAGTTAGAAGCTGAACCAGTTCAGGGAAATGCAAAGCTGACACCTGGAGTCCAACTTTCAGAACAATAGAGGAATCAAATTCTCAAGGCGATCAAGTTTGTGGACGTGGAATGGGGAGTGATGCAGCTGGCACCAGCAACATAGCCTCTTAATTTGTAGGAGGGAAAGTGATCTGTTACAAGTGTGGACAGACGGGCCTCAAGTCCTCTGAATGTAGGAGGCAATCAAGCAACCTCCTTGTTTGTGAGGACGGACAGGTTAACAAAGAAAATGGGTAATTTCATGAAAGGCTTCTGGACTTCACAGAAGACGAAGTCACATATGAAGACCATTATATTCCCAATCTGCTGTTACATCGCACCATGTTAACTCCAAAAGTGCCTGATGGTGATTGGCAGCATAACAACAGTTTGAGACAAGGTATTCTTCTCATGGCAGACTTTGCAATTGATGGGGGAAGCTGAGAGAATTTATATCCAAGGGAATGGTGGCGAAACTGAAGCTTGACATCAAACCTCATCCAAGGCCATACTGTATAGCTTGGTTCAAGAAAGGAGGACAAGTAAATGTAACAGGACAATGTCATGTTTCCTTTTCAATCTGAAAGAGTTATTCCACTAATGTTTTGTGTGATGTGGACATGTGGTGGATATGGAAGCATGCCATAATTTATTGGGAATCCCCTGGCAATTTGATAGCAATACTGTCCACCATGGTAAAAAGAACGTATATGCCTTCTATAAGAATGGACTCAATGGAGTCGAGGTAATCCTAGCTCCAATGGTAGATGAACACTTTCCTGAGTCCACCAAGAAGGTCACAAATGCATGCTTTACAACTCAGCAGTTCCTTAATGAATTTGAGGAGAATGGTGTTGCCTATGCTCTGTTAGTCAATGAAAGAAAAGAGGAGCTACACAAAGACATAAGGCTGAAAGTTCAAGACAAATGCTGAGTATCCATTTGGAGACAATGCTTATGAGGTTGATTTTCTTTGATGAAGGAAGGAATGATGCAAGCAGAGGCAGTCCTTGGTAGTTGTTTATTTTGTTTTATTGTCATTATTAAATGTTGTTTAGAGCTAAGAGGGGTAGTTGTCTAATAGATGTCATAGCATTTAATGTAATCTGGGAATTAGGAGTCTTTAATGTTGTATGTGGGAAGTTTAAAGGGTGTCTAGAAGAGTCTAGGGATTCTCTGGAGTTAGTTTAAAAGGGGTTGGGACAAGACCTGTAAACTCAGTTCTGAGGCATCAATTATCAGAGTATTCCCAGATTGAAATACTTCAAAGGCTTTCCAGATTTCCCTTAAAAATCTTGACTCCAATGGTGATTAAAGTAATCTTTCCTAGCTCAAGTGTCATTCCACACTTAGTTGATGGGCTACTTGTTTTCATTTACATCAAGAAGAAAACCCTATGAGTACTGCTGCGAAATAGCAAAAACTCGAAATAACTTATGCCTGACCTCATTAGCGGGAGGCCATTTGTTGTCACTAATCTCCAATGTCAATTCAAGACAGCCGCCATATATGTAGTTCCAGTCTTGCATGCCTCCATATATAGGGTACCTGCAACAGGTGTCTTAAGAGCAAATGATGAATATCAAACAAATCGAAATACCTACAAGTAGTAGGTAGCTCACAATTGAAGTAAGCAGAAAAACATTCTCAATTGATATGCACTTCTTCATTTTGTAAACTACAGAAACATTACTTGACATACCAGGAAGCTCCATTAGTAATTCCTCCTTCAAATTCCTTGCTCAAGGACATGTTATAGTGAGAACGACTATACACACTAGCCAAGAAACGGAATGTTTCATCATCAGGACATCCAAAGTACGTTCTCCTGCAAATTAAATTTGATCAAACAAGATAAGCAAGTGCAAAAGGTATCTTCATCAGGCATATTCTGGGAGATAAAGAAAATAACTCAACTGTTTTTAGGGTTCAGTTGATCATTTATAAAGCACAATAAAAGTAAACTATCTTCATCATGATCGCAACACTCTGAGGTCTAATGTTCAATTCTTGGCATCTTCATAGTACAAAAGAAAAGTGAAGAAGCCAAGGAGATCATTGTGTTTAACAACCTTTCATATGTCATGGAAAGTTAAACTATGATAAAATAAATGCCCAGTTTTAAAAAAAAAAAGGAATAATGAGGCAAATAAAGCCAGAATAAAAATTTCCGTAACAAAGGAACACCTGGAACCCGTATTACATAGAGAATCAGAAGTTAAGTTGCTAATACATAGCCAATAGGACAATGCTCAGGACAAATCCAATTATTTTGGTGAGCATCCCCTTTTATTCATATTGCTACCATATATTACAACAGAGGTAAGTTTGGCAGGTTATTTTCCAATAAGAGTGCAAAATTTAAAGCTTTTAACCACCAGAAGAACAAAAAACAACTGGAAATAGAGAACTGGGAATTAAGAAATAAGACAGCACTATTGAGTTTCAACTTTCAATGAGCATGGTAAAATGGAGAACAGTCGTCTTCAGGGATGTAAAATGACTACCTTTTATCATGAGTGCCATCCCACGGATAATTTGCAACTAGTGCACCCTGTGAATAATAAAGGATCAGTGACTGATTCCTCCATATTTTCATCAAAGAATTCATCATCCATGATGGCAAACAAACAGTTTTTTTTTGCAATGGGCAGTATGAACATTATCAATGTATTTATCAGATCAATTAAAATTGGAATGGTCATCCCTTTCTTGAAAGAAAGACAACAGCAGATGAAGGCTAAAGAGCATTTTCTTACAGAATTATTCAGAAACCCTTTTTGGTTAAGAAAAGTAGACTATCAGCTTGTACCAACGCAGTAACTTTTACTTCCAGCCTAATCTCAAAGGATTTTCCATCATGAAAATTACGCCAAGGAGTCCAGTTTTTCAATAGACTGTATTTTGAAACATATATGCACATGATCTTCCTTTTCTCCTACAAGAAAAATCAAAGAAGTACAGAAAGCATTGCCTAATCTCCTTGAGTATTGTTCATAAGTTTGACTACAAAATTATTTTTCCATCGTGCAGGTCTGCCTTATAGAAAACAGATCAACTTCTAACCAATAATTATCTCAAGCTGTTGATAGTAATCAGGTAGCTGCTTCAACAACCTTGTAATGGTATGGATATAACCGATGCAGATAGGAATATGCAATAGTAAGGATTGTAGCATGAAATACAATCAAGTTATTACCCCATGCAAGCTGGCAGAGGCAGTGAAATGTATCTTTCTCAACCACTTCATTATTGCTCTTGTTTCAGGTTGCAGCACATCCACATCATCATTCATATGAAAGAACTGATATTTCAACACAAAATCTCGTATCATTAAAAACAGCCAACAAACCTCAGCAATGGAAACTAAACAACAACAAAATTAAGCCTAGAAAGATGCTTTGGACGTCCCATTATATTGCATTTTGATCACCAGATTGATATCCATTTCAACTAAATCAAGTGAATTTACAACAGAAACTATAATTTAGTTTGTGACAGAGGGTACTCATGAAATTCATATATTGTTTATTTAAGCTTTTGGTCTTGTTTAAGACATTAATTTTGACTCTTCCTGAAGTTAGCACGTGGTCAATTTAATAGAATTGTTATATTGGTATACATATTTGACCTTTAACTGTTAATGATGTTGGACAAAATCTATAAGCTTTTTTTACTGAGGAGCCTGCCCATAAATGTTCAATATAAACTATGCCACCCGAAAAGATACCTGATCTGGAAAATCTCGATTTAGGTCTATATTATTTGCATTACCACGCCTCTGTAGTGAGAACCCATCAGGATTCATAGATGGTAGTATATGAAGATGCACATTGTCCACAATCAATGTTGCCTGTGGTAACCAATAGACATGTGAAAGTAGGTTAATTAATATCAAGTTATCAACACAACAATTATACACAGCCAATGCTGTATTCACACTTATACAAAATAAAAGAACTTATTCATTTATAGGGGTGTGTGTGTGTGTGTGTGCGCGTCTGTGTGTGTTGAGAAGAATATTGGCAGGACATGGATTTTTAAACTTTATCGAAAAGAAATAAAGCTGAAAGGTCTTGAATCCTTACGAGTGAGAATTTTGTGGAGAATCATTGAATAAACTTTTTTAAAAAAATAATAATAAAGGAAAGATCTTTTGCAGAATTTCAATAACCCAGCAATAGTGAATGATAACAGTTATCGTAATACAAACAAGACTCCATTGTTATGTCACACGTGTTCTAAAACACAACCAAGAAATACAACTTGGGATTACAAAATCTATTTTACATTCTATTCAGCAAAAATTCATCATGCCACCACAGAGTAAATTCAATTATCAGTAGCACAAAGTAAACTTTTTACAGCAAAAACTTACAAAGAAATGAACCAGAAAGGGGGGCATTGCATTATCAGAAAATAGATATATATATATATATATATATATATATCTAATAATAATAACAAAACTCCTACAGGGAAAGTAAAATACCACAGGATCTGTCAAATAGCTGTCACATATCCAATTAGCAAGATGCATTAGAAGCTCACGACCCACGGGTTCATCTCCATGCACATTGCCAATGTACTGCAACACCAAGCAAGTTCATCAAAACAAATGCTCAATCTAGCATTCTGAATTACCCAGATGTCTCACACGTAATTTACATTATGGGGAATGAATGAGGAATAAAACGTAGGCTTCCAAGGAACTACATCAAAAATAATGATACAACAAGATCAATGCAAGCAAGTTTGTATAGAGGTGAAATTCAAGTTTTCAACTTTTACTAACATCCTTTTGCTCAACCATCTACCCATGAATTCTGCCGTGCAAATAAAAAAAGAATGGATACTATTGTTCCAACTCTAAGCAAAAGTGCACATCACGAATTGTTTTGAAGAAACTGATGCCAAGAACAAAGCCAAATAATGGACTCCATCCCATAGTGGAAGGGTGGCGATCAAATTCTTCACCCTTGATTCTTCTTATTGTGTTCCATCTGTACCATCCAAAGGCTTGGTACAGCACATCTTCCCAGCACCATCACCCTCTTCTTTCCTCCATAAAACTTAATAAGGCAATACAAGGGAGCTTAGACTCTTTAAACTAAAATTTGTCAGCATGTCATTGCAAGGAAGCAACAAATTATCTGAAGCATTTTCCAATTTCAGGAACAATACGATTTCTGTCCTTTTTTTTCTTTGGAGGTGATGTGTGCGGGGAAATGGGGGAACAAAAGGGAACACTTTTTTTTTCTATTCTTTTCTAGGCTATTGTGCCACATCCTCCTAATCTATGAAGATTCTCTTGTTCCGTTCAGCCAAACCCACCAGAAAAGGGAACAAACTTATAACAAAAGCAGCTTGGATATGATCTTCATAAATTGGTATTCAATTATTAAAATAAAAAATTGTGTTCAAGCTTTTGTAAATAACAGATCATTCACCTTAAATGCAGGTTCAGGCTCTTCATCCCCAGGCTTATCAGAAATTTCAATTACCCACTACAAGCAAAAGAAAAAAGCATCGTTTCATAAGATGCGATAAATTACCCTGAAAAAGTAAAACTCACACAAAAAGAAAACAACACCAAGAAAAAAACTTGGGACAAATGATTACCAGAGGAAACCCATTCACACTCTCCCCAATACTGATCATCCATTCCAGAAATCCCTCAACGAGAGAATCAAAAGAAAAGTCAGTATAATCATCATAAAATACCTTATACAAACACTAACCACAGTCCAACTATTGACCAATAGTAAACTTCAATCCAATACATATTTAATAGCACAAGTACAAGGAATCACCTGTAGACCCTAGAAATGTTGCTGCACCTTCGGCCAAAGTCCTTAATGGCCTTCTCCAGGTCAGCATTAGTCATATACCCTTGCGCGACATCAACACTGCAGATAACATATTTCCATTTTGAGTACACAAATCCATAGCTCATCCAAAACTATAACAATCCAACTTTACTAATCAATACCTTGTCTGAGATTCTTCGTCGCCAAACAAGTGCCTGCCGGAACCGGCTTGAGTACCATATCCGTAACCTATGCACATCAAGCTTAAACTTGGCTGAATACAGTGCACAACTAATTATAGTTATCAATTCCAATGCTACTATGATTTTTCAATCTTTTCTTATCTAAACTCCGAAACAATGCAAGTGAGAGTAATCAATATCAATCCGATCAAGAAAATACATAAACACTGTTTGGATTAAACGAGCTTTACCTGGTCTGTTTGTAATACAAGTAATTTCAGACTATTTCAGTTGCGGCAGTACAGAAAAGTAAGAGAAAACAAAGGCATGCATAATAGGAACCGAGAGAGAAGAGAAGAGAAGAGAAAAGAAGAGAAGACCTGAAGTGTTAGAGTTGGGAAGGCCGCCTCTAGCAGTAGCGGTGAGAAGTGAAGAGGAAAACCAGAGGAAAATGAATCGGACGGAAACCAAAAGCTTCATTCTGACGACGACGACGACGACGACGGCGACGGCTAAGCTTCAACATGAGAGTCAGGAAAGCATTTAAGTAGTTGATGATTGATGATGAAACAAGATCTGTGAATTCTTCAAGGGCACGTCGATTTGTACTTTTCAATTTCAATGTTACGCAAAGTGATCCAGGTACGGAATTCAAGTAGGACCGGTGTTAAAATTTAATAACCATCTATCGTAATAATTAATATTTTTTCAAAAAATTGTAATACTAAGTCACGATCCCAACTTTCACATAAAATGATATTTTCGATTAAATATATATTTTTTTATATACTTTACGAATTTGAAAAATATTTTATGATACTAGTTTGTACTAGGTTTGTTTGTCTAATAACTTTTACATCATCGTTTATCTTATGAATTGTCTTCAATTAGTCTTTGCGATCCCCGTCTTATTGTATATGGTAGATTGGTAGATTGGGTGACTTTGAGAGGTCCTCTAGTCATTGTTGAAGACTTTTTTGAGTAACACCAGGGTTGTCTTTTTTGTATTGACATAGTTCTTTGCGAATCTTGTCGGTCATTGTAACATGGGGAGATTGCTTCAGAGCCATACCTATAGAAAGTGTTGATAAATTTAGAGAATGTTATCTAATTTATAAGTAATTTCTTAGAGTGAAAGTGTTAACATACATGAATGTTAGTAAATCTTTTGGAAATAAAATTTAATAACCATCTATCGTAATACTTAATATTTTTTCAGAAAATCGTAATACTAAGTCACGGTCCCAACTTTCGCATAAAATGATATTTTCGATTAAATACATATTTTTTTTTTATATACTTTACGAATTTGAAAAATATTTTATGATACTAGTTTGTACTAGGTTTGCTTGTCTAATAACTTTTACATCATCGTTTATCTTATGAATTGTCTTCAATTAGTCCTTGCGATCCCCGTCTTATTGTATATGGTAGATTGGTAGATTGGGTGACTTTGAGAGGTCCTCTAGTCATTGTTGAAGACTTTTTTGAGTAACACCAGGGTTGTCTTTTTTGTATTGACATAATTCTTTGCGCATCTTGTCGGTCATTGTAACATGGGGAGATTGCTTCAGAGCCATACCTATAGAAAGTGTTGATAAATTTAGAGAATGTTATATAATTTATAAGTAATTTCTTAGAGTGAAAGTGTTAACATACATGAATGTTAGTAAATCTTTTGGAAATCCAAGAAACTATTGAAATTTTGGTGAGTTGAATATGGACAAAGAAATAACTACGTACATGAATGTTCAATTTTGGTGAGTTGAATATAGACAAAGAAATATGTATATGTATTTAGTGGGTAAAAACACAATTTTAATCATTTTGGAGCAAAAAAAAATATAAACCACTCTTATGTGATAACCTCTCTAAAGTGATATTTGGACCCAGGTCGTAAGAGTATCACTTTATAGGGGTTTTACTGTATATGAGCAAGGAGCTCCGACCCATTTCTAGCATTCGGGTACCCGAAAAGCAATTTGGCAATTGCTGTAAAAAAAAAAAATAAATAAATAAAAAAAAAAAAAAAAAACATTTCGCCGTTTTGGCAACTTGAAAGTTCATAGTCACGTCAACTACAACATTCGGTTAGTTCACCAGCTTGTTATTTAGATTTTCTGGTAGGTTCGTAAATTGAATTCGGGTTTGGAGTTCCCTACTGATACCACTAAGCCAGATTGTAGAGGCAAACTTATTATTAGATGATATGACATGTGTTGGGTTATCGTTCAACCCAAGTCGCTAATGATATGCTAGAAGCCTAGAACAGTCCCGGAGCGTGCAAACATCCCTGTCGTTGATTAGACCCATCAAAATCTTCATCGGAGGCCGAGTTAACATAAGAGCATATTACCGATCAGACGCGTCTATGTGCGTTGATGATCTCAAGAGTCCGAGACTTTCACTCGGTGTTGATAGCATTAATTCAAAATTCTCATTAAAGACACAACTTGCAAGACATGATCATATAACATTAATTTCTTATCCATGTTTTTGTATTGGAAACGATTTGCACACCTCAAAGATATATTTCATTCATCGTAATTTGACACGTTGGACGTTGAGAGAGCACTCTGACTGTTGCAGTTCTGTCATGACATGTCTACATATGTTGCATGATGTTAGTCACTACCATGTTTATGATATATATATATATATATATATATATATATATATATATATTTATATATATAGAGAGAGTATATAACTACGTTCGTGTTTCTTACCATTTATGTTCATCAGGATCGAAATTTTATTGTATTTCTAATTATGATTATTATTATTGTGAACGAAGACTTGGAAGTTAGTTTTTTAGTGAAATCTCTATCACTTGTTTACATCATCGAACGACTAGTACGGTATTGGTTCGATGCAACCATATGAGAATAGTCCATGTTATTATTCGGAAACGATACTTGCAAAATCATGAACATATTTACAAACAAAATCAATCAGTAAATGCTTATAAATTTCATGTTACTCTAGTATTTTCTTAAATGAAATAAACGAGTTGAGAGTTAAAAAATAAAGAGATCACACGTGGTTTGTGGGAGTATAGAGCTAGTCTCATTAATAGCATATTGCTTATCAAAACGTTGATGCACATTTTCGATTTTGTGGTCCAGCTTTTTAAAAGATTAAGCAATTGATACAGTGCAAAGTTGTTTAGCATAATTTGACAGTCTATTTACTCACTTGCATGATTTGATTACTGAAATAGTTAGCCAATTAAGTTTTCGACTTTTTTTACTTTGGCTAACTTCGAGACAAATAGATCAGTGATTTGCTTGACCTCTTTAGGATTTAGAAGATATGTCTCCGGCCAAAACTAATTTGCTTTAGCTGCACATCACTAAGCTTGTTCTCTTAAATAGTACAATTTATAAACAATATTTACATGAGATAAAGGGTTTTGGATTTGATTTCTATTATAGTTTCCTAAGTACCGAATATGTATGTATATATTTACAATTGACCACACTTAATGCGCACACACACAACATAAGGCACAAAACAAGACATCACAAAATCTTAAAATCAACTTCTTAGATGGAAACAACATCACCCATCCAAGTAAGCATCCAAATTCTTGTAAATTCTCCTAAGTGTTAGCCTAACACAACCAAGATGCTTTCTCAACATTTTGGGAGTTCATAATCATATAGATCTAGCTATTATGTTCACTGAGTATAATAGGCAAACTCTAGAGGAGTGGGTCGCTGAAAACCATAATGATCTCAGAAGGACTGATTGTCTCTGTCGTGATCACATGAGTGATGCGCTTGCATCCAAACTTGGGAAAGTATTGGATGGTTTACACCATATCTAGTTCACTCTCAGTGTCAGCCATGGAGCTATATGAGGAGGAACAACTTGTTCCTCGTTGATCCTATTTCATTAAGTTCGGACCAGGATCAGAGATAGTGGATGCAAATTTAGATGTGGATTTTATGGGACTCTCTAAGATGGTGACCGATTTTGGTCTCATTAAAGTAGCCGGGATGACCCATTTTATCAAAGGCATCTTGCCTGATCCTTATCGCATCTCTTAGAGAGGATGTCTACTGCATTTTATGCTTCCTCGAATCCTCTGTTCAAACCAACAGCAAGTGATAAGATAAGTTATTGTACAAAGAAGCAGCGGACACTAGACTTTGCATGATAGTAACTTTCACCACTATAATACTATATAGAACGTGATGCAGCACAGGTTGCCGAATTACGATTTGCTAGCAAAACTTGATGCACGAGGAAGTGACAATTGTTGTTATTTGACTACTTTGACATTCAGGTTCATTGTTCAACCTCATGTCCCTTCATATTCGTCCGTTGATTCCTTGTTGTTTTACAGATTGGGCCGTAACTTCAATGTTCACCAGAATAAAAGCGTCTCAACCGATGAAGAAGTCGAGGATGGGCTATAATTTATATATAATTTTTATATTCTGATACTACATAGGGTTTTAAGTGAATTCAGTATTGCCATGGCATTGTAAGCTAGTAGAAGTTGTTATGGTGGATGTTCTTCGAAGTTATGGGTTTCTTGGCCCTCCTATTTAGTATCGCTTTTGTAGCAGCTGTTCTAGTTCTGTAGTTATTTAGTTTCTCTATTTTAGATTTGCGGTTGTTTGTTTTTTAATACCTTTATGACATGTGTTAGTTCTGCTAGTTGTTCTTTCTTCACTGTAGCTCATTGAGCATTGCTTTTAGCCTGGGTGCCTTAATGAAATTTCTCATTATTGATCAAAAAAAAAAAAAAATCCCTAACATAGCCAAGATACAAAGAAGTTTTCATAACCATAAATTAATGTCTATGACTTAGTAAAAATCTAAACTCGAATCAACTTCTTACTAACAAATTCCAATAATATAATTGATTATTGATCACAAAAAATCAATATATTTTTTACATCTATAAGAACTCGAATTAACTTCTTACTAACAAATTCCAAATTTATATACTGTTTCTGCTCAAACCCGGGGGCCTGGTAGATACAGATGAATCCAACTTGATCTCCTGCAATCCTGCTTACTAAGGGGAATACCGGGCGGGCCGGTCTTCTCCTCTCCGATGCCTAAGTTAGTATAGTTGGGATATATATAACCAAGGCACGTATGTAAGCGGGGAGAGAGATAAGTTACCTATTAAAGAGGGTAGTTGGGGCCCTTATATAGGTGGTTGGGGTGAGGGCTGGCCTCACCATTCGATGTGGGACTGGCTCTCTTCTGTTTGTACATTCGGGTGCCCTCTTTGGCAGGCAGGCGCCCCCGGCCCCAGAGTCCCTGGTGGCAGGATAGAGTGCTGGACCCCGAGGCCGGGTGCTGGTGAGCCGGTCCCGGGCCTTGGGCCAGGCCCTGGTGCACTTGCTGCGGGTCTGTGGGCCTGCTGTAGCCTCTCTGCGGCTACTGTCAACAAGTCCCCCAAGTTCCCGGTCAAGTGCAATCTTGAATGGGGACTTAAATATGTCTTGCTCTTGTCCTGCAGACCCGCAGGGTTACCGACCTATTGGTGCCCAGTCCCCCAAGTCCGCGTTAAAGATTGGGCGTGACCGAGGTGAGTACCTGTTACCGATGGGAAGCAATAGTTTATAAGTACGTTTGTAATATAAGTAGTACTGTGCTCAGGTGTTGTGGTGCTATGAGCATGGAGTGGGGTGGAACCCGGAAAGTGTATGAGATGATGCCATGATGCCATGCAATAGATGTGTGCATGGAATGATAATGGGGCGTTGAAATCCGCCATGCAAGAGATTTGTGCATGGGATGATAATGGGGCGTTGAAATCCGCCATGCAAGAGATTTATGCATGGGATGATAATGGGGCGTTGAAATCCGCCATGCAAGAGATGTGCATGGAATTCCGGCCGGGCACTCTGCCCTATCAGTACGAAGCGGAGCTTCACTGGGTCACAACTGGGCGATCTGCCAAATCGAAACGGAGCGGAGTTCACTGAGCCTCTACCGGGCGATCTGCCAAAGCGGAACAGAGTGGAGTTCATGGGACCTCGACCGGGCGTTCTGCCATATCGAGACGAGTCCCAGGTGAACTTAAGTACTGGACCTCGACCGGGCGTTCTGCCATATCGAGACGAGTCCAGGAGTATGGGACCTCGATCGGGAGTTCTGCCATATCGAGACGAGTCCCATATTGCTAGGCTGCGGGGAGATTACCCCGGTGTTGCGGGCTGTTTAAAGCACCGATGAACACTTGCTAGTTCTTCTCAGCTTGTGTTGAATAAGCGTTGAGGTAAGGGGGGTGGCGTTGAGGTGACAAGGCTCGCCGTGCAGCCCCACGTTGATCGCGGTTCAATGCGATGCAAGGTTTTTATCCTGCTGGACAAGAGTACATGGGTTAGATGTAAACTCACCCGGGTGTATAAAGCCCATGCCGGTCGAATGTTCTCATGACCGGGGTCAAGCCATGGTACCGGGCGGGACTCGACCGGGCGTCCTGCCATATCGAGACGAGTCCTCCAGTGAAATGCCATGGGGCCGGGTGGATCATGTTCCCGGAATATGCACTCGAGCCGGTTGGATGCGTCGTAACCGGTGGGCGGATCTCGACCGGGCGTTCTGCCATATCGAGACGAGTCCCCCAAGTGAGATGTAGCTGGGTGGACCTCGACCGGGCGACATGCCATATCGAGACGAGGTCTCCAGTAGGATGGCGTGCAGCCGGTTGAATGATACCTAACCGTGAACTTCTACGGACCGGGCGGATCTCGACCGGGCGACATGCCATATCGAGACGAGTCCCCCAGTGATATGCAACGAAGATGGTGCTTGGGCAGATGGCTCATACCCGGATAGATGCTCTCGAAGCGGTTGGAAAATCACAACCGGTGAGAGGTCTTCAAGATATACAAAGAAGAAGCCATGCAGCCGGTTGAATGATCATAACCGTAAACTGCCATGGTGCCGGGTGGATGGCTTGTACCCGGATGGATGCTCTCGAAGCGGTTGGATGATCACCACCGGTGAGAGGTCTTCGAGATATACAGCGAAGAAGCCATGCAGCCGGTTGAATGATCATAACCGCAAACTGCCATGGTGCCGGGCGGATGGCTCGTACCCGGATGGATGCTCTCGAAGCGGTTGGATGATCACCACCGGTGAGAGGTCTTCGAGATATACAGCGAAGAAGCCATGCAGCCGGTTGAATGATCATAACCGTGAACTGCCATGGTGCCGGGCGGATGGCTCGTACCCGGATGGATGCTCTCGAAGCGGTTGGATGATCACCACCGGTGAGAGGTCTTCGAGATATACAGCAAAGAAGCCATGCAGCCGGTTGAATGATCATAACCGTAAACTGCCATGGTGCCAGGCGGACCTCGACCGGGCGTCCTGCCATATTGAGACGAGTCCCATATTGCTCATACCCGGATAGATGCTCTCGAAGCGGTTGGATGATCACCACCGGTGAGAGGTCTTTGAGATATACAGCGAAGATGGCGTGCAACCGTGGAACCTGGGGAAGTGTGGGAGGGCCTGACTCCTCGGTTCCCGCTCCTACCTTCTTGTCGCCAGCGTGTGGGACAAGTGGCTGACATGCATTTAAGGAGGAAGTCCATCAGTCCCGTCAGTTTATGATGGCATGGGCAGTTTACCAATGCTGGGACACGTGCCAGCGGGGGGCGGTCTTGAGATGAAGGGCCTGGATTCGCAGGCGTTTGAGTTGCTCTGATTACTTGTTTTTGGAGGGATTTCAATTGCCTAGGGCACCGGTCCCCTCTATAAAAAAGCCTCTTCTGCTCTTCTTTCTGCTGTTGCTTCTTGCTTTGGAGAAACTAAGAGAAAGAGAGAAATCCGGCGAAAACTCTAAGCCCTTTTGCCCCACGAGATCCGTTTTCTCGAGCGCTCCCTACTCTCTTCCTACCATTGCTCGCTGCTTTCGCAGGGCGGACTGTCCTCGGTTGAGCATACTAATCGGTAAGTTTGTTGATTTCTTTGCCCCGGTGTTGTTCTTGTTCTGGTTTTGTTGCTTTGCGGCGGGGGGGGAGGGATCTCTGTCGCTGACTGAACTGCTCTGCGGCAAACTTGGGGAGAGGCCGTAGAAGGCGCTGGTGTAGCCTGTTGCTGACGAGCGCTAGGGTTTTATTTTCTTCCCCTAGGTTAAGATGTCTTCTTCAAGTTCTGACCGGGCTTCCGAATCGGCTGCCAGGGGTCCCCTCGTGGATGATGCGGAGAGGCTGGAGGACTGGCTCAGTTCGGAATCCCCGGAGACCGAAGTCGCTGACTGCTCCGGGAGCAGGGCTTCGTCTCCGTCCTCGTCTTCGTCTTCGTCTTCCGGGGCTTAATCCTCGGAGACTGAAATACCGCACGGGGTGCGCCTTGCGGATGCTCCGGCCGTGAGCTACACCATTGGCAGAGGGAAGGATGCTGTGGTGTGTGATGAACCGGAGGGTAGCATGACCCCTGGAGAGATTGCAGCGTTCCGGGAAACGTGGGGTATTCCGGATGAGGTTCTGCTGCGGCCCCTGAATCCTGGAGAGTCAGCCTGCAACCCGGAGGCAGGTTGGGTTGCCGTGCATCAGGACCAGTTCCGGCATGGACTCTCGCTCCCGCTGCCAAATTTCGTGCAGTATATGCTCAGTGCGCTGCAAGTGTCGCCCGCGCAGCTTCCTGGGCTCCAGTGGAGGCGATTATTGAGCCTCGGCTGCTTATATGATCTGTCCGGAATGAGTATGCCAACGGTAAACGAATTCCGGTCCTTGTATAGGTTGTCCTACTCCAGGAAACAAGGGTCCCGGGGTTGCCTGTCCTTCAACGCCCGGAACCATCAACCGATAGTCACCAATATGCCTACATGGGTAGACAACAGTTGGCGGAAGAAGGTGGTGATGGTGGGCGGGAGGTGGCAGGCGAGGAGTAAAATGTACCGGGTTCCTGGCGCCTTCCAACCCATTGGCGACCAGTCATTCGAGCTATCCGATCTGGAGCATGAGAGGATCTCGACCATACTCGGATGTTGGGACGATCTGGAACGGAGTTCTTTCAACTTTATCCGGCGAGAAGTGCTGGAATACTGCCAACTCGGGCGGGGTCCCGGTGCTTAGGAAGCCCTTTAGCGGTGATACTTTGTGCTAGCTCTGACAAAATGCTAACTGCTCGCTTTCCTTGCAGGTGCATCTTCCCGGGCGGTCATCAAGCCCGAAACCACTCTCTCAATGGACGGGGAAGACCTCCTTAACAAGCTGAAAGAGAAAGGCGAGACCGTCTCGCGGACGTCGGTGGACGAGGAGTCCGGCCGGCTCACGACTCATCCGGAGCCGAGGGCCATGGATGTTGATGACGGCGCCTACCTCCTGAGGCGGGTGAAGACCCATCATGCTGCGGCCCTTGCGGTGCCTGGAAAGGGCAAGAGTACCGGGGGGCCAGTGAGGATTCCCGGTGGAGTGAACAGGATCCCAACCGGCCGGTGTCTGTGCCGCACGTGGCTCGTGTTGCCCGGGTAGGCGCACGATCTTCTTCTCCGGAAGGCCGGGGAGAGAAACGGAAAGGCGGGGACATTCCTTCCTCCGCACTGGTGACGCTTACCGGTGGGTCGGCACGGGAGAACCTGGCCAAACGGTTCAGGATAACCAGCGGCGCGCAAACTAACTCCGCTGGGGAGAGGGCTGCCGCTGCCCGGCAGAGTAGTCCCGCGCCTGCGGAGGCACCGAGGGGAAGCCCGGATAGTGCACTCGTCCGGCAAGTGGCGGCGGACTTGGCCGGCCTTGTTCTGGACAGACCTAGGGTTTCTGGAGCCCTGGCAGGCGGGAACCGCCCAAAATGCAAGGAATCCGTCCTCCGGGTAAGCACTAACTGGTGCCACTACACTGCTTGTAGGTGGTGTGTCTTACTGCCCGATTAACTGTTTCTGTTTTTGCGCAGCTGCTGTACAGTCTGTACCAACCGGACGCGTGCGAGGAACTGTCGGAGCTGAAGAGACAGATAACTGCTTTATCGGAGGTCCGACAGCGCCTGGAGGTGGAGAAGTCCCGCTCGGATCGGGAGAAGGCCAGATCGGAGGAGAGGGCCAAGAAGCTGGAGCAGCAGAACCGGAGCCTGGAGAAGGAGAGGGCCGAGCTGGAAGCCAAGGTGGACGAGCTCCAAGTGGGAGCTGCCGCTCTGCGTGCCGCCACTGCTGCTGCGACCGGGGAAGACGACCCGGAACTCTATGAGCGGGTTGTTCTCAAGTACCGCGAGAGCGATCAGTTCCTGGAGTTTCTGGAGAAGGCCAGGGAAGAGGGCATCTCGGATGCGTACACGGAATGGGCGGGGAAGGGATGGTTAGATACTTCCCTGATGCCGATTGCTGCTGAAGGAGATATCCATGAGCAGTCGGACATCCATCAGGAGGCGGTGGAGGGGCAGCCGGAAGAAGCGATTCGCTCGGACTTGGATTCTTTTACCAACGGTACGGAGTCTCCCCGAGCCAGAGTCAACGCCGGAACTGAGGTCAACGACGAGGGTCCCGCAGGAGAGGCTGGCGGATTGCCTGCTGAAGGCAGAGTCGTGGATCCTTAGGATTTTCCTTGCTCTTCTCCTTGTAATCTTTCCGGAACGGTTACTGCTTGTATACTTGCTTGATTATGAATATACTTGAACTGGCGGAGCCGGTGAAATTTTCTCAAAATTAGTTTGCATATATTTGTTTTTACAACGGTTTAACCGGAGATATGCCAAACTAACCGCTCGGAGTTAGCGGGTTTACCAGGCCTGGTCACGTTCCCGGTCGGGGTCTGTTCTTCTTTCCCCTACGTACCGCTGGAGCTGGCCGTTATCGATCAAACCCTGTACCGCTGTCTTGAGAGCGCAGCACTGATTTGTTCGATGAGTAGCCTCATCATGATAAGAGAAGTACTTGCCCGTCTGTGCCGTTGTAAGTTTCCCCTTCGGGTACTTTCTCTTGGGCGGTGGGGGAATGACGCTCCTGTTCTCAAGTAAAATATCCTCGTAGGAAGTGGTGAGAGCGGTGAAGACTTCTTGACCGGCCGGTGGTGCTGGCATGATTGCCAGGGGGCGCTCTTGGCGGTACGGCGCCGGCTTGTGCTCGTTCTGGGGTTTATCAGAATAGGGCCTCTGCTGCCGCTGTGGCCAGTTTCTATTGTTGGCGTTCCGGCTGGGTCGAGCGGTGCGGTTCTCGGTCCGCTGACTGGGCTTGGCCTCTTGGCTGGGCGGAGGGTTCTCTTCCCGGGGATGGTCTTCCTGCTGCTCATCCCGCTTCCTCTTCAGTAGGTGGTGCCCATAGGTCTCATGATCGGCCTGAGCATGCCGGATGGCCATAGCCATCAACTCGTCATACCCCTGTGGGAGTTCTACCCGGACGGCGTAGGAAAACTTACCCGCTCGGAGCCCCTGCTTAAACGCCATCTCGGCGATGCCTTTGTTCAGGTTCCGAACTCCGGCCGTAGCCGTCTGCCAGCGGTTGACAAAGGTTCTCAGCTCCTCTCCGGGGGCTTGTATGCAGTTGAAGAGGATGGTCGACGTCCGGGCTCCCTCGACTCGGAGAATGAAGCGGCCTACGAACTGGTCGGCTAACTGCTCGAACGCCTCGATCGAGTTCGCAGGAAGCTCGTAGAACCAGCTGAGCGCTTCTCCAGACAAAGTCTCCTGGAAGATGTTGCAGCAGACTGCATCGGAGTATCCCTTGGCGCAAGTTTGGGACCGAAAACTGTCCAGGTGCTGATACAGGCTACCGGACCCTGAATAGGTGAGTTTGAGGGACTTCTGGTTGCCAGATCTCCCCGACTCTATGACCCGGTGCGAGAAAGGGCCCATGCGCTCATTAAACCGGGCTCCCTCCATCGGCCGCGCGGCTCTTCTCTCGTTGGCCTCCATTTGGGCCTTTAAGTTCGACACGGTGTTGGCTAACATCTGCAGCGCCCGTGCGGTCGGAGTCTCAACTTCATCCCCAGACGAAGCGTGGAGCTGGCGGGAGGCTGACGTGCTCTTCGGCGGGCCTGCGCCTGCCGGCGACTTTTCTCGCACGGGATCACCGGGCCGACCGCCCGAAGACTGCCCTGCCTCGGTGTGTTGAGGTTGGACTGGTAGGAGTGCCACCTGTGCCTCGGCCATGGCGTCACTACGTTGCCGTCCCCTCTCTAGGGCGGCTACTAGGGCAGCATTCACCGCTTCCATCTCTTCGTACCGGGCGTTGGACTTAGCTCTGTCCCTGTCGCTCTCCTCTCTTAAACGATTGACCTCTGCGGCCATTGCCCGTATCTCTCCCGCCATACTGCTATGGCCGGGGCTGTACGTATGGTCCCGGTCTATTACAGATCCTATATAATAAGCTATAAAATCATTGCGCCTACGGAAATTAACCCGGCCTAGGTGCTTTGACTTTCTAGCATAAGCAGCATAAATTTTAATTGTGGATGGTGTCATAACACGTGACCAGCGTGTCGACACAACAACCAACACCATAAAATATCTAAGGTGTCCGCAAGTTGGTTGAATCAGTCCACTGAATCATCTTTGGATTCAATATAAGAACATAATGAGAACACATGTTTCCTTTGCATATGATGGTGTCAATCATAATTTTAAGAGTAGGCTTTAAATGATATACTTTTATTCATAAAATCACGATGGATGTCAGAAACATAATAGGGTATAAGTGCATATACTTGTGCATCAAATATATTATAATGCCACCTTAGGGGAGCGGTGGAATTTAGGGATTGAACACACGTCTTCAACCCTACATGGATTGTATCGAAATAATATTTGAGGATAAAATGCTCTTTGATCGTCCTCAGTTTCGTGTGTGAACCATATTCTTCTAGTGTTTGCTTCTATTCATCCAAAATATGAGTGTCCATAGTAATTTCTTTAATGTAGGGATCACCAGATCAAAGCCAATGTATGTCAGATTTCCAAAAATATCATTTTCTTATGACTTTGGGTTCAATTAGCGGTTACATATAACCCACTAAGTTGACATATAAACTTCTCTAATACTCGTTTACATCCGCAGTCATTAGAGGTAATGCAAAGGAGCTCAGATCAAATTCTCATCTATGTCTTTATACATAAACATCGTGGCATAAATTTCTTTAAAATGTAGAACAAATTCAATATTCTCTTATTGCATAATTTGTCAATTTGAGATATGTTAAATATATACATCGAAACGTAACTCAAGTTCCTGAGAGTAACTCGATGGGGATTGTAATAAAATGTATTGTAATCCCAGTTAGGCATGTGCATTATGAATCCCAAAGGAACAGATATACCGATCCTTAACACTTTCATTATAGTACTACAGGTCTTCAGTACTATTGTGCTATTTTTGTGATATATTAGTACTATTGTCCTTCAGTACTATTATTCTAGGGATCACATGGTGCGTTTCTTTGCCCACAGTTCGTTGTGTCATGCCTATATTATTATATGTTGCTTTACTTTATGCAATACTTTGCAAAGTTAGATGCAGAAAATTGAATCATGTATATTATGATAAAATTTGAATAATCTCAATTCCTTTAGAGAAAATTCAAAAATTAACGTGCCAACGATTACATTTAGTCTTGTCCAATTTAGAGATAGAAACATTAAGACCAAAGGTCTAATTTAGGCATAATAGCCTTTATAAGGATATCTTGAAATTTAAAAGTAGACATTAGTCTATCTTGGATTGAGCCAAATCCTTTTTGCTCTTTTAATAGCTGCAATGATGAGATATGTCATTTGACATATTCTTCTCATATGATATGTCTTTAGTTGTAAATTCATTTTTAATGTTCTTGTTGGATATTGAAGATGCTTTTCCAAAATCCGCGTACTCGTATGATTCTTCATACTTATTTTAAGTCGTAGCTAATTCTTTGCTAGCTTATAATGTACGTATCAATACTTCATTGATTTACAACAGTGACAGTGCTTCATTGCACATGACGTTTCCCCTATGTCATCTTTTAAATGGTACATTGTTTACACTTACTTTTGGATGATTACAGGAATCTTTATATCCATGGTAATTGCCCTTTGATTTAGGGTCGTTGCATTACTTTGCCCAATTTGTTCAAGAATATTTTTTTTTACTTTTTTATATTTTTTTTTTCTAAGACCTTACATCGTCGTTACCCTTTGATTTAGGGTTGTTGCATTACTTTGCATAATTTGTTCCAGGAAATTTCTTTGCTATTTACATAAAGCAGTTTGCATAAATATACCATGCTCAAGCCTTGGTTGGCTCAGTAGGGGAATTTGGTACTCAAGTTCTTCAGAGTCCAACGTGTCAAAAAACAAACTGTGATGGTTAAACCATCTGTAAAATAGAGGAAGAAGATATGTATTAGTTTCGCAGTCTAAATAACATTCACGACAACTAAAATAAACCAAGATACATTATGGCTCATCCGATGCTTTGTAAAATTTCGTTATCACAATAAATTTTGGTTTCTCCATTTTCATTGTATGTGAAGCTAATGAAATTCCATAATCGTTGCTTTTTACACAATCTTGAAAATTTTTCAAGAAATAAAAATTGGATTTCAAGACCGAAATTTGTAATGGTCATATTTTTCTTGCTTCGTGAATATGCTTTATCACAATAGTTGGTTTGTCCATTTTATATTGTATTGCTCATGAGATTGCATTATCATGGCAATGCTCAAACTAAATAACATGTTAAATAAAAACAATTATTTAACATAATAAAATAGATATATAATGATGCTCAAATTTCATAAGTATATGTCATGATATAATAAGATAAATTTGAGCATTATATCATTAACGATTTAATGAAAATGATGACTTTAATTAGATCTTACTTGTTAGTTTGCCAAATAAACTGCACATGAGACGATTGCTCGATCTCCGATTCCATATTGTTGTCGCATATTTATCGCCGCATCGTAATTGGAATGTCACAAGAAAATAAACAATATTCATATGATTAGTCACTTTAATCATACATTTACCATATCAATTAAATAATTTAATATTTACCATTAAATTCATAAAACAATAAATATAATCCACTGTACAGTAATTTCGAAAAATTACCTTTGAATTTACCGGTAAAAAGGTAAATATCCCTTTTTTCGTGGGTTGGGTCACGCAGGTCCGGGTCGGGTTAGGCCCAAATGAGCCGGGTTAGGCCCAAAGACGCGCAAGGCTGACGTCCGGCTGACGTCGGGTGTGCACAGCAGTAGTGCCGGGCTGACGTCGAGGCGGAGGGAACGTCCACGGAGGCTTGCAGGGGTCGATCGGGTATCGAGCGGATCTGCATCAACGATGGGCCGGGTTCGTCTGGAGCGGATCACAACCGGGAGAAGGCTGGATAGGAGCCTGATCGGAGCAGGCTGGAGCGTCGGCACGAAGGCGATGACGGCTGGATCGGGGACGAAGCATTGCGGCGGTGTCGGGGGTGGACTGTGGCGGCAGCGGCGTCGTCGCTCGACAAGTGCGCTGCGCAAGATGACGGCGGAGCTGGGTTGCACAGAGTGGGGAGACGAGCCTCAAATCCTAGTCGTCGTCGGCATTGGGTCGTCAAGTAGAAGCGATTGGTTTGGGCTTCGGTCTGGGCATGTGGCCAGGGAGCTGACGCCAAATTGAGGTCCGATCTGGATGGGTAGATCAGAGACGGAGGAGAAGATGTCGGTCTGGGCTCGCCGGCTTCGGGGTGGCGTCGAGCTGCATCGGTTCATCTGAGAAGATGCACCATGGGTGCCCAGAGCAATTCTCAGTCTTTGCCGATAAAATATGTCGTCGGCAAAAATGGATTCCTGAGTGTTTTCTTTCTTTTCCGACGTGTCGCCTTTCCTTCATTGCCGACAAAGAGGTTGCCGGCATAAGGTGTTTGCTAGGGGTTCTCTACTTCCGGCGGCATAATTTTTTTCAGGAACAAAACTTAGGGTTTTTTTCTCTCTCTGGCTAAAGCAAAGTGCTGATAACGTGTTGTAGGAAAATCGGAATTGGTCTACTCATTTCATTGATAATCCCCTTTATATAGGGTGAGTATTACAACGGTAATAGTAAATACATTAATGACAATAATGACTACCTAATTACCTCTCGTCAGTTACATTGACGAAGACACATAATGTGTTTTGGTTTTTATAATGACACCGATAAAAAATAAACTAGAAAACAAATGGGATTACCTTAAAACTGATTGGAAGTTATGGAGAGAATTGATCAATAATTATACCGATCTTGGTTGGGATCACCAACTACAAACCATTGTTGCAGAAGACGAATGGTGGGCTAAAAAAATTGAGGTTTGTATATTTACTTCTACATTTTTATTTACAATTGTTCAATCAAGTTGTCAATTTATATTATGTATGTTTTCCTTTACAGAAAAACAATGATTGTGCAAAGTTTAGGAAAAAGGGAATTTCACCTGAATTCGAAGCTAAATTGGATAGGATTTACTTGGATATTTCAGCAACTGGGCAACATGCACTACCAGATCGGATATAATAGCCGACGAAAAAAATTTCGTCTACTATTCAAAATTTTCGTCGGATATTCCTTCTATCGACGAAAATTTCGTCGGCTATTATTCGTCGATAAAACGGCGTCGGTAATAACGAAACCCGACGACAATAACGAAAACGTCGGCCATTTTCACATATGCCTGACGAAATAACTAAATCGTCGGCCATTATAACCGACGAAAATATATTTCGTCGACCAAACCTTGGAATAATGCCCGACGAAATTCGTCGGATATTTTCACATATGGCCGACGATATCATAAAATATAGCCGACGATCTCTTCTGTTTCGTCGGTTATTTATTCTGAAATATAGCCGACGACATGAAGATTTCGTCGTAATATATTAATATTTTAAGAGGGATTAATTAGTTATAGCCGACGAAACCGTCACTATTTAACATATACCACCGACGAAATAATGTCAATATCGTCGGCTGTTCTTACATTTTGGGGAAAAAAATTAAATTTATTTCTAAATTACCATTCCACGCAACCTGCAATTCACAATGACAATCCAACAAGAAACACGTTTTTCATTAATTATTTAATTTGTTCCATCCCTAAACCCTAAACCCTAATCATGGCCACCATCCTGTTGTCCATCATGCTCGTCATCCTGCTGAATGAACTCGGGAGCTCTCGGTATTCGAGGTTCATCTAACGGCTCAAACGGGGGCGGGGGTTCAAGGCCTTGTTGTTGTGCCGCGAACATAGCATACCACCAGTTTTGTTGGCCGGCGTAGTTCTGTCGCCGAATTCTCTCGCATTCAGCATGCCAACGCTCCATTTCCATCTGATACTGCTGTGTTCTGCGTTGTTGCTCCTGTGATCTCTGGAACTGGGCCTCCAATCTTGCATTTTCTTCTGCCAATCTCTGCATTTCCCCCTTTATCTGTTGGGTGTCCCCGCCTCCCTTCTTTTGAGCTCCCTTAGTGGTCTTCAGGACCCCTATTCCAGAACTTCCCAAACCCCGGCAGTAGTAGTCGTTTGACCGTTTTGGGAAGCCTGCGTCGAATATCCTCGCTGCAGTTTGGACATTCAATCGGTCGACCTGGCTCAGGGCTTCTTGCAGATCTTCCTCTGAAATGTTCGGTTGTGTCTCCCGAACTACTGCCTGCAACACTTCTTCTTCGGCCCGGTTCACCCTCTCCTAATTGAACGGGAAAAAAAAAATTAATATTCTAACAAATATATGATTAAGTAAAATTAATAATTAAAATTTTAAAATCGTAATCAACGACTTACAAGCTCTTCTGTCGCTAATGGATAAGCCTTTTTGAACGTCTCTACGTACGGGTTGCTTAAATGATGATCTCTAAGCGCCTCCTTCTGATATTGTGAAAATGGCCTAGAACCACCATGATGGGGGGTTGTGTTACGGCGGCGGTTCGCAGAGTTTATCCGAGACCGTTCCTTCAAACAAATAATAAAATATTAGAAAAATGCATCAAAAAATATTAGTGTAATAATTATAAAATAATTAAACCAATAATTAAAATATTAACAAAATAAACATTTATAGTTAAGTTTAGTATTTACCTGCATAACTGGGTTGTTGAAGTCTACTGTCTTCAACCAACGCCACTCGTACTCTCTGAACATGAACTCTCTTGGAGTACCCATACGACCATATTTGTCGTTTTCGGTAAAGTGGGTACGGAGCTCGTTCTTCCACTCTTTGAACCTACGGAAAAAACAAAAGTACATTAGAAATATTATTAATATCATAAAATATTTCAAATTATAAGATGAGGAATTCTCAACGTACCTCGAGTTCTGCATCGCGTACGCCCAAGCCTGCTTGTGTTCGGCAATCTCGAAGTATGCCTGAAAGATAATATTTTATTAGTTTTAAAATTATAATAATTCTGAAAATTATTAAATATTACGATAAAGAAATTAAGTTTTTTAAATTACTCACCGACGCCGCGTTGTTGACCTCCCTCTTGATCTCTTCCGGCACATCAGCCCACCGTGTCCACAACATAGGGACTCTATCCCTAATTAGTGCTCCCACACAACCCGCGTAATCGCGGCGTTTTTTTCCCTTAACATCCTGATTAGGGGGTTCGTTGATCTGGATCCTCCCGCTGGTCTCAACACTTTTCCTGAGCGTATCAAAACATATGACACCTCTCGTATTCCTGCTTGAACTGCTAGCGGCGGTCCCTATCACATAAACGACGATTGGTTAATAAAACTAAATATTAGTGCGTTAATTTTAATAAAAAATTTAATTAATAAAATCAAATGTTACCTGAACTCGATGACCCTTCTGTTGACTTTCCTTTTAATCTAGCCGAAATCAGGAGCTCAGGTCTCTCAAATGGCTCATAATGGTATGCCTCCGCAACACTCACGTACTGAGGCCTAGCAGGCCATATGGGCACACCACGCTCGTCGACCTCGGGTATGGCAGGAATGTTGTATGGTAGGTATAGCTGATTAGGGAGAGTAGGCCCCTCAGTAGAGTCAGCAGCAGACGGCGCAGGACTCGTCATCGGCTCCCGATGAACCTCAGGCATACGGACCTGATGAACGTCTGGAGCTATGTCCTCCTCAATTAGCTGCGTACTACATCTCGGAGGATCTGGCCGAAGAGGGGGACATGAACTGCTCGACGGCCGCCCCGCCGATAAAAGGGTCTGGTGTCGGTTGCTCACATTCCTCCGCGGCTGGGATGAATCGATCCTCTGAGGCTGGCTGGTGGTCCTCTCAGGTCCTCTCGGAGTCTCCGGATCCGCCAGAACTTCCAGAACCCCTAGATCTGGAACGACGGCCTCCGAATAGATGTCTAAATGCATCGGTCATCTGGAAACAAATAAATTAATACATTAATTAATATAATAACCAATAATACTAACAAATTAATATTTATAATTTAACTAATTTTAAATAATACTAACCATAAACATAAATATAATCATTTATATACAGATATAACTATATTTCATCATTAACATATATATACATACAAATAACCATTTATATATTAACATAAATATAACCATTTATATAATTAGGCTACCAATTTATATATATAATTAATTTAACAATTTATATATAACAATTAAAATATACATTAACATATATATATATATATATATATATATACAAATATGTGTATATATTAACAAATATATAACAATTTATATAATTAATCTACAAATTTATATATATAATTAATCTAACAATTTATATATATAATCAATATATATAACAATTTAACACACACTTAAATATCTAAATTATATACCTAAATTATACAATTAAAATAAATTTCAAAAAAAAAAAAAAATTACCTACGGATCGAGGAGGAGGAGAAGGAGGAGAAGGAGAAGAGAAAAAGTCGGGCTGAAGGCTATTCTTTCAGTTTTTATAGCAGAGAGAATAGCCGACAATTTACAAGATTTCGTCGGCTATTCTTTGAATGTCGTCGGCTATACTTTGGAAGATCAACAGCCGTCGGATCTGAGCCATCCAACGACGGACAATAAAAAGGTGCGGATCGCAAGAGAATAGCCGACGATGTAAAAGATTTCGTCGGCTATTTTTTGAATGTCGTCGGCTATACTTTGGAAGATCAACAGCCGTCGGATCTGAGTCATCCAACGGCGGACAATAAAAAGGCGCGGATCGCAAGAGTTTAGCCGACGAAATATAATTTTCGTCGGCTAAACTATAGGTCAAACCACTAAGTCAAACCTCTAAAAGCTTAAAAACGGAAATTAGTCTAGTTAAACGACGGTTTCTGGCCTCACCTTCAACAGATAACCGTTTCAAATCAATGAGACGCAACTAATTATATAAAAAATTTACAAAATTGATTTAACGAACGTCAGGCTAGCCATAGGAAAACGAAAGTAAAAAACAGTTAACTGCAACATTCGGCACACAGATTTTATCAGAACCTTGTCATTTTTCAACCGTAGACCTATTTCATTATTTCGGTCATATCTTATGTTTCTGCCTAAACCCGGGGGCCTGGTAGATACACGATGAATCCAACTTGATCTCCTGCAATCCTGCTCACTAAGGGGAATACCGGGCGGGCCGGTCTTCTCCTCTCCGATGCCTAAGTTAGTATAGTTGGAATATATATAACCAAGGCACGTATGTAAGCAGGGAGAGAGATAAGTTACCTAATAAAGAGAGTAGTTGGGGCCCTTATATAGGTGGTTGGGGGTGAGGGTTGGCCTCACCCTTCGATGTGGGACTGGCTCCCTTCTGTTTGTACCTTTTGGTGCCCTCTTTGGCAGGCTGGCGCCCCCGGCCCCAGGGTCCCTGGAGGCAGGATAGAGTGCTGGACCCCGAGGCCGGGTGCTGGTGATCCGGTCCCGAGCCTTGGGCCGGGCCCTGGTGCACTTGCTGCGGGTCTGTGGGCCTGCTGTAGCCTCTCTGCGGCTACTATCAACAAGTCCCCCAAGTTCCCGGTCAAGTGCAATCTTGAATGGGGACTTACATCTGTCTTGCTCTTGCCCCGCAGACCCGCAGGGTTACCAACCTACCGGTGCCCAGTCCCCCAAGTCCGCGTTAAAGATTGGGCGTGACCGAGGTGAGTACCTGTTACTGACAGTAAGTAAAAGTTTATAAGTACGTTTGCAATATAGGTAGTACTGTGCTAAAGTGTTGTGGTGCTATGAGCATGGAGTGGGGTTCACGGGAGCTCGACCGGGCGTCCTGCCATATCGAGACGAGTCCCAGATGAACTTGCAGACTGGACCTCGCCCGGGCGTTCTGCCATATCGGTGCGAGGCGGAGTTCACGGGAGCTCGACCGGGCATCCTGCCATATCGAGACGAGTCCCGGATGAACTTGCAGACTGGACCTCGCCCGGGCGTTCTGCCATATCGGTGCAAGGCGGAGTTCACGGGAGCTCGACCGGGCGTCCTGCCATATCGAGACGAGTCCCGGATGAACTTGCAGACTGGACCTCGCCCGGGCGTTCTGCCATATCGGTGCGAGGCGGAGTTCACGGGAGCTCGACCGGGCGTCCTGCCATATCGAGACGAGTCCCGGATGAACTTGCAGACTGGAACTCGCCCGGGCGTTCTGCCATATCGGTGCGAGGCGGAGTTCACGGGAGCTCGACCGGGCGTCCTGCCATATCGAGACGAGTCCCGGATGAACTTGCAGACTGGACCTCGCCAGGGCGTTCTGCCATATCGGTGCAAGGCGGAGTTCACGGGAGCTCGACCGGGCGTCCTGCCATATCGAGACGAGTCCCGGATGAACTTGCAGACTGGACCTCGCCCAGGCGTTCTGCCATATCGGTGCGAGGCGGAGTTCACGGGAGCTCGACTGGGCGTCCTGCCATATCGAGACGAGTCCCGGATGAACTTGCAGACTGGACCTCGCCCGGGCGTTCTGCCGTATCGGTGCGAGGCGGAGTTCACGGGAGCTCGACCGGGCGTCCTGCCATATCGAGACGAGTCCCGGAGATGCTAGCCTGCGGGAGGGCCTGTTGGTGCGTGGACTAAGCCAACAGGTACCCCGGAGAGTGTTACGGCCGTACCGAGGCATCGGTTAACACTTGCTAGTTCTTCTCAGCTTTTGTTGGTTAAGCGTTGAGGTAATGTGCAGGTTTGTTAGCCTGCGGGGAGACTTGTTCTGTGTTAGAGAAACAATCTGCCCAGTGGAGTGGCGTTGAGATAACGAGTCTCGCCATGTATCCCCAAATGTATCACAGTTCAGTGTGATGCAGGGTTTTTATCCTGCTGGACAAGAGTACATGGGTTAGATGTAAGCTTGCCCGGGTTTATAAAGCCCATGCGTTTAGAAGCCTTGAGTTGTTGTTGGCTCGTTCCTGCCCGTAGGCGAAGGAAGGTGACAACCGGTAGAATGCCTTGGAGTGGGTTAAATGTCACAGGGCCGGTGGAATGCCATAGTGCTGGGCGGATCTCGACCGGGCGACATGCCATATCGAGACGAGTCCCCCAGTGATATGCAACGAAGATGGTGCTAGAAGGAGGGTTCATACCTGGATAGATTCTCTCGAAGCGGTTGGAAAAATCACAACCGGTGAGAGGTCTTCAAGATATACAATGAAGAAGCCATGCAGCCGGTTGAATGATCATAATCGTGAACTGCCATGGTGCCGGATTGATTCGGAGTTGACTTTCTGGGGGAACGAGGGGAGTGGACGCCTCGTTGTTCGCTCTTATCTCCCTAAATGCCGCTGGTAAGTGGGACAGGTGGCGGACATGCGATGAAGGGGAGAGCCCATCAGTCCCATCAGTTATGATGGATGGGATCCCTTATCCATGCTGGGACACGTGTCGACAGGGAGCGGTCTGAGATGGAGGGAATCCACGGCTGGGGTTGCCTTGCTTTTCTTGTTGCCCTATTTATTGTCCACTCTGCTCTCCTCCTACCACACTTTGCCTAAACCTTTTGCCCTCTGCTCTCCTCGTCCACCTTGCTGCAGATCTGAATTATTTTTGTGTTAGGATTATGGCGTCTGGGAGATCTGCGCAAGCCGCTGGCCCAGAAGGCACGAGCTGCTGGATGGTGACAGAGTGATTCTCTGTGATGAGCCAGTCAGAAGCATGGATGAAAGGGAGATTATGGAGTTTCGGGCGAAGTGGGACATCGACTCTTCTGTTAAACTTCGAGGCCTGCGTCCCGGGGAACTGGCCTGTAACCCGGAACCGGGCTGGGTTGCTGTTTTCGACGATCAATTCCGACACGGACTATCGCTGCCGCTGTCGGGATTTGTTCAGTACATGCTGAGCTCACTAAACCTTTCCCCGGCCCAGCTTCTGAGCAATCAGTGGAGGCAGTTGCTTGGACTTGGGTGCCTGTTTAGTCTGAGCCATATGAACTGGCCCACGGTTAATGAATTTCGGGCACTGCACAAGATCTCCTATTGCAGAAAGGCCCAGTGCGGCGGTTGTGTGAATTTTGCCGCGCGGAAATACGGTGTTGCCATCACGCATCTGCCGTCGTCGGTTTCAGATGTCTGGAGGAGGTCGGTGGTGCTGGCCGGTGGGAAGTGGCAGCATACTTGGAGGGGCTACCAGGTGCCCGGGGCTTATCAATCGATCGGGGACCAGTAGTTCCGGCTAGAGGACTTGGAGAAGCAACGGTTGTACCGATTGTTTGCTGGCTGGGACCATCTGAGCCGGAGCTCCTATAATTTCATCCGATGGAACGTGCTGGAGATATGCGAGATGGGGAGAAAACCTGGTAAGGTGTCTTGCACTTTGCTTTTGCATGGTTGCATGTGTTCTGACCGCTCGACCTATCGGCTTGCAGCTAACGCCCCCCGGCTCCCGCTTAAAATTGAGGAGACTATCGAACCGGATGAGATTGATGGAGACGGGGGAGACGGCCGCGAAGACCATGATTGATACGGTTACCCAGAAACGCAGGGAGCATGACAGGCCGGTGCCGCTCGTGTTTCCGGACGCTCACTATGGAAGGCGACCGGGCGGTGAGAATAACTCCTCACTCTTTATTCAGGAAGGGCGGTCTGTGGGGTTATCTGGTTCAGAACCCGTGGCACGACCGATGGCGGTACGGGCCTCGCGGGAGAGGGAAACGGCAGAAATGTTCGGGCGCCGCCGAGGCAGCCTTGGTGAAGCTCCGCCCAAGAGGGCAAGGGCGCTTGACGCCGGAGCGTCAAGTTCGGCTGGGCCAATCGAGCGGGCGGTGGCTCCGGCCGTGGAGGTGGGTGGTCGAAGGACTCAGGTGTCGGAAGCCAGTCGCAGTTCCGGTGGTGGAATTGGTAGGTTCGTGGTCGCTACCATCGAAACCTTGGGACTTGACCGGGAGGACCCTGGGACTGGACAATCGGGCGAGAGCAGGACGAAGCCCGTGGAACTAGCTTTTCGGGTAAGTGTTTTTGTGCTTCCTTTTCTCTTGGAGTGACACGAGCTAATGTTCCTTTGTTTACCTTTGGCAGCTGGTTCATAGCCTTTATGCCGCGGAGCCCAGAGGGGAGGCTGCTGCGGTTTTGGAGAGGCGGGTGGAGGAGCTGAGCGTGCGGGCGGACGTGGCGGAAGCCAAGCTTGCGGAGGAAAGAGAGGAGGTTGGTCGGTTGAGCACCCAGCTCGTGCGGGAGAAAGAACTAATCGGTCGGTTGAACCATGAACTCTAGCAGGAGAAGGAAGAGGCCTATCGGCAGGCTGCTGCTCGGGAAGGGAGGATCGCGGAGCTGGAGACAAGGGTTTTGGAGCTGCAGACCCAGGCTGTTGCCCTGGAAGGGAGAATTACGGAGCTGGAGGCGAAGGTTTTGGAGCTCCAGAGCCAAGTTACAGTAGTCGCCCAAGGAAGGGAGAAGCTCACGGAATCTCAGCTTGCTGAAGTGGCCGATAAGGCTGTCGACGACTTCCGGGAGTCGGTGGACCTTGAGGAGATGCTGGATGAGGCCCGGGCGAAGGGCATTAGTGACGCCTATCTGAAGTGGAGGGAGAAAGGATGGCTTGATGCCGAGCAGATGGAGGCTGACATAGCCCTAACCGAGATGGTGGAGCAGGAGCAAGCTCTAAAAAGTGGCGGGCCGGGGATTGGGTGCTCCGGGGGCGGTAGCTAGCTGTTTACCTTGTACATGCACATCTTGTAACTGTTGTAGTTTATTCTTTAATGCCGTAACTGCGTATTGCAATATTGATGCTAAATACACTGTTGTCGCTCTGTGACCGCTATTACTTAGGGTAGAACCGTAGGTGCTGGATATTCCACGGCCGGGTGGAATAGATGCCCTCGGTGTCTATAATGTGGAATGTTGCAGGTCCCACGGCCGCGGTGATCTGGTAGGGCCCTTCCCATGTTGGTTCTAGGGCCAACGGTTTTTTCTGGACCTTCTTCATGACCCAGTCCCCGACTTGTAGCTTTCTCTCCCGGACCCTTCTGTCATAGTACCGGGCAATCCGCTGCTTGTAGGTTTGGTTGCGCATATGCGCCTGGTCGCGGCGCTCCTCAATGAGGTCCAGGTTGAGCAGTAGCCCCTCGGCGTTTGTTTCGGCGTCGTAATTCTCGACCCTGCCGCTGGGTATACCAGTTTCTACAGGGAGTACCGCCTCGCTCCCGAATGCCATGCAGAACGGGGTCTCTCCTGTTGCCTCTGCTGCTGTTGTCCGGATGGCCCATAGCACCGCGGGGAGTTCTTCGGCCCAACATCCCTTCTTGGCATCCAGCTTCTTTTTGAGAAGGGTCTTGATAATCTTATTGACCGCTTCTACCTGGCCGTTGGTCTGTGGGTGTGCCACTGAGGCGAACAACATCCGGGTCCCCATCGAGGCTGTGTACTGGATAAGATCGGCATTATTGAACTGTGTCCCATTATCCGTGACAATAGTCTGCGGTACCCCGAACCTGCAGTAGATGTTCTTCCATAGGAACTTTTTAACCCGTTCCTCAGTGATCTTTATCATGGGTTCTGCCTCGACCCACTTAGTCTGATAGTCAACTGCCACGATGGCATACTTGTACTGTCCCACAGCTGTTGGGAAAGGGCCGATGATGTCTAATCCCCATTGTGCGAATGGCCATGGTGCCAACAGGATTGATAATGCGATTGTCGGGGCATGGGGTATAGAGGCGTACATGTGGCACTTGTGGCAGCCGCCTGATATTTTCCTTGATACTGCCGCCATGTCTGGCCAGAAATACCCCGCTCGGAGCGACTTGTGGGATAATGACCTTGTGCCAGAATGATTACCGCATACCCCTTCGTGGATTTCTCGCATGATAGCCTCTCCTGCCTCTTTTGTCACATACCTCAGCTGGGGGAAGCTGTGCCCTCTTCGGTACAACTGGCCATTGAGGAGACCGTACCGGGCGCACCGGAGGTAAAGCCTCCTGGGCTCTACCGCATCCTGGGGGCTAGTTTTGTCAGTCAAATACTTGACTATTGGATCCATCCAGCTTGGGGGCGCTTTTTCCACCGCAATATCTCGGAGATGGTTTTGTTTATACTTGGCTGCTGGAGAGTTTCAATTTTTGCTCTCTGGTACTCTGGGGGGTAGTTTCCGGTTGCCAGCCTTGCGAGAGCGTCTGCATGCCTATTTGCCTCTCGGGGAATGTGTTGGATCGTGGCGCCCTCGAACGGCTCAATCAGGGTTTTGGCCAAAGCCTGGTAAGAGGACAGCTGGGGATCCTTGACCTCAAACACCCCGTTCATCTGGTTCACCACTAAGCTAGAGTCGCTGTATATCTCCATGGACGAGATTCCCAACTCCTTGGCCAGTTGCAAACCGGCTATGAGGGCCTCATACTCGGCAGCATTGTTGGAGGTGCTAAAAAGGAACCGTAAGGCATACTCGTACGACTGGCCATCAGGCGAGGTTATCATGACACCGGCTCCGCTCCGCCTGGTTATTACGGAGCCGTCCACGTAAAGTTTCCAGCAGGTGGGGAGGCCTGGTTCGGTCTTTATGGTTCGCACTGCCTCGGTGTCCTCGTACCAGGCGGGGTGCGCTTCTACTGCCATTGGGGTGAGCTCACATATGAAGTCCGCAGCTGCCTGTCCCTTGATGGCCGTTCGCGGGGCGTAAGTGATGTCGAACTCTCCCAGTTCAACTGCCCACCGCACGAGCCTACCGCTGGTCTCTGGTTTTTGCAGGATCTGTCGCAGAGGATGATTGGTATATAAGGTGATGGAGTGAGCCTGAAAATAATGCCGGAGCTTCCTGGCACTAACAATCAGGGCCAGAGCCAATCTCTCTATGTCGGGGTACCGGCCCTCGGCTCCAGTAAATCCCTTTCCCGCATAGTATACCAGAAGTTCGAGCGTGTCTTCCTTCCTGATGAGAGCCGCCGAGACGGCCGTTGCGGATGCAGCTATGTAGAGGTATAACATTTCGCCCGGCACTGGTTTGGATAGGAGAGGCACTGCAGACAGATATGCCTTGATAGACTGGAATGCCGCTTCATGCTCCGCTGCCCAGTGGATTTTCCTGGTCTGTTGTGCCTTGAGCAGCTTGAAGAACGGGGCGCACTTGTCGGTTAGGCGGGAGATGAATCTGGCAAGGGCGGCCAACCGGCCGGTCAACATCTGGACCTGGTTTCTCTCCCCTGGAGTTTCCATATCTAAAATTGCCTGGACCTTTAGCGGGTTGGCTTCTATCCCTCGCTGGCTGATGATGTGGCCTAGGAATAGGCCCTCTGAAATCCCGAAAATACACTTCTTTGGGTTTAAGCGCATTCCGAATTTGAGCATCTTACCGATGACTACGGCCAAATCCCGGACGTGAGCCCCTGCAGTCAAGCTCTTGACCAGCATGTCATCAACGTAAACCTCTACGGTTTTACCCATTTCTTGCTCCAGCATTCAGTTCACCGTTCGCTGGTAGGTGGCCCCGGCATTCTTTAGACCGTACGGCATCCTCTTATAACAGTAGGTACCTCGGTCGGTTGTGAATGATGTGTGCTCCTCATCATCCGGGTGCATCCTAATCTGATTGTACCCGGCGTAAGCGTCTATGAAGCTGAGCATCTTAAAACCGGACGTGGAATCTATAAGCTGGTCAATCTGGGGGAGCGGGAAGCTGTCCTTTGGACACGCCCGGTTCAGGTTAGTGAAATCCACGCACATACGCCACTGGCCGGTTCCCTTCTTTGGCACCATGACCACGTTAGCGAGCCAGCGAGGGTACTGGACTTTCCGGATGAAACCTATACCCTTTAATTTCTGTATCTCCTCTCTGATTGCCTCATACTTTGCCGGACTGAAGGACCTCCTCTTCTGCCTCACTGGGGGAACGTTGGGTAATAAATTTAGCTTATGTACGGCTATCTCCGGGGATATGCCTGGCATGTCCTCGTAGGACTATGCGAAGACCGAACTGTTGTCCCGGAGGAAGGCTATGAGCTCTTGCCTGACAACCGGATCGAGCCGCGTCCCTATCACGACACTTCGCTCCGGGTGGTCTACCGAAATACAGATCGCTTCGGTTTCTTCCACGGCCGAAGGTGGCTCCAGCTTTTCGGTGAATCGCCTAACTCTTTTTGAATTAATGTCATCCCGGGGGTCAATACTCAGATCCGGCACTAGCGCCTGCTGAGTGGTTGTGAAGACCTCGGTCCGCTTCCTCCCGTGGGTCAGAGCCTCTGTGTAATACTTACGGGCGATCCTCTGGTCCCCACGTATGGTAATAACTCCGGTTGGTGAAGGCATCTTCAGCATTAGCATATGGCCGGCTATAAACGTTTTAAGCCTCCATAACCCTGGCCGACCGATTATGCCATTGCACGATGATAGGCAATCGACAATGATGAACTCCAAATGCTCCTTTTTCGTTCTGTCTCCCTCGCTGAAGATGATCGGTAGGTAATCCGAACCCAGAGGCTGGACGACCTCACCGGAGAAGCTTATAAGCGGCTCGTTATCCTGGGATAACTTGTTCCTTCCTCTCTGCAACCCTTTGTATGCGTCTCGGAACATTACGTTGACTGAGGCTCCGGTATCGATCAACATACGACTGGTTATCCAGTGGTCTATTTGGACCGTAATGAGGAAGGGGTCGTTGTGCGGTTGGATCAAATCCTCCGGCTCTTCCTCCTCGTAGAAAGTGATCGAGTTCCATCCGGTTTTAGCGGCTTGGCCGCTTCTTTCGCCGAAGGCGTACACCTCCTTCCCTCGGATCGATCTTAGGCATCGCTTCTTTGAGCTCTGGGTAAGCCGATCTATACGGTCCCCGCCGTGTATCATGTTAATGCTCCCGTGTACCTCGATCCCCCCGGGAGTGCGGGTGCTTATAGTTCCTACCTGCCGAGCTCGCGGTCGTTCGTTGTTGGGGTCATTTGGGCGGGCCTGGTCGTTACAATCGCTTTCTGGGGTTTTTGGTCACCAGTCCGAAGGGCTAGATCTTGGGGTTTTCCTGCTGGCGCAATAGCTAAGGCCCGCGGTGGTCGCTCTGCTGGCGTAGCTGCCAGAGGCTGCGCCGAGCGCACAAATGGCGGTCTTCTCCCTGGTCGGGAACCGTCATCACCGCTTCGCCGGGGTTGCCACTCCTCCCGCATCTCTGCTTTCCTGGTGGCTGCAGGAGCTCGGTTGCGATCTAGCCACCCGGCCTTGCCTCCACGGGATGGCGGTAGGTCGTCCGATATTCGCTTGGGCGCCTTGTCCCCATATGTCTCGTGCTCTGCCTGAGCGTGCCTGACGTCCACGGTCATCAGCTCGTCGTACCCCAGCGGCTCCTGTACTAGTAAGTTGTACGAAAGTTCCCCAGGTCTTAAACCCTGCTTGAAGGCCATCCCTGCGATCTGCTTGTCCAGGTTCCTGACCCCGGCCGTGGCAATTTGCCACCGGTTAACGAAGGCGCGTAGCAGCTCGTTGTCAGTTTGCATGCAGTCAAAAAGGATTGTTGATGTTTGGGCTGTCCTGGCTCTGAGAATGAACCGGCCGACAAACTTATCAGCCAACCGCTCGAAGGTTTCGACTGACTTCGCTGGTAGCTCGTAGAACCAATTCAACGCCTCTCCCGAGAGCGTCTCTTGGAATACGTTGCAGCACATGGCGTCCGAGTCCTTGCTTGTGACTTAAAACTGTCCAGGTGCTGGTACGGGCAGCCCGTCCCTGAATATGTCAACTTCAGAGGCCTTTGGTTTCCAGATCTTCCCGATTCCCTAATCCGACGCGGGAAAGGTCCAATACGCTCGTTGAACCGCGCGCCACCCCGCGGTCGCCCTGCCATCCTCTTGCTGGTCTCCATACGGCCCTTTATGTCCGCCACCGAGGCGGAGAGCGCCTCGAGTGTCCGTGCGGTAGAGCTTTCCTGTTTGCTTGACGCCTGGCCCGTGCGGTACGGGGGCTCGGCCGGGCCGGAGTTTTTCAGAGCTTCCGAAAAGAGTGGCGTGGCCACATGCACGGTCCTTCTTCTTCCCGTAGCCTGCCCTACCTCAAGATGCGGGAATTCGCTAGCCTTGCCTACTGGCCGCAGTGCTGTTCGAGGAGTGCCCTGCTGACCCTCTCACTCCAGGGCCGCTAATAGGGCAATGTTTACTGCCTTCAATTCTTGGCATCGGGCCTCCGCTCTTAGTCGATCTTGATCGCCCTCTTCTCGCAAGCGCTCGACCTCTGCCTTCATCTTTTTTATTTCTCCCGGACCCTTCCGGTCGGGGTTTTCTGGTTCCCGGCGACCATGAGCCCTGTCGTGGATGGGAGAAAGGGCGAACCTCGCACCGACCTCAGCCTTTATGTTACGGGCCGGGTCGGGGAACTGAATTCGCGCTTTCGATTTTTCGTCTCGGCCGGGGGAAAGGACGAACCTCGCACCGTCCGCAGCCCCTGTACCTTGGGCCCGGTCGGGGAACTGAATTCGCCCTTTCGGTCCTTCCGTGCTGGCTTCTATCTTCCTTCCTTCCATAGCTTCCGGACTGCAGATGTAGCTACCTCTCCAAAGGATCAATGGAGTTCTACTCTCTGGCAGAGCAACACAACTTTTTGAACGTATTCCCACAGACGGCGCCAATTGTTTCTGCCTAAACCCGGGGGCCTGGTAGATACACGATGAATCCAACTTGATCTCCTGCAATCCTGCTCACTAAGGGGAATACCGGGCGGGCCGGTCTTCTCCTCTCCGATGCCTAAGTTAGTATAGTTGGAATATATATAACCAAGGCATGTATGTAAGCAGGGAGAGAGATAAGTTACCTAATAAAGAGGGTAGTTGGGGCCCTTATATAGGTGGTTGGGGGTGAGTGATAGGAGCACAATGTGCGACGTTATTATATGTATTTGCCCTCGTTTATGCTTTGTTTAACCCTTATTTGTCTAAGATAGAGTCATAATGTAGTTAGTGTCAATTTTGGTAGAGTTTTGGTGAAATGTGCTTAATTGTCCGAAAAATGACTAAGTATGAGGAATCTGGAAAATAATGCAAAACATGTCTTTTTCGCGATTTTGTGACGAGTACAAATATGATCTATCCTTATCCGAATTCTATGAAATTTGGTGTGCTTAATATTCATATACTGAGGAATGTTGTGTTAAAATTTCAGATCAATCGGAGTTCGGGAAGCCACCCAAAAGTTGGCTGCAAAACGGCAGTCCGAGCATTTCAATCCAGGGGCTTCCAGGATTTTCCTGGGACTTTGACCTAACTTCGAAAAATCATTCCCGTCGACTCACAAGGATTTTGATCGAACTTTTTTATGGGGAGATGGCCATATGTGTCTAGTTTATCTGAGACTTAGAATCGCATCAATCGGAGCTCCAAGCGTGGAGATATGCCGGAATTACTGCAACAAGGTCAAATCTGCCGATTCCAGGAACCTACTGCCCCTTTTTGTGTTTTCTGTTTTTAATGGACCAAATGGTGCACAAATGCATTTATGAAGATGGTTCAAGCTTTAAGAAGGGAAGAGGAAGACACTAGGCCATGGCATTGAAGAAAAATATGAAGAAAGAAGTTCTCCTAGTCAAGCTAGGAGAAGCTGCCGAATGGGGCAGATTTCTGCCAAAGTGAAGAGCTGCCGGTTTGGGGCATTTTCGATGGACCAAGACATATCAAATGAAGTCCAAGATCATACAAGAAGTCCATGAAGAGGTGAAGCCCAAGCCTTGAAGAAAAATTCAGAAAAAGAAAACCTAATTGAACTATGAAAGGAAGATTTCAAATCCTATTCCCACTTGGTTTTCTTTTTCCTTGTGCATGAAGGGCTGCCGGCAATACCCTAGTTTCTCCCTATAAATAGCCAACTTTTACACAGAAAAAGGTGTCACATTCCAAAGCAAAAATCTAGCCAAAGCTCTACCTAAATTTCCCTTGAGTCCTACACAAAAACCCTAGCCAAAACCACCTCCACCACACCAAAGTTTCCTGCCGAAACCTTGTTTTCCTTGCTGCCGATACCTTCACTGCCGAGCAGCAATCCATCTGATCATCATCAATCACCGGATCCATACAAGTCGAAGTCTTCAAGGTTTCTAATGTGTGATCCAATCCCTACTCTTGGCTTTGTAAATTTTTGTGTAGTTATGTTAAACTTTGTCTATGAAATTGACATGAATTCTTAGTTTCAATTTTTATGTCTATTTATAAATTGGATTGAAATTTGGTTTTATGATTTGCATGTCAATTTATTTTCTTTATCTTTAAGTGAGGTTTTAGATGTAAGAATATGGATTGCATGCTAAAGAGTAAGGAAAATATATGATGAACTAGTAATTAGTATTTTCGGCAAAAACATTGTTAAATTGATTTTAGGGTTTTCTTGACTTGTTCTTTAAATTCGTGCGCTTAAAGATTGGTAGCCTATGTAATTGCAATACTTAGATTATTGATCTCATTAGCCGAAAAATTAATATGGATTAGGTAATCAACGAGTTACTTAGTTTGTGTTGTTTTTCACGAGGGTTAGAGTAATTTAAATGAACATGCTTGTTGACGAGATGATTGACAACCTTACTCTATTGACTTGTTTCCAACTAAAGAAAAAGACTTTGTGCTTAATTACTTGTCATGTTTGTTTACGTCGGTTAGAATATTCAAAGATGACTAGTATAATTTTAAGGTTAGGCGGTTAGTCACTTAAAATACATGAGGAGTCTTAATCAATTAGTAGCCGGTTAGGAGCTAATTGGGTTGGAGTTAAGTTGAGTCTAGAACGCTTTAATACTTTGCCGTGAGTCTTACTTGCTTGTTTGTTATGTGTTTTGATTGCTTGTGTGTTAGTGCTTTGTGGAAGAATGTTGACCAAACTTGTAAATATTAGACCTAGAATTTATTTTTCAGCATTTTATTTCGTGTCACCTAGTTCAAGGGCAGCTTTGCTGCCAAGCCTTTTTTCCCCCATAATTTCGTGTGTGAATATGTATATATGTATATAAGTGTGACAATTATGTGCATATATGTTTGTGAATATTTGTGTTAACATTCTCATGTTTCAGGTACCCTTAATCCCCGGCTAGAACGATCCCTACTTATTCTATACTACTAACGATTGTAGGGTTATTATTGCTTGATGCTCGCTTCGGCGACTCGTCAGTGAGGGCTGGCCTCACCCTTCGATGTGGGACTGGCTTCCTTCTGTTTGTACCTTCTGGTGCCCTCTTTGGCAGGCTGGCGCCCCCGGCCCCAGGGTCCCTGGAGGCAGGATAGAGTGCTGGACCCCGAGGCCGGGTGCTGGTGATCCGGTCCCGAGCCTTGGGCCGGGCCCTGGTGCACTTGCTGCGGGTCTGTGGGCCTGCTGTAGCCTCTCTGCGGCTACTGTCAACATCTTATTTCACAACATTTTTACATTTGAAGAGTCTACGTATAGTAACTATTTGAAACTATACATTCACTTAAACACTTAGTAAACAAGTTAAGGAACATTAGTGCATATGTTCTGATTTTGAATCTAAAAGTTTAGAAAATCTATTCCAACCGTCAGATATCACCGTTAAGATTAAATACATGTATGGAAAAAAATCCAACTTTAGCTGACAAAGTTAAAGGCTCGATCGGAACGGTCAACCGGGTAAGTCAAACCTCTAAACGCTTAGAAATGGTAATTGGACTGTCTAAATGATGTTTTTTTGCCTAACCTTCAACAGATAATAGTTTCAAATCGATGAGATGCAACTAATCGTATAAAAATTTTACAAAATTGATTTAACGAACGTCAGGCTACCCATAGGAAAACGAAAGTAAAAAACAGTTAACTGCAACATTCGGCACACAAATTTTATCAGAACCTTGTCATTTTTCAACCGTAGATGTATTTCATTATTTCGGTCATATCTTATTACACAACATTTTTGCATTTGAAGAGTCTATGTATAGTAACTATTTGAAACTATACATTCACTTAAACACTTAGTAAACAAGTTAAGGAACATTAATGCATATGTTCTGATTTTGAATCTAAAAGTTTAGAAAATCTATTCCAACCGTCAGATATCACCGTTAAGATTAAATACATGTATGGAAAAAAATCCAACTTCAGCTGACAACGTTAAAGGCTCGATCGGAACGGTCAACCAGGTAAGTCAAACCTCTAAACGCTTAGAAATGGTAATTGGACTGTCTAAATGACGTTTTTTTGCCTGACTTTCAACAGATAATAGTTTCAAATCGATGAGATGCAACTAATCGTATAAAAATTTTCCTCAAAATATTTACCGAAGGTAACACTACCATTAGGGAAACGAATGAATAAAACCTTTGACCGCATCTTTCGACAATAAGATTTTATCGGAATCTTATCATTTTTCAACCGTAAACGTATTGATCATTTTGGTCATATCTTATTTCACGACTTTTTTCTGTTTGAAGGATGAAACAATGGTTTATCATTAGTGATAGAAAATGGAATATGGTCATTTTTTAATTTTTTTTTTGTTTTAAATCATAGCCGACGAGAGACAACCTCATACTCGTCGGCTATTCTTTTGTCGTTTTCTGTCTAAAATAAAATATGTATTTTTCAATATAGTTATGGCCGACGAAATAATGCATTTTTCGTCGGCTATTATGAGTATAGCCGACGAAATAACGTGTTTTTCATCGGCTATTATATGAAAAAGGTAAAAAAAATCAGTAGGTTTACACCTTTCGTATTCTTATTTCCTGTTCATATATAACCAAAATTGAACATCAAGAAAACAGAAACCCAGCAGTCAACATATTTTAAATTTTTTTTAAGGGGTTTGGAACCCAGCCTAGCTGGGAGGCTCATCCCCACGCCCGTTCATTAGAAATTAGTAGATTACAAATGAAAGGATTACATCATCTAAATTACTTAATCCGTCGGATTGTAATCGGAATCATCGGATGAGTCTTCTTCGGTTTCTGAATTGCTCGATAGGGGTAATCTATATTTTTCCTCACCACTAGAGTGCTCGTTAGTTTCTTCATTTGGATCAACATCAACAAGCAGTGGCTCTTCACGTCGAATTCGCACCGGCGTGTCTAGGCGAATAAAAGAGGAGTCAGGAATACCGTTTGAGTTGGGCTCTTGATACACGGTGTCACCTTCCTCGTTCTCTTCAGCCACTCCAAGTGTAGACGCCCGGTAAATATTGCGATGGTGGATAGTGTTGACTACTTTCCACGGGTCACCATTGGCCAGATCATCAAGATAAAACACTTGTTTCACCCATGTGGCTAAAACGAACGGGTCATCCTCATACCATGATGTACTAGTGTTCACAGAAGTTATGCCGTATTGATCGGTTTTCATGCTCTGCGGCCGTGTGTCAAACCATCTACACTTGAAAATGTGCACTTTCATGCCTTCCCCATAATGCAGTTCCACAACTGAATGGAGAACACTGTAATAGTCAACTCCATCATCCCCACCATGTGCCATAACCCCTGAATTTTGTGTTTTCAGTCTGACGTCTCTCTCTTCACATCGAAATAACAAACCATTCACCTTGCACATCGCATAAACTTTTGAATAGATCGGCTTCATCGCTAGAAGTCTGAGTTCGTGCGACCAATTTGGGTGATTATCATTTTTAATAAGGTCCATCTGCAACCATCAGAATCAACTATAAATATGAATAATTATACACAATAATATATAAATACGTATAGAATAATGTTAAAGTTACGTACCCAGCGGCCGAAATACTCTGCGAATGTCCGGTTGTGGTAATGGAGATCACCTCCTACTTGTTCACAGTTTAGATGCATGTTCTTCTAAACAGTTAATTAGTACCCACCAATGTGCAATGGCTACCTCATAATCTTTCAACTTGTAGGAAACTAGCATTTTTCCACCGAGTACAACATCGTCGGAGAGTATGGAAAGATTGAACTGTGAAGGTACATCTTCCGGTATGCTTTCCTGTAACGCTCCTAAATACACTTCATGTAGGTGACGCACTCGGGCGCAATGTATGTTTCAGCTATACATCATTCAGGTGCGGATTTGTTTTGGACAAACTCACCGTATTGTCCAAGTTGCCTATAAATCAAGTTTTTAAAGTGTTATGATAATACATTAATACTAAATCACATATATTGATGAGGAAATTAAAATAAGGTGTAAAATACGTACCTTTCCATCGGATACATCCAAGTGAAGTGCACAGGACCGGTAAGCAACAACTGCCGAAGAAGATGGATCATGAGGTGAGGCATGATGTCGAAAAAATTTGGAGGAAATATCATCTCAAATTTACACATGATATGAATGATGTCTTGTTGCATTTCCCGGAGGTCAGATTTTCTCACTTCCCGTATGCATACCTTCTGGAAAAATCTTGCCAATGCTACTAACGGCTCCACAACATGACGGGGAAGGAACGGTCGAATGAAAACAGGGAAGAGACGTTGTAGCAGGATATGATTATCATAACTTTTCAACCCGTAAAGATTGTTGAATTGTCTGTTCACACACTTGGCTATATTTCCAGCAAAGCCTGAAGGATACTTGGCCCGACTTATCCAA